>JAOXYM010000018.1:13202351-13214486 GCA_028567055.1 Leptatherina wallacei
CACACACACACACACACACACACACACACACACACACACACACACACACACACACACACACACACACACACCCCTCCGTGTGAGCACCCTTTAGTGCAGAAAATGTGTAAATTAAAATGAAGTCCTAAAAAAATGCATTTATTCCACTTTGAGTAACATCTCATAAAAATTGGGAAATTTTTTTGGGAAATTTAAAGGCTTCTTTTTTTTTCTTTTAATGAAACTATAATTCAAAACAAAGTTCAGGAAGCTATGTAGGATCTAAATGAAAATAGAATCTTAAATGTCTTAATATTTTACTAATAGAACATGGAAAACACACCAAGTGTTTAAAATGAGATATTTCACTATTTCATAAAAAAAGAAATTAGCTCATCTTAAACTAATGGTGGCAACAGGTCTCAAAAAGTTAAAACAGAAACGATTTAGGTCAATTGCCAACAGGTCAATGTCAGTGACGTGACTGGGTACAAAAGGAGCACCTTAAAGAAGCAGGGCTTCTCAGAAGATGTGCAAAGTTTCGTCAAAAAAACTGTGTCAACATATCGTAGAGCTATTTCATCATAATGTTTCTCAAAATAAAATTGTAAAGACTTTTTTCCAACATCTACAGTTCAAAATATTTTCAAAAAAGATCTTGAGAATCTGAAGGCATCTCTGTGTGCTAGAGGAAAGTCAGTATTGGAAAATTTTCAAAGGTTTCAGGACAGTTCTTGTAATTGCCTTCGCTCTCGGTTCCTTTTTATACAGAGCGTGCCGAGTCAGATACTGCATATCTGAAACAGAGACTAAATTGTTGATACAAAACATCCGCTGACCTAGGTTTGCGTCTATCGTGTTGCGATTTTCACAGCTCCCAAAACACAACACTGCCTTCCCTGCTGAGCTCTTAGGGGTGTTTACCAGGTGGATTAAAGAGAAGTTGTAAAGAAAATTGCTTTATGCATGAGCTTAAACACACAAGCACACAGGCAGGATAGTATGAGAGGAGAATCGGAGAGATAGCGTCATCTCTAAGGACACAACACAAATCCAAGCTAGACTGTGAAATGCACAATTTGATTAAACCTCTGTTTAGTTATTTTCATTCACACAAATTAATTCTGTGCACTCATCAGCAAAAAGACTGTGACTTTGCAAAAGACCATGCAGTTGTACACATACTACCTTTAGGGTCAAGTGATTACATGCTTTGGCATGTAATCCGTCTATAATACATTTTAGAGGTGTTAAAAACACAGATTCTCATGTAAAGTCTTTTCTCAAAGCAAGTGTCCATATTGTTCTCCTGCTCCCTATGGTCAGAGGCAGACACAGAGGGATCTGATGGACCCATGCAGGCTGGTAAGGATGATGGAATTTGTACCACACTGACTTTGTGGCCGTACAGATGTGCAAACCATTAAATGTCTACGAGGAGTTATTCTTGTGTTGATGTAAATGCAGGTTGAGAAACAGTTCTGGCTGACATGCATATGTAACGGTATGCTAATCATCCATGAGTTCATGTGTACCGATTGTCATCTGGAGTTTTTGTTTAGGAAGATCACATTGGGTTTAAACATGGTGGCCTGCTGAAATGTGTAATGTTTAAAGATTCATTCAGGGATGGGAGCTGAAACAACATCAGGATAATTACTGTATCTTCATTTACTGTATATTCTACATTTACAGGAGTGAAGAGAACTGAATCCCACCTGTGTTGTCGTGGGCTGCTGCGGGCTGGTTGTTTTCTCTGTCTTAACCACCTGCGTGGTCGTCGTCATGGGCACCCTGGGCCTGAAGGGCATCCTGGTTTTGACAGTAGTGGCAGCTGTGGTAGAGTTGGGGGGTGCATCTGTTTTAGGCTCAGGGGTGGTCTCTGCTGTGGTGGAGATATCTTCTTCTGTGGTGGTTTCAAAGTCAAAGCTGGGGTTATAGGAGGTGGGCTCAGTTGACAGGTAGACATCCTCCTCTTCTTCTGTGGTGCTCAGGTCATCGGAACCAGCAGAGGGTGCTGCACTCTCAAAAGGACCTGTTGTTGGGTTGGTGGTCACCTCGGAGAAAGAAAAGGTGGACCGCGGAGCAGCAGTGGTCTGAGCGGCGGCGACCCGGATTCGCTCCAGCTCTTTCTCTCTTTCAAGCTCACGCTCTCTCTGCCTCTCCCGCTCTCTGTCTCGCTCCCTTTCCCGCTCCCTCTCTCGTTCTCTCTCCCTCTCCCTCTCCCGCTCTCTCTCCATCTCTCGGACCCGCTCTCGTTCCCTCTCTCTTTCTTTCTCCCTTTCCAACTGTCTCTCTTTTTCTCTCTCCAGCTCCCTGTCTCTTTCCTTTTCCTTCTCCAGCTCCTTCTCCCAGATTGACCCACTCTCTCCATCAGCCTCAGTGGGAAGCAGGCTGGTGGTAGCATCCTCTGGGCTGGGGCTGGGCTCAGCTGCAGGTGAGGCAGAGGGTGCAGGGCTAGTGGCTTGGGTGGTGGAGAGGAGGAGGGGCTCTTCTGTGGTGAAGGACACGCCCACTGATGTTGGCCTCAAGCCGATCTCAGGAACTGAGGAAGGAGAGAACATTTTTTTAACAGAATCAAAGTGAAGAATAGCCTAAAAACACTGGACACCTTATCTGATTAGTCTCAAAGTACTAGAATATTTTTTTTTTTTTTAATTCTTGCATCATGAGCTGGAAGTGGAAACCAATCACATCAAGTAAAATATCTTAAGCATCATGTTTAAAAAATAAAGAACCAGTGTAGCATTTAATCTGCTTAATGCAAGAGAAAACTGATCTTAAGTGGAAGAACATGACCTTGATGTTTTTCTCTTTCTTCCCGCTGTTTAATGTTTCATATCACCCGTCACACATGTGAATGCTACCTAATGTACTGCATAGAGTGGAATTCACAATCACTATTTGCAGCAGCTGGATTTTAAAACAGCATTTGCAGCTACATTTGTGAACATTTTCATGTGCTTTGATTAAATCTGCTAGTGTTTACACATCCCACTCAAAGCAGTGGGTATAAATCCTGTTAGTGTCTTGGGTTATACTGGTCAGCATTGGGAAACACAGGTTGTCGTTGCAGAGAGAATGATGTTAAGACATCCATTTGCTGGGAAAACAAGAGGAAGTTAAACTGTCTTCTTTCCCTGTGGTCATGTACAGAAATTCAATATACGTTGGATAGAGGGTCAAACGTGTATTTGGAGAGATGCTGAGAACAAGGCAGTGAAGGAGCTCTGTTTTGGCTCCCTGGCTATTTAAAATCAAACCAGTTCTTAGCTGGAATCAACATATAGCTAGCTCCAGCACCATCCCACAATTGACACAGCTTTGGCGAAAAAGAAAACATTGTGAGCTCACATTACATGGATTTTGTACCGTCTACCTGTCAGCTTCATAATAGATTTAGAAGGCTGTGTTATTGGTTTCTAAAACTCTTAATTGCCTTTGTCCTGGCAGTTTATCAGATCTGATTTCCCTCTACAAAACCTTCAGGCTTTCTCGAAAAGACCTTTTGATCACACCCCAAGTAGAAACGAAAACCTTTGGCCAGGCCTTGTTTTCTTATTACGTGAAACAACTTTCTAAAAGACCTGAGAGCAGCAGAGTATCAATGCTGTTAAAATCCAAAATCAATTACTATCCTTTTGCTTTTGCTTTTTATTGAATTTCAGTCCCTTTTTTAGAAATCTATTTATCATATGTATCATATTAGTCTGCTTATAACTGAGTTTTAGGTTTTATTTTATTTTTTTGTCTTAGAGTACTGTATAGGATTTTATACTATGCAACTTTCTTTTGATCCTCCTGCAGCCCCCCCCCCCTCCCCCCCCCCCCCCCCCCCCCCCATACAAAACTGTGATCTTTTTAAGTCTAAATACAATTGTGTTTCCTCAGTTTTTCAGCACCAATAATGTATTAAATGTTATTCAGAAACAAGCCCCTTTGTGCATCAGAGCTGAGGTGAAATGGATTGTTTTAAAAGCTCATTTTTATTGTTTTTACTTGTCTTTGCATTTGCACCTTGTAATGCACTTTGTTATACATTTAATTTGCATGAAAAGTGCCGTACAGTTTAAGTGTAGTTAGTTCAGGTCTTGTGATGTGCATTGTTATGCTTTTTTAAAATCAATAATAGTTAACATACTGTGAAGTAGTGGACATGCCATGAACACCACTTCTTCTGCAGACATTTTCATAAATCTCACATTTAAGAAAAGGTTTATATTGTGTAAGGTAAGTAGCAAATTATCATAAAGAATTGTTGATATGGTTAATATGTTTTGGCACTAAAGTGTTCACAAATTTATATGTCCATGTGTTGCATGTAAAGACAAGCTTGGAAAATAGATGTGGTGAGTTCAGGAACAGTGCTTTCTGTTGCAAACAATGACTCTTTTAAACTTTGTAACTTTGCAGACCTTTTACATTTACAAAAAAAAAAGTCTGAGAGCTGAGGACAGGTTTTAGAAAAAACTTAATACTAATATGACTTTAAAAATATTTTGTCATTATTTTTGCCTTTGATTAATTAAAGAGGACATTAAGGATTAAGAATCAAACCGGATATATTTGACTACTTCTTCTCTTTAGTTTGGCCTTCAGTCTTCACTCGACCTGAATTATTAAGACATAAACGGAGATGGTCACATATGAGCTCCACTCAGGATAAATCTGAAAATGTTGCCTTGTAGATAAGTCCAGGTGGAGAAAACTAAGCTTCATGAAATCCTGTTTGTGGAGCACTGCAGCAGTTTATATCATGGCAAGCAATACTAAAGCCGTCAGAAATGATGCAGCTGCAGCAACATTCTGACTTTTAGTCCCCAAAAGGGATGCATTTTAGAGATGCTGATGTTTTCCAGATTCAATTTGTCTAATTGCAGATAGATATGTGCACATTCTTTCCAGCGATTTGAAGAGAACATGACGTCTCTCCTGAAACAGAGCTTAAACATTATTATACCTGCTCTTATTGTGATGACCAGCAGGCAGATGCAGAGATTAAATCTAAAGCTTCTCAAATGTACGCATTAGGCAGGCGAAACAAGAGAACTGCATCAGCTTAAGTGTAAAACATGGCATTTTTATCTTCATGGAACCTTTTTCAAACAAACTGTAAACTGGGGATAATGTGAATCATTTATTGTAATCATCTGAACTTTTAAATACTAAACAAGTGATCAAGTGCTTGAGAGAAGACCTGACAAAGTTCCTCCATGAGTTTTTATGCAGGCTGGCAACAGTCAGAGCAGAATGAGATTTACGTGTCATTATCCTTTGAGAAGTTAAGTGTCTGTTGCCTCCAACTCTCTGATCCCTTATTTTAAATGTCAGCGTACTGAATGACACAGACGCCACATAACTGTGCTTGTTTTGTCAAATTGTTTATAAAGCAGAGACTTTAGTGATGGCTTTGCACAGCAATCAGACCTACAATTAAATCACTATTTTCTTCTCATTTAGCCGTCTGAAAACAAGAACTGAAAAACAAGTAAATTAGACTACAGCGAAGTAAAAACATTGGAAGCAGAAGACATCGGAGCGGATGTTTTCCTCCCTGACTGGATGTTAGTGTGCTGAGTTTTCCTTTTCCTTTAGTTTTGATCTTTCAGTGTGGATGGAAATCTTTATAAATGAAAATGACATGTTGTAGGTCATCTTTTTAAAGTGCCCATTTTCAAAAGAAGAGATTGGTTGGGAAGGGCTGACTGGTCCGTTTCCTTTTTAAGTCTCATAATACTATTATAGCACCTTTTATTCTGTTATAGCAGTGAAGCTCCTTGGGTTAAAAGAGAAGCAAATCGAATTTACAGACACAAAGAGATGGAGGCTGTCAGAGGAGCCGGAGATGATATCGAAATATGGACTTCAACAATGCAGCTTCTGTTTAACATGTAAGATGCCTCAAAATGCCTTGTTCTGAGGCAGCGGCATAAAACGCACATCTGTCTGTTAAAAAGGAGCCCTTTCTTTAGAAATATTTGACTCCATATCATGGTCTGAGATAAAGCAATTTGCCCGGCTTCTGTTTCAACCACAGGGGGTGCATCTGCCACACTCTCCTGCTCTGAATTGTAATTTATTTTGTGCTCGCCCCTAGCGCAGTGCCTGAGCCGAGGGCAGCCCTCAATGAGTCACGCTTGATAAGGAGGGCCGTGCACAAGCCTCAAGTGCCAGATCAGAAAATCAGGCTGAATTACACCAATGTGATTTAGGTTAAGTAGGTAATTCCTACACACGCAAACAACCAGCGCACTCAAAAGAGGGCATGCACTCACATATAGTTGCGCCCAACTGTTTGAGCACGTGTGATCGTCTAATCTGTGTGGACTGTAATCTGATTAGAGCAAAGAAGAGCTTGGGGAATCGAGCCTCGGTTAGCATTTGTTTGGAAGGGTGTGTCCGAGGTGTTTTCAGTAAACCTGTGCATAAACTCGGGCTGTCGAGCCAAATGGCGTTTTCATATGGCGTGATTGCGTGTGCACAGCTTCTGTGTGTGTGCGTGTGTGCTAAATAGGACCACCATAACTTGAAGACAGGGAGGTGGGATGAGAGGGAGGCATGGGGGGCTTCAGGGATCAGCAGATTGAAACCAAGCAGCTGTCGTGTTTCAAAGAGCCAGGGCGTGAGTTTGTAACCTTGCACACAATGAAACATACACACACGCACACGCATACTTACAGCCAGAGCCGGAGCCCGAGTAGAGGTCCTCGTCGTCGAAAAATTCCCCTCTCGCCGACCCATCGTCATCGCTAGGGAAACCCTTCTGACCCTGTTGGGAAGACACGGGGAGGGAGGTGCAGATGACAACGATTAGAATTATTCACCATGAATGGCTGAGCTGTTTGTCATTTCATTCGAAAGAGAAACCACTCTGGCAGATTACATCCACACACTGACACGCACACAGCTGTCTGAGAGGAGGTGCGGGCTGCATTATGCTGGACAGGGGAACATCTGTCAGTCTGTGACTCTGTGGTGGAGCATAGTAAATGAGTTGATCTAAAGCTGGGATTCAGGCAGAGAAACATCAAAGCCTTTGGGTGGGGAAGAAAGGGGGTTTCAGTTAGTCTCTGCCTGTGTGTCAATTGTAAGTGAGACTGCAAAGCGCAAGACTTCAATTAACTTCTGAACTTGATTACTTTTTTTAATTATAGATGAATAAGATACTGGATGTTTTTTGTTGCAGGGATATCTCTTTAAGTGAAAGTGTTTAAAATACTGATAACAGCCACAAAATGGGGCACATTTTTAAGATTATGATGTAAATCACCAACACGTTCAGAGAGATATAATCTCTCCAGTGGGTCCTGGGTTTGCCCTGAGGCCTCCTCCCAGTGGGGCATATCCAAAGCATCTCTCCTGGGAGGCACCCAGAAGGCAAAACCACCTCAACTGGCTCCTTTTAATGCAGCAACTCTACTCTAAATCCCTCCTGGATAATCAATGTCTTTATTCTATCCTTAAATGCAACCCCAGACACCCTTGAGAGGAAGGTCAATCCAAGTACTTGTACTTGTACTTGTGACTCTGGAATAGTCTGCCCCTAAATATCAGATTGGCACAAACACTGGATCATTTTAAATCTCTACTGAAGATGCACTTTTATGGACTGGCTTTTAGATCAAGTTAACTGAAACATTTATTTGTTTTCATTAGTTTTTTTAAATCTTGTTTTTAATTATTTGTCATTGTTTTGTTTTAATTGTTTCTGGTATGACTGTCATGTATTTTATTTAGTTAGTTGTAATTACAGAATGTATAGTATGTATGTATAAATTGAACCCTTACTTTGACCTTATTCTGTTTGTCGCTAAGCGCAAATGTCCATAGGTGAGGGTTTGAGCACAGATCAAGGGTTTAATATACAAATGAGGTAATATACCAATTTATTGAATGGCATATACATAGACTTACATAAATATTCAATACGAAAAATGCAGTAAAATAAACACCAAAATGTGTATATTGGACATTATCTAGTCTGAAAAAAGTGATGATATTGAAGCAAAACAATCCAAAGATCTCACAAGTTGCTTCAAACAGGGACAAGCTAGACTATGGGGCAGGAGAATGACAACCAGCTAGCTTCAGAACTGTATGTGTTCATAAACCAAAGAATATGAGAAATTAAAAGCATGCCCTGATGAGGGTGCCAGATGAAGAGCATAGCAGTTAATTCTGATGGTCACGACTCACAAGAACATCTGCAGCAAATGGCAAGGCAATAAATCCAAAAGTTGTCAAGATACTTCAGCCTGGACTAAAAAATGGGTCTACCAACAGGACCACACAGCCAGAGAGGACAAAAATTTCAGAAGAGCATTGAGGCTGCTCATTTGTATCCAACCGGTTATCAAAACCCAAAGTTCAGCATCTAATTCTCCAAATCCTCGCATTTGATAAGTCACAAAAACTAGTTGCTCTGTTTGAGAAATAGTTTGAAAGACTCTTTAATGATTATTCCCAATTTAAAATCTTTTGATGTTCTTGAGCAACATCTGCTGTACATTAGAGTTTAGCAGCTTGCACCATGACAGTTCAGTAACTGGATCTTTTTACAGCTTCTTCTTTGCTCCTGATCACTCCAAATTAATCCAGATCTTGCCAATGAGGTGAAAGTGTAAAACAGGCCAGCTTTGCGGGGGTCAGGCAGGGGGTAAAAGGGGATCGTTCGGGGGAGAGATTGAATCTCTGAAGTGAACGACCTCAGCTTCCCGGTCAATTTGAGGCTGATCCATCCCCTCGCTTCATTCATTTCTCTTTTTTCTCATGACCTCAATCCCAGATCTCAGTGATATTTATCCCACCCCTCTGCACTCAGAGGCTTTCCTCATTACAAGAGGTCAGCTAATACCGCTACTAAATGCATGCTCTTTGTCCTACAACATTGCAAAGACAAATGTCAAGCATTGCATTACAATTCGAGCCAACACAGGTTTTAAATTGTGCTGTTCTGTGCCTAAGACACACATATTTCAAGCATATTGATTTACAAAACACAATGCATACAGTGTATCGATTCACATTGTGTGCTTTATGGTCTTGCTTCTGCAATATTGTCAGTAATGGAGTCTACATAAGTTCATTTTCCAGCAACTCTTCTTAACTACAGTTTATCTTTGACTTTATCCTTCAGCAATCGTAAAACATGGTCATTTTTACTTAGAACAATGGTTCTGGTTACTCTGCAGGCTTTGAGTAAAGAATTTAATGGTGATTGCTAACTGGATGAGTTGTCTCTCAGAAGTTGTCCTAAACATGTTGGAGAAACTTTGCAATTGAGCTAGCATGTTGGCTTGGTTTGAAATCTGAGAGCGGACTGTTTACAAGTGTATCTTTTGAAACTGTAGACTGTATAAAACATAGATGTATCCACCAGATTTAACATATGAGATGTGCTGCAAAGCCATGGCAGAATAGACTTGAAGCGCAATTGGGTATCAATAATGGTTGTTAGGAGGTGGCATCAAAAACAAAGGCTATGGGGGTAAGTGACTTGCCCACTTGACAAGCCTTATCCAAATATGGGAAGTAGTGGCTCAAAAGCAGAAGTTAAATATAGAAGCTTTAAAGCTTCAAAGCTGGTCCACAAAACAACTGGTGACGTCAAGGTGGTTTCCATCTTTTACAGAGTCTGTGTTTGAATGGGTCTATTCACAGTGGGTGCTTTGACTTGTGCCGATCGAGTAGTTGAACATGAATCAGCAGCCAACATCGAACCACATTAGCACCATGGACTGCACTCTGGTCATGACGACCGAGTTCCTCCAGTCTGTGACAGGTCAGTATGAAATCAGGGGATACAACTACGGGGGCAGAAAACAGCGCTTAACTCGATTTGTTTGGCAAAACCAAGCACCTAAACAGAAATAACTTTATTTTACCACTCTTTACCACTCACCTCAAAAGAGAACAAACATGTTCATCAGAAAGGCAGCATGTGCACATGAAAATGAAGCTGAGAGCAGTGGGAGTAAAACTATGACTTTATAGCGCTGAGAGGTATTGTATAGCCTCATAATAAACCTTACTGGTTTATAAGTGTAGCCTTTTTTTCTTCACACAAGGTCATTTAGTCTATAAAAGTGAAACAATGTTAGTTAAAGAAGATTTAGGAGCATTTTCTGAATGAATGACATTAAAAGTTAACTTTTTAGGACATTTACTTGTAATACTGTCTCCTATGAGCCCAAATCTGGCCCAGTACACATTATGCACTACACTGTTCCAAAACCAAATAACAACAAAAAAAGGACAAACAAAAGGGTTTGGTTTTGCTGCAGGTACTGGAAAAAAAGTGGGTCCACAGCTGTAAATCTAACCAAAGCAAACTTATCTTCTCAGCAATCTTAAGTCCATCCTGGGGCCCTGCAGAGCTGTTTTCTCCAGCCTGTGTGATACTAATTGTACACACACAGAGAAGCCGAAGCTCCTCCCCGGCTCCAGACACAGGAAATCTGATGCTTTTAAAAGCCAATAAAAGCATAATGGCATCTAGAAACCCGAGCATCTCAGCCCATCACATCACAGCATGAGGTGGAGCTGAAACGCTATATGTTCCTCCTGAAAATGAAATTGACTTGAAGTTGTTTAGAGCCTGTTCAGACCAAGGATATGGGCTTCACAAAGTGGAAGTCTGAGTGTGTGCGTGCTTCATGCTTCGAGTGCAATATGTGTGTGACACAGAAAAGCGTGTGCGTGTGTGCGAAGGCCTAGTGATGTCAAACCCTGAAAGTGCTGAAAAAATACTGAAAAGACGCCTTGGTGTGAGCATGGTACGAAAGTGTGTGTGTGTGTGTGTGTGTGTGTGTGTGTGTGTGTGTGTGTGTGTGTGTGTGTTGTATTCCAAGGTTTTACAATGAAGACCGTTGCTATGGGCAACCTTTGCCTTTCACAGAAATTCCCATCTCCCTGTGAGAAGCTACCAAGCACACACACACACACACACACATATGGGTTTGCTCAGCACATACACACGCACTCACACGTATATAAAAAAGTACCAACTATATAAGCAAAGGTGTTATGCAACGTCAACCTAGAAAACAATATCATAACAGTCTGCTCCTGCAACTACTCTTCCCCCCCGCCCCCCGTATGTTCCTCTCCCAGGCCTCCCTCCACCTCCACTCTGGATCCACACACTCTGTGCCAGCGTATCCCTGTCCTCGCCCCATTTTCCTTTCATCTCAAACTCAATTTCTTATCTCGAGGCTAGCCCACTGAATTCAGCATGACTTCAAAAAAATACACATGCATACTTAAATAAATACAACCCGCCCCCGAGGAGAATCCAGAGCTCACCCCAGGGGCCCCATTTAAGAGTCTCCAACACACACCCCAACCTCCAGGGCTCTGAGAGCTACTGTCTGTGCTCTGTGTTTAAATGTGCATCATCTATGTTTATCCCAACATTTAATAGTAATATATAATCAAAGTCTGTGCCTCAGCATGTTTAATTTATGAGTCAATGTTATATGTGTGAAATCACAGTATGGTGGGCAGTAGTGCGTCACTGTATGTAATTACAGTGCGTGTGTGTCTGCATGGGTGTAATCACAGGTTTTGTTTGTGGTGAGTGTATTTACACGCAGACACAAGTGCCCCGCAGATCAATCTGTGTGGGTGTGTTTTACATGAATTTGGGGGAATTCAATGGGGCCAGCTCTTCATTTTGTCCGTTTCTGGAGCTATAAACAGCTCCACTTTCAGCTCGCACCACATAGCCAACTAACCTCAACCAGACTCGACGAGCTCCTCGCCACCACACGCATTACCTAGGGCCAAAATCATCCGTATGTTGCCCTCAATTTTCCTCCACCACTGCATTTTTGTTCCCATTTGTTATAAAAGGAAACCATAAGATGACAACCGTATTCAGCTGGATCTGCAGAGTAAATGAAATCCTGGTTTTTGGCAACATATGAAGCAGTGCCACTGTAAGACATGTGGTGCCAGTTGGAGTCAATTTAAAACAATCTAGGATCTTGGAATATATAATTATGAATACTTCTCTGAAAAGAGATGCAGGAAACTGAAAATGAGGAAAACAGAAATGCAGAGAGGATTAGTTTTTGTGTGCTTGTGTGTGTGTGTGTGTGTGTGTGTGTGTGTGTGTGTGTGTGTGTGTGTGTGTGTGTGTGTGTGTGTGTGTGT
>JAOXYM010000018.1:13236895-13262940 GCA_028567055.1 Leptatherina wallacei
GGGGGGGGGGGGGGGGGGGGGGGGGGGGGGGGGGGGGGGGGGGGGGGGGGGGGGGGGGGGGGGGGGGGGGGGTGAAGCTCGGCGTGGCTGGCTACGGAGAGGAGGTGTGTGCAGAGAGGTGGTGGTTGGCCTCACGCATTCCTCATCAGTTCTCTTCCTCGCGGTTCCCGATGACATCATTCCATCCAGGCTTTCGTTCGCGCACCGCATCGCAGTTAACTTCCCCCGTTACCCCACCCACTTTTTGCCACAAGTACATGCAACCGCGCGCGCACGAGTATACATATACACACCTCACGTTACAAGAGGATGCCCCCGGTTGCGGGCATGGTGTCCACTGGCATTCGGACAATGAGGTTACTTGCGAGCATCTCACAGGTTGCAGGTTGAAGATCGTACATCCAACCCCCTCCCCAACACACACACACACACACACTCCCGCACGTAATCTCACACACTGTCCTACAGCGCGACAATCCGGTGATATAGTCGTTAGAGCCGCAGTATGACTGGAGCCCCCCAAATTAACGACAGGATGTGAGCTTGTAACACAGTCACCGCACAACGAGGCACCGCACCAACACCAGTAATCAGACCCAATTAGAGACAACCCGCTAATTACTGATACACACACGCGCACACACACATCTCCTGAGTCGAGGGAGTACGGGCCACAATAAATCCCGACACTGAGACACAAAGGCTGGTGGATGTGTGTGTGTGCGTAAAAGAGGGGGGTGGGGTACCATTGGGCTGCCAGCCCCCCCCTGACAGGTCGCGAACTGCCAATAAGCCCTGATATGTAGGTCGAGTGCAGGATTTCCTACCGATCACCGCTGTCTCATTAATGATAGCGCAGCCGCGCGCGCACACACACACACACACATACACTCACTCACTCACTCACTCAGACAAAATGCCCTGAGTGCACGAGAGCTCCCCTGTTAACAAAGGATCTGATGCTCAGGCTTACCGTGGTGGGGTGAGCAAGCAGCGCCGAGAGCGCCAACAGCCAGGGCAGCTTCATGGTAGGGGTGTGCGGACACAGCCTCCCGGTGCCGCCGCTGACTTCGGGGGGTGGGGGGTGGGGGTGGGGGTTCGGGGAGGTGGAGGGGGAGGAAGCAAAGGCTGCTCCTGCTGCTGCCTCTCGGTAGTCTGTCCAACTTCACAGCGCGGAGCCTGTCTGCGCGACCATTTAGTCGGGTTCTTTAATCCACGGCTTCACGCGCTGCTGCTCCCAGTCTCCAGTAAAGCAACGAGGTTTCCACGAGGCCTCCTTTCCCTCTTCTCCCCTGTCTGTTTCTCTGAGCTTTTGTGCACGAAAGCTGATAATTTATAACCGGGAACGCCAGACTCCGTCTCGCTCTTCCTCTCTCTCAGTACACACTTGTGTACCCTCTCTCCTCCCCCTCTCCGTTGAGGGCAGGATGTTCCGTATGGCGACGCTGCCTGGCCTGGGAGTTTGGCAGGAGGAGGGGGTGAGCCCGTGCGTATATGTGTGTGAGCATGTGTGTGTTCAAGACCAGGGAAGATTAAGGAATCTCCGCGGGCAAGGACGACGATGCCCCCTGCAGCTGGTTTAAACACTCGCAGCCCAGACATACAGCTTACATGCGGGACGTTCACAAAGCTGCCAGGTTGTACCTTCTATGTCGCACTACACACACCTTTAACGGTGAGCGGCGGTCGTCCTCTATGATTGGCTGAGTCACGATGACCTCACACCTGTGTCTAATACTTATCAGACAGCCTCAGTGCAGCCTTGTTGTGTCACATAGCAACCGTGCTGTTTAGCTAACTGTTACTGCTAATAAATGGATGGAAAGTGAGTAATAAGTATTACATAGTTTAAATTCTATAAAATCAGATTGAAAAATATGAACATTTAAGTTAAGTCTAATTAAATTTAAGTTATCAAAATAGAACTACATTTAATTGCTCACATGGCAAGGTTTAGGATACTAATTGTACAAGGGACACTTGACCATTTAAAATTGACCTTGAACTTCATAGCTTCTGTTTGAACTGATTGCAAATGTTTTTTAAGTCAACGAGGGGGCATAAATGTTAGAGATGCAAAACAACTATAATAATTTAAACTAATAATAAACACCTATTAATGTTTTGCTTACTGATAGACCACTTAAAATTGTTAGTGGGCAATAACAGACTCATAAAGACTGTTAACAGAAGCAAATGGGCTCAAATGGCTTTAGCAAGGTAACTTGAAACAAAATGACAAGATGACATTAATAATCCATGACAGTGTCTCATAACAACAAAGTTGTGCAAACCAACTCAATACCTCATCCCGATTGACTACTAAACGGTAGTTGGCTATAGACTTTTGAGAAATGATGCCCCTTTGTAATATTACTATGCACAATTTCATTAATGGGCATGGTTTTGGCACAGGGCCCATCTGCTTTGCACAAGAAGCAAAACAATGAAATTAGACCCAAAATGAGAATTTGTTATTTTTAGGAGTTTTTACATAAAAGTGTGAAATTAGATACATTAGTGTCTAAAAACTACAACACAATAAACATAGTGCTAGGGGAGACCGGGGGTACTTGATAGAAGAGCTATAAACTTGGCACAAAAAGTAAGGAAAATTTGTGTTTGGTTTATCATTTCTCCAATTTAACAACACTAATTAGTGTTATTTTATACAGCGTTGGAAAGACTGATTAGTCACATTTACAATTATGAATAACTTGTAAGGATTGTACTTCTGTGGAATGAACAACACACCTAAATTAGTAGGTATTGCCCCCCGAAACATGCCGAAATCTCCTGTAATATTCTCCTGTTGCTATTCACTCTTGTTTTGAATTGCTTGGTGGATTGGGTGATTGCACTCTCCCACAGTAATAAGGACGAATACCGCTATGTCTAGTCATACTTCTATGACTGCCATTCACATGGCAGTGCTTGAATCTTAAAAAAAAAGAGTAAATACCAACAGGAGAATATTGCTCATTCTACAGATTTACAATTCTTACCAATCATACCTTGTTGTAAATGTGACTAATCAAGCTTTCCATTGATGTACAATACAACATGTTTGCAATATAGAAGGGGAGAAATAATCAACAGAAAACTATTATTACTTTTTGTTAAGTTTGCATACTTTGAAGTATTAAAACACCACTAAAAAAAAGTTTTACAAATAACTTTATAAGCCAATCATATTTTGTGAATTGTAGGCTGTAAAAATTTACTGAGAAATTACACAACAAATGGTCTGAAGTTATGAATATTGTAGCAATTGTTCTATTTTAATCACTGCAGATATTTCCAGCTCTTCCGCCTGTATTTTCTTTTCAAAACGCTTCCTAAAGGCTGTTCATATTCGGTTTGTAAAATATCTGTAAAGTAACTAAATTTCTAAAGAGATAACATGGCGAGGAAAAAGTTAAGCAATTTTTATAATCTTATAGGACCTTTTATGTTAAAAAATAAAATGGAATACTGCGAGGTATCCTTATTTCCGGTGGCTTTGTTAGTGTCTTAAATCAACAAATCCATAACATTAATGCCAGAATAACACCCAGCTTTATTTTCATGCCCAACATGCAGACTGTTTCCGCTCACAGGCAGCCTGCCCACAACAAACAGGTCTGAACAGGTTTATAGCTCCACTCAGACAAAAGAATGAATAGTTTAGATGAATAGGTGCTCAACTCTGCAGTGAGGGCTCAATCTCTTCTCACGCTCCGATATCAAGTATTACTTTTCAGCTCTGTACTCCCTTATGTCACCAACACCAGAGTCAGCATAATAGCCTTACACGTGGTACGAGTTAGATGATAGTTTAGAAGGTGCGCTCATTGCTTAGGATGGCTGCTTGTCAGTGAGGGCCATATTAAGTTTTGAACCTCTATCAACCAAATATATGAAGAAACTATAGAGAAAGCACCAGGTCCTGTCTCTGACTCGTGTAGTTGCAGCAACATTGCTGCAGACTTTAGATGGCCATATTAGACACTTCCTTCCATTAGACACACGAAAAAAGAGAAAGAACGTTGCTTTGGCTGAAACTTCTTATGTACAATAAAGCACACATGAGACTGTAAAATTTTCAAAGTTTTTTTTGTTCAGTTTGGTTTCAAAATAAAGATCACACAATTGTTTAGAGACAATCTACAACTGGAGTTACAAAAAATAGTTGCCCAGGCAATAAGCATACACAGGTTCTGTTAACTATACACATATGGTTACAAGTGTGCTCGTAGTAAATATACACAAGGCTGCTCCAAATGTACACCGCGCTGTGGCGGGCCGCCTCTCTCACCCAAAAGGACATTGACAGTATGATACAGCACTTACAGCACTAGAGAAATGCCAAAAAACACAAGAAAGAATCTCCTCTGTACAATCCATGGGTTTACCCCTGAAAACAGTCATGGGTAATTGAGGGGTCTGGGGGGGAGGGGTTGGGGTTTGAATGAGTAAAAGCTATTTCTCCCACCCAGCCAGTGTACCCATACACAAATATTTCATGGGGTAAAGCATTCCTATAAAAAAGATCTTTTTTTTTTTTTTTTAAAAAAGGTCAAAAACAAAAGAAAAAACAAATAAACATAAGACACCACCAAGTCTAACAAAACGTGTCCAATTGGGAGTCTGTGGGAAGATGAAGTCTTAAGTTAAGCAGTGACAAGATAAAGATAAAACCAAGCGTGGCAAATCTTTGTACAAGTACTATGCTGTATAGAAAGGGCTTCTCAAAACAAAAATTTGATATTACAATTTACAATATACAGCAACTCATATGTCACAACCAAGGAGGTGAGAATATACACTGAAATGCACAGTTTTTTTTTATCCATTTTTTTTGTTTGTTTTTTTTCCAGAGTGAATTTTTCTTTTTTCTCTCATACCAAAAAGGGTGGTAAAGCACTTTTACATTACAAGGGTTTACAAATGTACAATTATACAGTCAGAAGTATGTGGTCACTACTAGGATACATTATAGATACAGATTCAACATCAAAAACCAGAAAAACTACAAAGTTTTATATATATATTTATATATATATATATGCAAAGGTCTACACCAAGTATACACGTTATATTTATAGAAGCAAGACCAGAAAACGAATCTCCCATGCTAAATGATCTGTCTGCTGGTTAGCTGATGGTGTGTGTATTTGTCTATGATTCTGTGACGTCAGACAAATTAAATAGTCATTCCATCTCATAGTGGTAAATAGCTAGTGATGGGAGAGAAAGAGGAAGGGATGCCAGGATTGTGTGCGCAGCAGTAGCAAAAAGTGAAAGTTCATCAAAAACAATAAAAAGAAGAGATGAAAGGGAAATTAATCCAGAGGGGAGTGAAGCGATGGGTGGATCAGGTCTCACCTCTCCCTCCACTCCCTCCGCTCCCTTAACACCCTCCCCCAGTTCAGCAGGCCTGGGCTCGGGTGGAGGAGGAGTAACAAAAATCAAAGACAAAAAAAAAAACAACTAAGGCTGCCTGTAGCAACAGACTCCTTCCAAAGGGTTGTCATGGAAACAGTGGCACGAGGGGTACTCTGCATCCTCAATGGGTCAGA
This sequence comes from Leptatherina wallacei, assembly GCA_028567055.1. NCBI lineage: Eukaryota > Metazoa > Chordata > Actinopteri > Atheriniformes > Atherinidae > Leptatherina > Leptatherina wallacei. The sequence goes on from JAOXYM010000018.1 coordinate 13,242,457, forward strand.
TGGGTGGGGCCGGTAGACAACAGCATGAGGAAGGTGACCTAAAGGGTGGTGGAGAGGCTCTCTTCAGGTGGTAGACATGATTTCAGTGTGGGCAGGGTCGGAGTGGGGTCAGTTTACATGATGCCATTAGGAGGGCCACAAAGGGGACCCAGGTCAACGCCATTCTTCATGTAGTACTTCTCTAGCTTGGCCAGGATGTGTTTTCCATATGTGTACTTCCTCAGGGTGGAAATGTGAGGTCGGATCTGTGTGGACACACAAACATATTAGTCACATCAGTGGATCTTTATAGTAATTACAATGTTCTTTGTAATATTGTCCATCGTTTATGTGGACACTGCAGGTAAGCACTCAGTACAGTTACATGCACAGCTGAGCCAAGCTGAGTAAAGGGGTCTTTATCTAAATCAGGGGTGGGGAACCCTCAACCTCGAGGGCCGCATTCCGGCAAGTTTTCTGTGCATCCCTGCTCCAACACACCTGATTCAAATTAAATGGATCCAACAGCCAATCACAGTGGCTCATGAATTTGAATCAGTTGTGTTGGAGCAGAGATGCATTGAAAACTTGCAGGATGAGGGCCATGGTTCCCCACCACTGATCTAAAATGGTGATTTGTCAGCTGATGCTGCAGTCTAAAAAAGGGAGGATTTTATTAGACGCAACAGTCTGAAAAGGATTTACTTGACCATACACTGATACCTAGTTGGTGTTAAAATAAACGCAGTTATTTTTTTCAGTAACAAGAAATCAAACTATTTACTCTTTCCACTGTTACACCATTACTGACAATAAAAACGTTACTGACAGTGCTTTACTATTGTAAAATGAGATTAATTTTTGTTTTGGGTGAACAGAAGTTTCACATTTGTTGGGACTATATTGTGCTACTGCTGTAGTGGAGAAGAGGCAGAGGCATACAGTTGAAACTGGAGAATACGCTCAATGCTTGAGTAGAAGAAGAGTTGCCATGTTCTGTTGTGACTGGGTGCTAGCTAAAAATAAACAGCACCAAACATTCGAGCCAGAAGTTGTCCCTGAATTATTTCTCTTACCCACGACCCAAATTCAGTTAATAGTTAACGCTGAAGACACACACAGTGTTACATTATAATTCTGCACACTGGAGCTGTTTTCATCTGACGAGGAGCTTAGGGGTAGAAACCACTGTAGCCTAAGTGATGATGATTGACTGATGAAGAGTAAAACATCATGGCAGAATTGGGTAAGTCAGTGTGCACACCCGAATACACACAACCACACACACACGAGGAGGAGACAGAGCCACAACATCTATCAGCCTGAAATTAGTGATGATGATTTTTCTGTTGTTTTTTCTATTAAGTTTTGATTTCATTCATTACATCTAATATTAATTTTTATTATGAATGAATGAACATATAGATTAATCTTGAGTTCCATTAAAGGGAACATAATTGAACATTTTTTAAAAAGTAACATTTTCTGAGTAATAACTTATTTTTATAATGCCATAACTCCGTCACTAATGCAGTTACTTTTTGGGAGAAGTAACGAGTAACTATAATTAATTACTTTTTTTAAAGCAACGCGCCCAACACTGGAATTCATCTGTAGAATATGCACTTGCATTCTTTCACAGAGGAGCTTTCAGGCTCTGCAGATGATCAGACTTGCAGTTCTAACAATGCAGAGCCTTTAGAGCTCACAATATGCACTGATAACTTTGGACAGGGTATAAATCTATAGAAGAGGAGGCAAATTAAGATGTGTTAACTGAGGGGTAGGCAAGTTTGGCTCTCAAGAGCCGCAGTCTTTCAAGTTTGAGATGCTTTCGTGTTTCAACACATCTGATTAAAATCAATAAGTCACTGAGCAGAACTTAATGAGCTGTTGGATTTAATTTGAATCAGGTGTGTCGGAGCAGGGAAACATTGAAACCATGCGGGACAGCGACTCTCTTGGACCAACTTGCCTATCCTTGTGTTAAATCCTTACAATAACAAGTAAAAAGTTTGGTCACTGGTTAACAAAAACATTTATCAGCTGCAGCTCTGATAGTTGTTTAAGGTTCACAGGTTTTTAAATCTGGAAATAATTTATTTAACTTCCCCCCTGTTTTATTTAAGAAAATAATTGTTTATATGGATATAATAATCACAAAAGCATCTTTCTATTAAATATGTAATTTGCAGATCAGTTATTACATTATATTGGCTTGTTTTAGAGTCCACAAGTAAATGTTGATTTTCTCTGAGTGCAATGAAACCAACTCCAGCCCATCATTCACATAGATACCATTTTTGGAAAGCCACCAAGGAAAAAAAACAACAAAAAAAACAAAATTAAAACAGTTTGCATGGCTGAATTTTTCCATGAGATGCTGCATTTTGTCAAGGCCAGTTAAGGACAACTGTATGACAGTTATGTCATACTGTAACTGCAACTTTATAAACTCACTTTAAAAACAACATAGTTGACTAAAGTGCAACAATGTGCCACATAACACTAAAAACTATTAAAATAAAATTAGATTAATTAAAATCACTAAAATCGGATCAAAATGTCAACATGTAATGCTGTACCAAGGCCAAGGTGAACAGATGGGTTTAAACAAGAGATGTGAAAACGGATATAGAGGCAGCCTGTCTGATGTATAAAGGCAGCTCATTCCACTGTTTAGGTGCTGCCCCCTCAAAGGCCTGGTCCCCCCTGAGCTTCCAGCTAGTCTTGGGCACACTCAGGAGGAGATACTCAGCTGACCCGAGAGCCCAAGAAGGTGTACAGGGACGGAGAAGCTCAGAGAGGTACAGCGGGGCAACACCATTCAAACACTTAAAAGCAAATAAAAGCAATTTAAAAATGGATCCTAAAGTGCACGAGCAGCCTGTGAAGAGAAGATAAAAACGGGGTGATGTGCTCATACTCCCAGTTAAAAGACGTGCAACTGAATTTTGTACAAGCTGCAGTCAAGAAATAGAGAACTGACACACCCCAAAATAAAGCACATTGCAGTAATCCAGCTGGGTGGTTACAAAGGCACGGATTACTGTTTCAAAATTTTGGCAAGCTGCCTCAGGTGGAAGGAGCTGGATCCAACAACGGACCGAATCTGGCTTTCAAGTCATGGCTGTTTGTCCATCAGTAATTCCAGTCAATGCTAAACATGAAGTTCAGGACCTTGTCCAACATTTAGATTATATACATTTAGTGACCATCATCCTTCACTAACCTTATGCATTACGATTTTGCGCTGTGTAGGCTCGGCCACGTCGATCATCTTCTGCACCACGTAGTTGGCATACTGGTCCTTCATCATTGTGTATAAGGCACTGTGGGGGCCCTCAGTCAGGCTGCACACTTCATCTATCAGCACTGCACGTTCTGCCCGAGACGCATGGGTCACACACTTCTCTACCACATTGCTGGAGGAAGAAGCAAAAAGGGTGATTTTGGTCATTGAGTTCTGAAAAATGTGTTTACAAAGTTTAAGTAACAGGAGTCAAAAGGGCAAAATCAAATCCTGAATGCTATACACCACGTTGAAAAGTTGTGGCTGCAGTTGCAGAGAAATGAAAGTAAAACCTTGCTCAAGGACTGAGTAAACATGAAAGCTGTAAAGATGTGTGGGTGTCTTCCAGTGGAATTTACCTGGCAAACTTGTGCTGGCTGAGTCCCAGTACGTTGCCTCTTATTTCGGCCACTATTTTACTCTTATCCTCAGCTCGCCCATGCTCCAAAACATGCTGGATCACATAGTTCCCATACTGGTCCTAAATAAAACAAACCACAGAGACACATTAACAAAAACTCAAAAGGGACAGCTGGTGCCTCTGACGTCACGTCGAACCCTGCCAATCTCCAAAATCTGGAGGCTCAGAGAAGAGATTATTTAAACCAATTTGAGTTGTCATGTTGAAAAATAGAAAAAGTGGTAAGAGGCACACAGTGATTCTATGCGCGGTTGAGTACCTGCACGAGCTGCTCTGTGTGTTGATGGAGCTCCTCTAATATAGGCAGAGTCTGTTCAGGAAGGCAGTGTTCGAGAATGCGCTGGATGACTCGGCAGCCATATGGGTGAGTGGAGAGGGCAAAGACCTGAGACACATGGAATTATTCATTGTTAGAAATTCCCCTGAGAAACACACACCAAGCCAAGGTGAGTGAACATGACATTAATGTACCTTTTCCCCCTCAAAACCTTTTCACTAAGGTGCATAGAAAACCTTGACATAAAGGAGCAACATTATCAGGGACATACTTTCATGGACCAAACCCACCGCTTCGGGGAAGGTGAAAGCAAATTCCTGATCTGCTTCCAGCTACACAAACAAATCTGAGCCACCCAGTAAGAAATATGCAGTTACACAACATGCAAATGGATGAGAAGTGAAAAGCTCACGAGTGAGATTTACTGTCAAAGCATCCTGAGTGATGCGCCAGAACGGAAACCTTTCATGTCGGCTTAACAAATGGCACATGCATGAACGCAAAAAAGAAAAAAAAATCAAAAACAACTTACACTTTATGTTAATGCAACATCTAGCTTTTAGTTAGAAGATCGCTGTTGCCACTGGGCTGAGGTTTTCTGTTACTAAGGCAACATAACCTGCCCTTTCAAAGGACTGTATATGTGTCTGTGTACTTTAGCAGTGACAATATGCTTGCTGCCTCATGGCAGTAACACTGTGCGTGTGTGTGTGTGTGTGTGTGTGTGTGTGTGTGTGTGTGTGTGTGTGACTGGCAGTCTTCGGCAAATGAATGAGGAAATGGTTTGTGTGTGAGGACAGAAGGGACCTACCTGTCCCTTAAAGGCTTCAATGATGAAGTGCAATGCGTGAGGCTGGACACATTCGATACACTTCTGCACAACGTGGTTACCGTTCTGGTCTTTCACACACTTCAGCACATGGCCGTCCAGCTCACGAACCATCTCACTCTGCAGGGACGAGGAGGAGGAAGGGGAATGACAGCAGAGGGAGAAAGGGATGTGTAATTGTTTGCGTGGAATCAAATATTGCCTGAAGACATTTTGCAAACTCTTTTTCAAAGTGGCTCACTGCCCAACAAATAACACTGGACTTTTAACGGATGCCCTGTTGGGAAATCTATTGGGGTCCATTAAGGAGAGATGGATAACTTTCTCTTTTACATGCACACACCAACTGTTTCTAAAACTGAATTTAAGGAAATTATTTCCTGTTGATATCCATGTAGATTTGTCGTGCTACCTGCAGTTAAATATTTGCATATAAACTGTGGTATCATTAGCCTCATTCATTGCTGATGATAGAGAGCATGCGAGGAGCCCGCTGTTACACAAAGCAGCTCCAACATAAACCTCACACTGAAGATGAAAAATGTTGTCAGTGCGAGCCTCTTTATCTATGCAGCATTCTGCTGTATAAATAGCAATTTGTTTTCTATGAGGAACGGGTTCACCTTTACAACTGAATTGTGACTGCAAGGATAAAAAATATTCTTTGAAATTGGGACACTAAAATTCTAAGCTTTTTTTTCTCTCCCTTTCAGAAAGAACTAAACACTAAACCACACCAGGGAACCACAAGTTTAATTAAGGTCACTTGAATGCAAAGGCACAGTGTGTTTTTATTGTTTACAAGCTCCCGGTCAAACAGGTACGACTGTACTTACAATGACCTGCTGATCCGAGGGGATGAACTCCAGAGCTTTCTGGATGACCCTGCAGCCGTACATCTGCAGAGCCAACGACAGCACATGACCTCGGATCCTCTCAGCTAGAGCCAGTTTCTGGTCCAGGCTGCCGAACTAAAAACACACAAACAAAACAATCCTGTTATTCCTTTAATCCATTCAACAATACTATGCACACATCACATCCTGACAGCATAAACACAGTATAAGAAAAGCAGGTTTAGTTCTCAGGCATTGCAGATTTTCACACATTTAAATCTCAGCATCTCAAATCATACATAGCATCGACATCTCATACACACCTCGAAGAACTTCTGGATAACATAGTTTCCAAACACATCCACCATGAGCTGGTAGGCCGCCTGCAGGATTTCACTGAAGACAAGCTGGCGCTCTGCTGAACTTGCTCGCTCTAATTTTAACTGGATGAACCTTTAAAAGTCAAAGAAGATAAGTATTCACCACAGGTTCACTTGTTTTGTTCTTCAAGATTTCATTTTCATTTCTTTGGCAGTGAGAGAAAGCCTCAAGAGAAAGTAGAGATGGTTCTCCTGAAATCCACTTAGTACCTAGAGGGGATTTATAAAGTCTGGATGACATTGAAGACAAATAAAAAACAGCAATAATTGAGACTTCATCTTGGGAACCTGAGGGAACCCTCAGACAAAAACGCAATGAATTTCAGACTGGAGAAAGCACAAAGAGGGAGCTGAAGGAACAGAGCAGTCTGAGTTGAAGTGATGGATGTCGGGTGAAGATGAAAAGGAGAATGAAGGAAGGAAAAGTCTGGAATGTGTGGACTGGACATCGTTGTGTAAAAATAGATCGTTTCAGTGGAAAGTCTGCATCACAGGCATAGCTGGTTCCAACCCAACGGACTCTGAAACCAGAACCCCAGAGTGGTCTCCAGGGCCCTCTGCTGCCAAATTAGTACATCGCTGGAATGTATCGCAGAACAGAGCCGAGACTGTAACAGATTATTGCCACCAATAATACACTGGAAGTACTTAACGTGCAAAGAATGAAAATAAATAAATACCACCACCCACACCTTTTGCTAAAAGGAGGTCATGTCTGACAGACTTCCCATTTATGCTCATGGACTCACCTGTTAAGAGTCAATGAAAGCATAAATTGAGCACAAACCTGATATAATCATCGCTTATAGTATTTTCTTGTCGCTAGTAGATATGTAAAATGTTCCCATCATCTGTTTAACATGAGAAAAAATGTTGTTTCAGCCCTAAACCAACAGCCTGAACAGTGTTATTATATCACTCCCCAAAGCCACTGACAAAGAGCCCAGCTTTCAATCCATCCCAGACAGAAATGATTGTCTGAGGTGATTTGTGAGAAAACACATTAAAATTCAGGGCTGTGCAACATATAAAATTTTGATTTTGGCTCCAAATGATCACCAAAATCAGTGACAAAAAGAAAAAAACCCTAGATTTATTAAAATAATGTTCCCAATGACATGCACTTCAACCGCTTCTGAAAGTTCATCCAGCCAAATACTGGAAGTAGATCCTCTGATATTGTTGCAGATACTGTTGCCAACTTAGCGATTTTGGAATTCACGAGATGGAAGATTCACGTTGATGACAATGATAGATCACAAGTTAGAGTTAAAAGAATGTAAACATACAAAAACTAGAAGCACTCCAGAGAGCGCCTACCTCTGCCAAACCATAGCGTCAGTCACCTGAGAAAACCCCCAAAAGGCCCAACAGCCCACCCCAGTACCCCCCTACATTATTAACCTTCTGGATCACCAGAATAAGAATATCAACTTGATCGAGGTCAAACAACATCGGATTATAACATCTACCTGTAACTAGAAGATGACCTGTTGCAGTGTTTTGTAACATTTTGTACATGGCTGCACTGAATGCATGTGTCCTCTACTGGAGCTGCATCTATGCCAGAATGATCCGCCGTGCATTCATTATTGAGCTCTCCACATGTAGAGAGAACCACGGTGCTTCACTTCAATGCAAAGATCACAAACTGTCGTGCAGGTTTCAGACGTTCCCCTACTGCAACACACCTGATTCAAATGACAGCTTGTTGTCAAGTTATGCACAAACCTCCTAATGACTCATTAATAATATGACACAGGTGTATTGCAGAAAGTAAACACGTAAAATACAGGACAGTGGCTCAAGATGTCCACAGTTGGTGATCCCTGTACTAGTGCGTCAGAAAAATCGTTATTTTTTTGAAGAGCTTGAAATAAGTGTGTGATATTAGACGAATAGAGAATATATCAATTTTAAACTTAACTGAATGAAAAAAACCTCAATATTTTGATTAATTTAGAACCAATACTTGAAAGTTCAATAAACATTCCTTACATTCCTAAATTAGCAACAGCTGTACTTAACTAATAAACAGACCCATTAAAACCACCTTGTTTACAGTGGGTCTGATCCCAATTTGGTCCCAGTTTAACATCATCATGGGAAAGTCATAGTTTACTGAACTGTGTTCAGTAAATGTCTCATTCTTCTTCTGAAGACATTCAATGAAACCAATCTGATGGAGTTAACATTATTTTAGAACAAAGGTAGTAACAAGGTAATATTTACACCGCTGTGACACTAAGCTCTTTGCCAAAATTGATGCTAACATTAAGCTTTCATCTTACAATGACAAACCTCTACAGGTGTGTTTTAAGGTGGATGTGGTGGATCCATTGTCCTGGATTTTTATACCACTGATGTTGCAGTTTGCTGCTCTTATGTCTGTCCCCTTTATCAAGTGTTTAATACCCAAAAGTTACAGTGGTGCTGCAGCAACAGATGTGTTGCCATTGTTTTGACTGATTACGCGTGCGGACGTGTCTGTGTGACGTTACGTTGGCGTTAGGTCTGGGAAAATGACAGCACAGGATATGAGACAGAGAAAAGATAATGAGAAAAAAAACAAATATTAAAAATAAATGATAGTTCACGAGTCTCAAATCGCTAGTCCGAGTTGAGTCTCAAGTCTTTTGAGGGCGAGTCCAAGCCGTATCTTAAGTCACTGGAAATGCGACTTAAGTGCGACTCGAGTTCCCATCTCTGGTACCTGCTGCCGTGCTGGTCTTGGCTGAACTCCATGATGTGACCAGCGATGTCTCTGAGCTGCAAGTTGGGGTAGCGGTTGTTTCTGAAGTCCTCAAGCAGGCGGCTCCGGCCTGAAGGCATCACGTCTGACATGCCATAGCGTAGCCGTGATGACGGGAACAGCTGGCTGCTGGGTGAGAAGAGTGAGGACCCTGAGCTGGCGGCGCTGCGGTACTTGGCCTCGGCACCTGGAGCTGCAGAGATGAAACGACCGCTGCCATTGGTCAGGCCTCCTATGGGGTCACACAGAATAAAGATAGGTCAGGTTTGACTCAAAATCTACAGTAGAAGAGCAAACATGTTGACACAGAGTGTAACCTGTGTTTACATTCATGTATAAACATAACAGGAGATGTCTTCCTACACCAGCTGGTCTTGGTGGGAACTAAATATTAGTGTTAGGTTTTAGTTGATGTTGGAAAATGAGTCAAAGCCTACACATATACAGAATATAAATAATCACGTTGTCTGTGGACAGTTTAGCTAAAGTTCTGTAGATCAAACAAGAACAGTTTACTCCATCACAAGATGGACTTTACTTAAAATCAGTAAAAATATAACAGACACACTTTTAAATGTTTGAACATTGCATCCAAAACAGAGAACATATTTGGGATACAAGACTACAAAATGAGCATCTACAAATAGTTAACATTCCCGTTCTACACAAAATAAAAACAGATTTTTACAAGATGGGGTATAACACAACCTCAAGACCAGAGTAAACCAATAACCAAAATTTCAGACACTTACCTAGATTGAGGTTGGATGAGGAGCTGTGATTAGACAGGGAAGGTGGGGGTGTGAGGGAGTGGGAGGGCCCCTGGTTGGGTAGGGGCATGCCCACAGGGCCAGGAGATGGACTGAAGCCCAAGGTGCCGTTATAAAACCCTCCATGGCCAATGGGGGTTAGGCTGGAAGGTGTGCGCTTATACAATTCACTGTTTCCTGTCAGGGAGTCCCGCCTGGAACCATTGCCACCACTCGAGTTGGCCACTAGAGGGAGACAATTATATGAATATCAACAATGGTATCTATGGGAACTGAAAAATTCACCAGCTTATTTTTTGTTGTTGAACTATTTACAGCAATATTTTATTCCTGGCCATTTCAATTAATTTGAAACAGTTAAAAAAAAACATGTAGAAAATATTCATTCTTACCTGCAGTGCCAAAACCCCCCAGCGTGGCTCCAAGAGTGGCTCCAAGGGAGGACGAGGAAGGCTGGCTGAAGCCCAAAGAGGCAGAACCTGGTCCAGGCTGGCCAGAGCCTTGTGAGAAAAGTGAGGAACTCTGGGAGGAGGAACTGAGGGAGGAAGATCCATAGAAAGAACTTCCTCCCAGAGCACCGCCAGGGCCACCCTGCTGCTGAGGCTGCTGGGATGTCATGGCACGAAACGGACCATTAGCCCCTCCGCCCAAACCACCGTTGGCACCACCTGCAGAGGCTGCTGCTGCTGCAACTGGATGAGTAAAACAACAAAGACTGCGTTTACATGCCATCAATATTCGGGCTAAGGTCAATATTCCGGTTTCTGAAACTCTTAGAATTCCCCGTTTACATGCATGAGCAGAGAGAGATACTCCTGCATACATGATAGTTGCAATCAATTGGAAAATTCCGACCCAAAACAACGATGCACGGAGAATGTCATGAAGTAAATATGTGCTATTTTCCTCCTCGCTCCAAAAGTGTGGTGTGACGCGTCTTGGTTGCGCCATGTTTCTTTGTTTACTTTTTAAAAGAGTCCTTGCAGATAGAACATGCGCAGAACACAATTTAATGTTCCTTTCAATGGAGATATTCCATTTACATGACCAAATATTGGAAAAGGAGTAACCCAGGGGTAATATTCAGGTTTTTAAAAATCGGAATATGGACATATTCGGCTTTCTGGTGGTGTTTACATGGCCGTGCGCATCCGGGTTATTGCCAATATTCTGGTTATGAAAGGGTTATTGGCTGCATGTAAATGCAGTCAAAGTGATTCCCCAGTATTCTGAAGGATTACATAGACAGTTCTACTGAATCATACTAGTGTTTCAAGGGTATTAAAGATCCTTTTAAGTGTGTTGTGCATTAATTTTCTAACAACCGTTTTCAATAACTTATACTGATGAAAACAGACTCATGGGAACTCATGGTACAAATCTAACCATGGACTTAAAAACAGTCTCATAATCTCTTAATTGCATGTTCAGGTTGGATTGAACATTCAGAACATATTGTTAAAAGCTACAACATGTAATCTGCAGTTTAGTCTTTCAAACAATCTTCAATCTATTGCAGCCTACTGTTAGGGTGTTTAATCATGTGCTTAAATTGTTAAAATTAAACTGTGTTACCCGCTTGTGCTGCAGAGGGAGATATGATGACAGAGGCAGGGGCCATAAGGCGGACAGGGCCACTCCTGGCTCCAGTGTTGACCACCAGGGCCCCTGTCTGATCATAGTAGGCTGCAGGCGCTAAGACTGGGTACCCTGAGAAAGGAAAAGAGAAATAGTAAACTCACAGTTGACATTTTGTCCATGTAGATAGGAGTACATAAAACTACCGTATCTTAATATTTATAACTAAGATATGTGCACCATAGTGCTGTAAAAGCAAATGTAAATGGACTATTTCCTAAGTTATAAAACATATTTGCAAATTGTGGTACTCACCAGGGACACCCGCTGCCAATCCCTGCCCAAAGGCGAGGGCCGAGTTCACTGCTGCTGCTGCAACTAGCTGGTCATTCTGCTGACCCTGCTGACCCTGGCTGGGGGTCAAAGGGCGTTGATTTCCTCCAGCACGCATCACCTTCACAAAGAAGGAGAAACAAGTTTTAAGTGCCATATTCTCCGAGTTAAACCATGTGTCAAAAAATAACATGTCTCTTTTTAACCGAAGAAGCTGTTGTGTACTGTAGACGTGCAGTACTGGCGGTTTCTCTCATGTGCATGTCCTGTAGTTAATGTTAAAAGAAAATGCATACACACCACGAAGCAGAATGGTACTTATTAAAATGTCATGAGGTCATGTTGCTCATTTTTAACAAATGGGTGAAACGAGTGCAAAACAGCATGAGATCTTTTCTGCTGACTGGCTTATAATATAGATTATCTACAGAGATTTTTCTATTCACATTTTATCACAACAACAGAGCTGCATGCACCTTTATTTTGGCACACAAAAACTGATAGACATATCTTCAACAGTGGCAGTTTTGGGGGAAGTTAACCATCTTACCTGCTGTTGGTTTTGCTGGCCCTGGCCTGCTGCCTGCTGATTGGCTGAATTGTTGGCTGCAGCAGCCTGCTGCTGGAATAGGTTGGCTGGATAAACCCCCCAGGGTGTCACACCATAGTACTGGGGAGGCATCACTGCTGGGCCTAGAAGCAAAATGATAAATGTATAAAGGTGTGAGGTCACTGTGTTTATGTACATGAAGGAGATTAAAAACAGAAAGGGTTAGAGGTATCAGACACTCATATCTCACCGAGTGTAGCTGCTGCTGCAAGTCCTGCAGCGTAGGGGTCTGTTCCTGGTGGTGCAGCACTGATGATGTAAGGATTGGGCACAAATGCTGGGGCCAGTCCTGGCAAAGACATGGAGCAAAAAGGCCAACCAGAGTTAAGTGATATTTGCATCATACATCACGTTAATTCAAAGAAAATCCTTTAAACTTAAAAGATACTCAGCAAATCCTTAATTGGGTGCAAATATTTATCAAATATCTCCATATTTGGGGTCATAAACCAGTCATAAATCAATATGGGATTGTAAGCATTCCTTGACTTAGAATGAACTTATTAACAGCACATTTACTGATTAACATTGAATTGTAAAATTATGGACAGTTTTGGTATTATGTGGAATTACTCTGTCCGACCACTGAAAAAGAAAGGTGCACACACACCATCAGTTTGCTGGACTTCCATTAGCTTTGATTTTGACATGCATTCACTGTGGCACAGTTTCAGTTAACTTCTGCAATTTAACCATTTTCATTTTCATACATTTACCATTTACATAAATGATCTTGTATTGATGATGGGAGAGGAAGACATGCAAAAATATCTTTTCCAGCAGAGCCCAAAGATTCTCAGAAGGGTTAAGGTTTGCCTGATCCATGTGTGAAAATGATGTCCCATGCTCCCTGAGCCACTCATTCACAATTTAAGCCTAATGAATCCTGGCATTGTCAACTTGGAATATGCAAATACCACTAAAGAAAGAAAAAAAGACAGATGGAAACCTCTGAACCGAGACATGCCCCATCATAATGTTGCTGTACAATAACAACTAGGCAAGAGGGGTGCAACACTGTCTACTGCTCCTTTTGCGGCTTAGACTACATGAACATACACTGAATCAGAATCAGCATATTTTCAAATGCTGCACATTTGGATGTGTGAAAAAAAAAAAATTAAAAAAGAAGCTCCTCAGCAGATCTCTTCTGAAACTAAAACATCTCATCTTAAACAATATTTGTGTATTCCACTCCCTATGCTTGGAAGGTGCCTCAGGTCTGAATGGGTGAAAAGACAGTCAAGAGCCCTCGGCAGACAACTGCACCCTAACAGGAGTGCCCCACAAGTTATGTTAAATTCACACAAATGATGTATTTATGGCACTTATTGGACCCTATTAGACTAAGGGACAAGGCCTCTCTTAATTTGAATTCTGAACAGGCAAACTAAAAGAAGAAAAGATGGCTATAAATTTAGCACAGGAGGGACACCGTGACAAAGTACTTTTCAAAACTAGCACCTCTGACTTACAAACGGATAGTAGATCCAACTTAAATTAAGGTGCACTTCTTAGTAGATATTTCACGCACATTAGTTATACATTTACACACATGCACAGAGTCTTACCAATGTGAGGCTGCTGTGCGGCTGCCAATGCGTACTGCTGTTGCTGGGCTGCTGTTAACTGCTGCACGGCCAGGGCATTGTTTCTCTGAAACAGCTGCAAATGGCATTAGGGGAGGAGAATCATACTTTAAACGTCAACTGAGCCTCTAAAGAGAACTAATGAAAAATGAATACATGCTGCTTTCTCTGCCTCCAGCCCTTACCTGCTGCTGGTTAGTGTAATCAAATAAGCCCACAGTGGGTGCAGAGTCCATGGGCATCTGAGAGTTGTAATCAAACTGAAGTGGCTCCATCACCGACTCCATGGGGTCCATAGTAACACCACCTTGTTCCACACCAGAGAAGTCCTCAGGAGGTTTGGGACCACCACCACCCCCTAGGGGTGTCAAGCCTTCAGCCCCTACTCCCCCAGGACCTCCCAGCAGGTCACCCTCAGGGCCAGGGGCGGGCATGTTGCCTGGGGGACGACTGCAGGGATGAGAGAGAGGCAGAGGTTCAATTTAAATCTGAAGAGGGCTTGAATAACAACAATTTCTCTAATGAGGTGTCACACCGTGTCCTACCCAAACTCCTTGACGTCAACATCGAGGCCATTCTGTACAGGCAGTCCATTAGGGTTGATGACGTCACTGATGACATCAGATTCACCTTCTGTTAACTCTTTCAGCTTCTCTCCCTCAAATGCTGTCTTTGGCTTCTCCCTCTTGTCTTCTTCCACCTCTCCATCCCTCTGTCCCTGTATCATGGAGAAAAAACAAAAATACAACCCGTAGAGTGAAAGGCGGAAGAAGAAAGACTGACCAAGACCAGGTAAGATGATGAGGTGAGACAAAAAAGTTAGACTGGACCAATTTGGGCCATGAAAGGTCTGACAGTTACTGATAAGTTTTACAAAAAGCCATAATTAAAAGTATCAAACAACAAAGATGCAAGGAAAAATCAAACAAGTGAATATACTGATGACAATGATGGGCAGTAAAATAAAAACGGAAGAAGAAAAAAAGCTGAAGACTTACATATGGTCCTTTTCGGAGACAAGAATCTAGTTTGTCTGCTGGCGAGGAGGACAGAACGTACTCTACCATGCTGACTCCTAACCCTCCACTTTCAGACCGCGGTGACATCACTGAGCCCACCCCGACTTCACCCCCACCGTGGAAACCTTGGCCTGGCCGACGGGACACCATGATTGGCTGAGACACTGAGTGATCTGATGAGACAGGAACAGAGAATATTAGTGACTAGAATAAATAATAAAACACTAATTTAACCCGATAAACTGTTCAAGCATGAAGGTCAAAATCCCTTCTTAAGGATAAATCTTGAAAAGATGTGAAGACTGGTTGGACTCAAATGGAATTTCTCAGCACACAGATTTCTTTAATATTGCATTCATTAAAATCTATTTGTGCGTCATCATTTATTTATTAGCTGGACCTTGTGTATATTAGCTCGACATCCTTAAAGTGGCTAAATGCCACTACAAAGTTATGGAAAGTAATTATCTCATATCATTTTGTTATGCTATATAAAAGGCAAATTTGACATTAAAACTAGTAGGAGAAAGTTTTCCCAAACTCTGATAGACAGTGGTAGTTTCTTGAAGGAAGTAGGAGAGAAATAAATTAAAAAGCTCCTTCATTCAATCCAATGAGCTATATGCCACCATATAAAAAACCATAACCCAAATTGTTAAAAATAACTAAATAAATACCTGAGGCACCCCATGCACTGTCCCTCCACTGGTCCAGAAAGATCCCTTTTGGTCCATCCTTTCCAGAGTCATCCGTCTCCCAGAACTTCTTACCGGTTAGGAGCTGCTGCAGGGACATAGAGAAAAAACAGGGAAATAGGGAGATGGTTACACATGATAAAAACCTCTAAAAAACACAAAGTAGTAAATTCTGCAAACCAATCCAAGTCAAAATGTTGGACAAACATTCCTAATGTTATAAAAAAAAAGAAGAAGCAAGTATTGTAAGCATTTTGACTTGCACAAACAAGTGCAAGTCATTTTTAATAAACAACCTCAATGAAAGCTAGACATGTAAAAGCACTTTAATATTTGAAATTTTCCAGTACTCGGACTCTGGCATCTTATCAGGAGTTTACTTGTTTATCTCTGGATCTAGCCTCACTTTCCATTACACTTAGCAGTTTTTCTTCCTTCACTACATAAGGACTTTCTTTGTGAAAACTTATGTGAGCTGTATCTTCAGGCAACAGACAGAAAATCTCTTTGTGTCATCTAACTCAAACTCTAAACTTTAATTTCTAGGAAAAAACAGTTTTGTAGGAAGTTTCTGTGGCCTGTTGATATTTTTCTTGTTGATAGTACCATCAATAGCAAAAAAAACTATATTATAAGTCAAATAAAACATAAAAACAAGCTAAAACTAATGATAGGCCAACGTCCAACATAACATAATGATTTATTATTATGAATATTATTTCCCATTGTGTGTGTGAGAAAAGAGAAAAACGTGTAAAACAGTTTTCAGGATCATAACAGCACTCTTAGAAAAAATGCTTACATGCGACACAAACACTCCCCGGATCAAGCTCTGGTTAATTTGGAATTGGCTGTCAAGCAGCATTAAGAAAAGGAATTGACATTGTTTGCTCGAAGGCAAACCGTTCTGATGGATCAGAGCATCTGGAAATGGATCTGATTTACAACAACAACAGCCAGTCCAACCAGCTCAAATTAAAAAGCATCTCAGCTCAATCTCTTGGCTTTCAAAGCTCTTCATACTGGTAAAACAATGCCAACTCAACATGACTTTAGGCTCAAGCCTACAATGGATTTCCAATTAAGTTGGACAATCTTTGGTTTATCCATCATGTTCTCATAAAGCCAAACAACCAACACAATATACAAACTACCAAAAACACCAGTTATTTTAATGTTGAGTGTTTACAAACAGTCACTTTCATGTAAAATACAACTATAGTGAAACCACAAACTTATCGCTTTATGATCATTAAAAGGTATCAAAACTGTATGCATCATCTTCTATACCAGTGATTCTTAACCATAGGGCCGCGGCCCATCCTTGGGCCTCGAGCGCCACCTGGAGAGCCGCAAAAATATTTAACTTTTTTTGCTGGTGGGATGCGAGGGCCGTGAAGGCTGCACTAGAAGCTAAATTGCAATACAGCCTCCCACCACTTAGTGACGGTAATCTGTCCGTTAGTTGTTCAACAAACCCCAATAGGCAGAAGAAGACACTCAGCTAGCCGCTAGCCTGTAGCGAAAGTTATGAAGAAGTGTTTAAAACTAATAAATGAAGACAAAATTGGTCTCCAACCCCCTAAGGTACAAAAATATCGCGCAAGAACAATCCAACTAATTAAGTGCGGTTTATAAACAGAGGTAACAAAGCAGAGAGGTTTGTATGGAGTGTTAGCTAATGCCAGCTAGCAGTGATGCACTGAAGTCATATCTTTGCACTGAAGCCTTCAACACAGCATCTAGTAACCAAACACCAACACTGGAAGGAAAGCTGGTGGAATTTTCAACAAACGAAAAAAGAATGAAAATTAGCTACAGACGCAAAAAACATCTGTCTATCAAATCTTAAGAAAATTGTAAGAAAAGTTTATTAAATATATAGATTAACTGTGTCATTAAATATTTTATATACATCTAAATATTTGATTTATCTATAAATTAATTTACTTCTATTTGATCTAATTCGAACCTTGTATTGTTTGAATACATTTCATCACTTCATCATTTTATTGATCAAATTGCCATATTTTTCCATCAGTTTTTTTTCCAAGTCCCATTTTTAATCTAATACATATTTTGTGTCTATAAGCCTGACTTGAACCTTTAAATGTGTTCTTGTAGGAGCCTGATTTTGATTCTATGAATGATCAACATATTAAGCCCCTTGTTTTACATACATGTGATGTATAAATGTCTTTGATGATCTCATTGCATCATATCATACTTTACAAGGTTTTAGCTGTTAAACTGTAAGCAGATTTGGTTTAGTTATTGAATATAAATTTTACCAAGAGTGAGACCAATTAAACCAATATGGTGTTTGAATGGGCCCCGGACCACTTTGTACTGAAAAAGTTGGCCCCCAGTGCATAAAAGGTTAAGAACCCTTGTTATATACGACCCTGAACCAAAACCCGTGGCTTACCTCTCCCATGGCACGTCCCTCCAAAGCTAGAGCCTGGAAGTCATGGTTCAGCTCGTCCATGGACCGCACCTGCACATACACATGCTGTTCAGTCAGAAAAGGATGACAATTTGTGCCACTCAAACTGGCCCAATGTGTAAACATAGACTAAATTTTAATTATTTGAGTTAATGAGTAAATTACCTTAATAAATTATTCTCCTAAAACGTTACTGCAGTCAAAACTGTGTTAATGGCTCAACAGATTCAAATTGTTCAAATCAGCAATCAAAACCTGCACTTTTCCCACAGCATGAAACTGAATCTATACAAGACATTTGTTTCTGTTAATTACTCACACTATGTTAGGAAACGTTTGTTTTGCAGCCAGAGAATTTAGTCTTTGAAATGCCTGTCACAGTTCTACGTTGCTGATTGTGCAACAATAATACATACCTGACTATCATGGATGTTGTCTCCAGTGGGCCAGCGATGTTTGCCGGGCTGTTCGCCATGCTGACGCTGGAAGAAGTAGTCCACCATGGCATCATCCTGGGAACGTCCTGCGCCCGCCACACCCTTACATGAGACACAAGCAAGCACATGCATATTACTCTGAAATGATCTCAACAGTGGCAGGCAAATCTCTGAGAAAAGAACTGGAGAAATGCCACCATGAACAGGATTTTAATTATTTACCTGTTTTTTACTGAGTGCCTTATGATTACATTTATGCACAGTCTTTAAGAGCAATAAAAAGTGTATGAATTTATAAGGGGGATGGTAAAGATAAATTAATTAAAATGCAAATACTGACAACACAATAAAATCAAGCGATTGCTTTAAGAAAGATCACAGAGGAATAGTCTAAACTATGAAAGGATTTGTTTTGTTTTTTTAAACACGATTTATTTCTGACAGAACAAAAATTAAATCACTGGACATATCCACTTCTGTTATCAAGCAACTAATTTTGCATGGCAACGTATTTAGACGCACTAAAACCTCATCCTACCAACAAATTATTTCCCCCTATGTCATGAGATTAATCATCATCAACAATACACCACAAAACTTGAGGTTTTTAGGGCCACATGCTCTCGACTGAAACTCAAAAACAGTCAAATAGTAAGACCCCCCCCCCCTCACTCCCACACCACCAATAACACTGCAGGTGACTCACTCACTCATTTTCAGTAAGAGTAATTTCCCACAAGAAACAACCATCAGAGAATCGACAGTAAACATGTACTAGAAACATGTAGGCTTACTCATTTGCTTACAGGCAAAACTTGAAGGAGGACAAGTAACTTAAGATATGAGACCAAACTGTAACTTATCAATGTGAATCCATGATTTGAATTACTTCATCATGCTTCCAAACTGGGATCGAATGATTTAGTGCCTCTCAGCTTTAGCTGCATTTATCATGCAGTGATCTTAGCTGTATGAGCTGGGCTGACTTTAACTTTACACTATTTACTTAGCAGATTTAAAAAAAAGCCCAAGGCCATAAGATATGACTGCAATCATTTGGTTCAAGAAATCTTCTGAATGAAATGAAAATAAATCCAAAAGATCAGAATGAATGCTTTTATACACTTAATGGTTATATAATTATAATAAAGCAACCCCTTTACTGTGGAAATATACTAAACATGACAAGTACAGCTATATATAATTTATATATGTTGTCGGCTGCAAAGAAAACCTTTTTTGGGATGTCATGAAGCTTTGTAAACATGCTCCAAACTAAAGAAGTTAGTGTGGTCAAATAGTTCACTTATTAAAGTGATTACAAAGGTTGCGAAAGGACTAACAAAACTAAGTGAATGGATGTCTGTTATTGACCACAGTTTTAGTTTTTTTATGGGAGCCTGTGTTGGACTACTTAATCAATCCTGTGCCATGCCAAACCATGATGCAAATGGATTGAAGGGCCTGCAGTGGCTGATCCATGCCAGCCTCATCTCATCTCCTCAGTGTCTAATTTTTGTTTACAAACAGAATACATAAATAATCTAAGCTTGTAACATCTCTCTGTTTTCAGATATTCTCCTTTACATACACCCATTTATGAATGAGTGGAAGGTGGTATCAGAGTGGGGTATATACCTGCTGGCTGGGGGGCGTGGCCTGAGGGGTCTGTCCAGTTTGGGGGGCATGTCCTCCGCTGCTCAGCACCACAGGCATGCTGGGAGATGTACTTCTATGGTGGGGGCTGAATGAATCCTGCCAGAGCACTGCTTTCCTCTTCAACACACACACACTGCTCATTCCACCACAGCCTGTACAAAGAGACACACATGAAGACAATAGCATAATGTTCAACACACTGAACAAACAAAAATTTGATGGGATTTGCCAAGTTGAACATGAAATCTATTCATTAAAAATGTGCTGTGTGAGACAGTTACAATGACTAGATGCTGTAATTTAGCACCAGTGTTTCAGACCAAAACAAAGAACCACATTGAAAAATCCGAGTCGACTTGCAAGATCTTCAACAGCTTACAGGGCTCCAATATTGAGACAGCCAGATCAAATCAGACTCTTATCTTATCTCACTCTTTGTGGAAAACCATTTAAGCCAAAGCATGTGGTTTGTTCTGCAGAAAGTTGCATGAGCCTTGAAGTCAATTTTGCCCCTTTCACACTAGCACCTACTCAGCCCGGCCCGGCACCACACCGCCCGGTTTGTTTGTGTTCCCATTACCA
>JAOXYM010000018.1:13263040-13314491 GCA_028567055.1 Leptatherina wallacei
GGGTGCCAAGATTTAAATGATATATCAGAGAATTGTTTAAGATTGGGAATAAAGTGCATAATATGTCTCCTTTAAGTCAGCAATCCTTTTAACTATAGCATAAGGTTATGTAAAAAATTTAAAGTACAACCTCTTTTCATTTTTAGGCTCAACGTATCAGGACAATCATCTGTTTCTCACCAGGTTGTAAAATCAGAAACGGACAGCTACAGACAAGTGACGATGCATGACGCATTACACCGTCAAACAGACAAAATGTTGAAACTTCCATAGGACATAAGAGTGTAGGAAGCAGGCAGGTGCCAACAATTAAAATACACTTGATTAATTGATCATCAGCAAGTGCGAGCACCTCTATGAATCCAGACGTTTTGGCAGCTTGCTGGTTTGAATAATTCAGGTGTGAGTCAACACAATAAGAAAGAAACATGTCAACATTGGTCTTAGAGAAGCTAATATTGATGCACATCAATCTTGGAAGGGTTATAAGGCCATTTCCAAACAATTTAAAGTCCATCATTCAACAATGAAAAAGATCATTCATAATTGGAAACATTCAAAACAACTGTCAATCTCCCCACTCCAGGGAAGATCGACAGTTATGGGTTGTTCCCAGTCTGTGCAAGGTCTTCCTGAGGTGAGAGCATACAAAGCTCAGAAGATTTCTAAAAGCTCAGGAGTTATATTGCAGACTTTACAGGGCTGGGTGTGCATGATTTGAGTTTGAGTTGACCGTGAACTTGAATACTAAACAATCTTAAAGTCAAATGTCAAATCTGTCTCACAGCTAAAACTGACCATCTGGCAGCATCTGTCAATCTCAAGCAAAGCAGCAAATCTATAACAGATTGGCTGAAAAAGAAAAGAATCAAAGTGTTGCAATGATCCAGTCAAAGTTCATAACTCAACCTGATTGAAATGCTGAGGTGGGACCGCAAAAGCATTAAAAAAACCTTAATGAACTGAAGCAACATTGTGAAAAGAAGTTGGCAACAATGTGAGTGACTAATAATGGTATACAAATAAAAATATTCCTCTCAAGTTATTGCTTCTACTGTTTCATGGTGCTGTGTGTTGTTTTTCAAGGCTGTTTCTTAGTTTCTTGTTAAACAAATAATAACACAGTGTAATATATCATGTTTTTCAGCTGAAGTTTTAATGGCATCATTTAAGACTTGGGAGAAGCAAGAGGATTTTCTTTTATGTCAAAAATGTGAAGCCATGGAGATGAAAAAGGATATATATGCTATAAATTTTCAAATGATTGTTGTTCTATTTCCTGTCAGTGTTGGTGTAACTGCCAGAGAAGAGTTGATGGTGATGGTGATGGGAGAAACTCTTACAAACGGGTTGAGATATTCTTCCATGACACTGAATATCTTTCATATCTTTCATATTTTCTCTACTTAGAAATCACTCTGCTCACAATTGAAATCCCACAGCTGGGACTATTTTTACTCTTTTCCAAACATAGATGATTTAATGCATTATGTAAAGCAAATGACAAGGCATTCTGGAATGTAGAAAGACACAGTAGTGAAGGAGACAAGCATATCTTCTTAATTTACTGAAATACAATGAACACTACAAATCATTTTGCACCAGCTGTTTAGATATTCTTCTGTGGAATTACCCTTTAACCTGTCTGACCTGTGCTGCCTTGAGACAGTAAAAGATATAAAAAGAAGGATAAAAAGAAGACAAGAGCAGACAGGGTGGCATAAAGAAGCAACATCTAGGAGGAAGAACAACATGTGGGGAAAAATCCCTCAGGCCATTCTTTCAATTATCTCTGTAGTCCCTGGTGTAGGGATCGCTCACCCACCAATGCACAAACCTTCCCAACCTACCCCGTCATGCTCCCATCAGGGGAGTTCACACAATAAATGAAAAATGAGAATGAGAAACACGCCAACAATTGAAATCCCAAAGCTGATGGCAATAATGACATCACATATTAAACACGGCATGTGTGCATATAATATTTGCGTGTAATAGCTTTAAATGTTCAATTCTACAAATATATTGAGACTGTGAACAAAATATGATAATATTCCACCTAAATCCAAAGAATAAACTGTGTAAATAAACTATAAATGTCCAAATAATAATTCATTATATGCGGTGGATACATTTTAAGTTGGACAAATTGAGATTCACAATGTCAGTATGTCAATTAAAGCGTATTAATAGCGGGTAGGTGTATAATTCATGAGTACAACCTATTTTTCTATGCTTACATTTTATGAAAACAAATTATGAAGGGACATCATGGGTCAGCAGATCTTTGAATAAGGCTCCCACCGTGTCAGCTAATGAAATTAGTTACAGAAAATGGCAAGAATCACATCACAGAACCCACACATCTTTTTTTTAAAGCTATTAACAAAGATAATGGAATGAGTCAGACAAAACACCAAACAACAACAGGATAGATGGCAATTGGAGTTGCACTACAGTAGTTAAATCCAGTAAAAGCACAGAACAAGAAACTGCTTGTTTTGCTAACTTGTGCTTTAATTTGAGCCTAACAAGAAAATAACCAGAGGAAATGTGCTGTTCGACTTTAATGTTGGATGAAGAGATGTAAGAGAAAATTAACAGCTGAAAGCTGCAAATGAATGAACTTCTGATTACCAGCGGTCCTTCACTGATGCCTGGGTAAGCTGTAACATGAAGAAATGGGTATTTGACTAGTGAGCACTATATCTTATTAACTCTTTATCTAACATATAATTTTCAGCCAATCCCTAAAATGTTATTCTCCTTTCACAGATAAGAGGTTGAGTGTTGAGATGTATTTATAAAAATGAGATGCACTCAGTCTCATTGAAAATCAAAGCTTCTTCACAAGAGGACAAACAATGCATATCACACTATGTAATCTTACTGTGTGATATTTGTATAGTGTGTCAGCTCCAGCTGGTGCTTACGGAAATAAACACACTGCAACACACTCTGATATCCTATGTGAATCAGTTCAATTTCATTTGGAGCGATACAGAAAATGTATAATTATGTTCCATGTTTTTAAGAATGGTCTGTATCTGAATGGACATGAAGTTTGAAAATTCAGTGTTTTGTGGTGCGTTTGACGGCTACAGTCCATAAAAGCTTCGCCCCTTTGAGACTTGCCTTTCTACACATCAATGTCATCTGAATTTGTCAGCTTCATGTGTGAAATAAGCACTTTGGGTTGCTTTTATTAATTTATTAATTTATTTTCATTATAAGGTTTGACCTTCAGTCACTCATATCTACTGATTGTTTGCTTTTACCTGTCCTGCCTATAAGCTGGCTCATAAAAGAGACTAAAAGAGACTTTAGGCTCTTTTCTATTGCAGCTCCAAAGTTATAGAGCCAAATGTCCTTACATGATCTGAAACATTTCTGTTTTGTAAGGTATTGTCTTATAACATCTGTATGTCTTGACTTTTAATTCCATTGGCAAGTTTAGCTTTTTTTGTTATATTATTTCATTGCTTTTAACAACATTTCTTGGTTTCTTTATATAATATTTCTGTGCTGACCAAATTCCTTTTATTTAATGTATAGCACTTTGGTCAACAGCAGTTGCTTCAAATGTGCTTTATAAATAAACTTTACTATCATCAGAAACTACAACAGCCTCATGGTCAGGAGCCATGCCCTCAACATTGAATTATACACACACGAATACCTAAAGGTTGTGGTCTTTGTCTCCCCTTTTTGACCCCATGAAAAATCTTGGTCAGACACTTAACAATGGGCTCTAAAAGGCAGCAAGCCTATGTCCAGGGTCTTACATCTCAAAGAGTTGCGACTTAAGTGCAAGTCTAAAGGCCCATTTAGGCTTGACGCAGAAGACGGATACGCAGACGGATGGACAGTTTCGTCTGTCTCTTGCATCATTTACGCACATAATTGGAGCGTTTTCGGGAGGGCTTATGAATACATCACTTGACGCAACAAAGGGAGAAATACCAGCAGAAACCGCGGGGTCGGTGGTGAGCAGTATAGCTGACATGCGACCAGTGAAAGGAACAAACCAGAGAAGAAGTTTGAAACTGACGTCAGAACACGGGAGTGAACTCTGAACTCAGCACTGCCCACTAGTGGATGAACTGACATAACCATGAAAGCGTAAAAGATGCATGAAGGGCATTGACGTATGACAATACCTGAAACGGACGTACCTATTACGTCGGGAGCATAAATGGGCCTTACTTAAGCTCTCAGAATTTCTGTTGCCACTTCCTGTAAATAAATTAATTTTAAATTTAGCTCTAAACAGGGTTTGCCAATACATCTTTGTACCAACCGAAATTATGGCAGCTGCCAGACAATATTATGTTGTTGGACTTTCGAGGAGGAAGTGTTGGTGACTGCTGGAGCCCTCAGTAATTTCCGTGGTATAAATGTTTGAGGTTGAGGGCTCTGACAGGAGCTTTTAAGAGGCAGAGAATCCATTAGACAAGGGTTGCTACAAAGTGGCCAACGATTAAAAATGCAGCAGCACCATTATTCCCTGACCCAGCCTACAACTTCAGTCTTCCTCACTGCGTCACTCTTTATTCCCTTTGGAACATTATCTCTCTTTTCTTTGGAATTCTCATTGCTATTGCCATCTGTTCTCTTTTTTTTAATTTCTCACTATATACTCACCTTCACACCCCTTTTCCTTCTCTCTCTTCCTTTCTCCCTCCTACCAAATATTTTTCTATTACCAAACTGGCAGGTGTGAGCTTCAGTCACCCCTCTGTGCATTTGCTGACCTGCTGAAGCTTTTATTCGGAAAAGTGAGGCAATGGTCAGCATCCGCTACTGTACTGGGACAAGAATAGAACAGCCCACGGAGAATAATAAATGGACATATATGGGTGGTTAGGAGAGTCCCTTTTAAGCAGTAAAAACTACGGGCAATGTGAACAGATGGTGGGTGAGAGGGAGAGAGAGCCCAGAGCACAGTGGGAGAGAGGCAGGAAGGGGGCAGAGAAAAAAAAGCAGGGAGACTGTTGAGAGGGCATTAGAAGAAGGCAACATAAGGACATTCTCTCTCGTCTGCACTGGCACACAATGCTATCGAGATCAGAGCTGAGATCCAAACAGAGTAGCTGGGTCTTTAAACAACATGCACATGCTAATGTTGTCGGCTATAAAACTACAACTGATGCGGGCAGGCAGATGTGTGAGGAGAAACAGGGCATGAGTAGAATGCACGCTGGGCCATAAACCCTATATCCTCTGTTTACTTTACACACTAAACACACACTATTTCGTGTCTGTATGTGTGCAAGATGAGTGCTGCATAATTTATGGTCACTGTTTCTGCTAAGGCAAAGGACTTTATGTTTGACAAGAGGAGGAACAGAGACTTGCAAGGAGAAAAAGAACGAAATGGATGATTAGACAATGAGTTAATCAATTTCTTGACGGTGTCCTTGTGTTTACAGATTCACATTTCCATGTCATGTGTGTTCCTCATTCTCTCCTGCCTTAATGTTTGCTCATCACAGCTATGCCAAGCACTGACCACATTTATTTAGCGCATAATGGAGAGTAATTGAATGTGAAAAGCTCATTTTTGATGGGATGCAGTATTCTGTTTAGATGTCCAGGCGTGTCCACATGTGTCATTACTTTGATATCAGCTGAATGCTGTTTCTCATTACCTTAATTAAAGCTCCTTGTGTGCCGCTGAGCATATTAGCACACTGATCTGCTGCAAACTAATGATCTGCTGGTTGATAATGCGACTTTTTCCCCCTCTGTTAGCATCTCTTATCATGCTCTTAGTGATTATCATCAAAGATTTGCATCTTCAACCAACCATCTTCAGAGGCTAAAAAGATTTAAAAACTGGAATTGTGCTACATTCAGAGGTGATCCTTGCATGCTTTTACAGAAGGAAGTTCACACACACATAAAATCCTAATCTGAAAGTAGAGCAAAACATGATGAAGATCAGAGAAGTACGTACATGAGGGAAGATTACATAAATACTGCAGAAAAGAATGTGTCACATTAAAAAAAAAAGTGAAGCTAACTCAAAGATCTGCTTCTACTGTCTTCATACTCATTAGAAAACATTAGCCGAAAGTGAAATGAATAGTTATTGACTTTTTTTTTTACTTTTTTTACTCTGATCCCCTACCTGCATTTCCGATGGATCCCAAAATTTGCAGAACACCCATGGCTCCTAACTGAGATTTTCCAAATAAGGATAATAGAGGACAGAACAAAGAGAGAAAGGATTTGATTTTGTGAAGGGAAAAGTTGTTATACCATGGGTTTTGGGAGGGTTTTCAAAATGTGCTCATAGAACTGGAGCAACTGGAGTAATTACCAACAGACTGTTTTTTTTAAAAAAAAAACACATAGATGAAGAGTTAAGGAACATTTGTGACATACGTAATCATTGTGAGAGCAAACTATAGTAGTAACCTAGCCAGGTGGATTAGGTGTCCACATTTGAATAATACAAAAATAGAAATAAAAACTTAATTCTTTTTTCTTTTTTTTAAAAAAAGTCCTTATAATTACAAATGGGTTTTTAAAAAGAAAAAAAGCCGTGGCCCTTGAAAATTATATTCTGAAAAAAATTAAATAAAATCTTCAACCCACCACAGGATAGCGCTCAGCAAAAATAACAAGCATTGATGTTTTGTTTTGCACAGTCATTCGTGTCAGCAAGGTGATTCAGTCAGAAATTTCTGAAAAAAATATCTTCAGTTATTTACTCCTAGTGACTGGTAAGCCAAAGAGTTTGCTTTAGAAATATACTGAAACCAACCCTTTAATGCCCCTTTCACACTAGCACCTACTCAGCCCAGCCCAGCACCACACCGCCCGGTTTGTTTGTGTTCCTATTACCATTTTCCCGGGGCGAGTCGATACACTTTTAGCACCTACTCCATCAAGGTTCTGAAGGGGCCGAGTGGGGCCGAAAATGGTGACATGTGCAGACTGCAGGCCGCTATTGGCCAGAATCTGACTCCATGGGATGACTCATTAGTGCGACTCCAGACCGTGCCAAAAACAAAAACCCAAAGCCGAGACCAGAGAAACATTAGCAGCAGGAGAAGCAGAGAAAGAAGCGATAGAATCTCAAAAACCAACACCGTGGTCAAATATAGAAGTGAGGATATTCCTTTGCTTGCTAGCGGAGTGTGCGTGTGTCGCGAACAAATGACTTCATGAAACCTCGCTATGAAGACCCCGCCCACACTGAGGACGGCCGCGGCTGTAATGGGAACAGACGAAACCGGGGTGGTGTGGTGTCGGCTGAATGAAGGCTGGGTCGGGCTGGGCTGAGTAGGTGCTAGTGTGAAAGGGGCATTAGGTGCCTATTCTTTTGCACCAACCCCATCATCTTGGACTTCATCTGACCATTCCTCCTTCTGCTATTCACAAGATTTGCCGTCACCTGGAAGGCCACTGTAAACAGAACCACTGTAAACAGCTGGAAAACAGGTTCATGTGATATTACATGAAGCTCATAGCAACCACAGAGAAGAAAAGAACTACCTGTAGCCTGCTGCAGTCAAAGCCTGTGAAGAAAGAATCCATCTGCTACATGAGACTTGTAGAGAGGAAGCTAAATATACTGATCATTTATTAATTTGTCAAACTTACTGGCCATCTCAATATTTGCTAAGCAGAGCTTATTATATGGTACCATCTTAATAAGTAATTTAAGAAAATGGGGGATTCCCTTCTACCATGTGCTTGTGACACACGAACCAACCCTCCACCCACCCAATCCCATCAACTTTGCCACAAATAGAACCAAACATGGGGGAAACACTGCATCACCAGCTGAACAATGCAGACTGCACTCAGCCATCTTTTACAAAGCAGAGAGGGAGGTCCTGCCATTAGCCAGAACGGCAACCAAAACGGAACACAGAAGCTTGGATTACAGCAAACGCAGAGGAAGAGTGACTTCTTTCTCTGCTGAAGACACCAACTAAAAAAAACACACTGTTTAGCTACAAGAGCTCTTGCTAAGTAACTTCAAGAATCCTTCAGACAAGAGATTAGTGTCCAAACTTCTACCTTACATAATTGGAAGATTATTCAAAATCTTCAAACTATGTTGCACATCCATCTATGGAGCAAGTTTGAAGCATAGTACACATGCTTCTGTGAAAATAAGGAGATGATCCCAGCTGCAGTCACAAAATCCACAATATAGCACATTTACTGCCAGGGGCATGCTAGAGTGTGAGTTTTTACATGTCAAACAAACAATAACAACAAATAAATCTTTTTTATTTCTGATTGGCTGCTTTTAACTCATGGTCGCCAGTTCTTCTCCTCATTCGTTCTCAAGATAGCTCAACTATTGCCAACTCAAGCTGTGCGCCCTCTCTCCCTGGCTAATTTAACCTTGTATCAATAGCTAAATCTGAATGTTGTGTTTACACCTTAACAACTGCACATAGCTTAAAATATCTTACAAGCTACTATGGAAATTGTTAAAGTAATCTCATATTTAGAAGTTTAAAAAAAAAAGAGATACTGGCAGGATTCAACCATTAAGAAATTCAGAGTAATATCAGAATTCAGAATGATAGATATAATAGTCCTGGAAAACATCTGCAGTTAACATGACAATTATTCTTGCCTGGAGATCCGCAGACAGAGAACATCCACTGCAAATGTTTTTTTGGTCCCATTACAGTTACTATATGGTAGACTTCATTTGAGTAAGACCGCATGTCAACAAAAAATCTGCACCATCACAAACTGCAAATACAGGGTCATATGCAGAGAGCCTTGCAGGCAACCTCAGACTGTGACATCATGCAGAGCCTCATGGACTCTATAATATAAGAATGATTTACATTCTACAAGGTTAACAATAACAAGTTGAAAAAGAGTTTTTAAAAAAGAAAATAATGTGTGTTTATGTTCCAAATGGTTTATAATCAAGGTTCAGAGTGGACACTACAGTGTAGACCTTAATGCATTCCTATGAATACAACACAAATGAGACTAGTCTTGTTCTCTCAGGTCATTGGAGAATATTTATTGCCGTCATAAAAAGAAATCACCTTTTTTTTTATACAGAAGAAATTTAAACAGTAACTAAGTCAAACTACACACAATCGCAGTGTATTTTACATACCTGCCATATGCTTACATGAGAGCATAGCAATAACAAATATTTTCATGAAGGATAAAAAATGTTTCTCATCCTTGAAAATCTATATAAAAAATTATGGATTCAATGTTTAAAAAAAAAACAACAACAACAACAACAATTCAACAGTACCATAAAAAACTTACTAAAATGAATGGGCAAATGTGTCTAGACTTTTTACCACTATATAGTCAACAAAAACTGAATAACTGTCATTAAATATGTAATGTTTTTCTTTAAAAAAATCCAAATTATGTGCTAAATTTTTAATATTGGAGTCAAAGAAATGTAAATCATACAGTAAGTCAAACACTTATGGATCAAAGATGCAACTTGCTATTAAATTACTTAATCTGCACAGGACCAATGGGGCAGATAACTGAACTACCAGTCTGCAGCAACATACATCCTGTAAACATTATTGTACCATGTATATTCAAACACAGTGGTATGAAGTCCAAAAAGATAGATGCTAATCACACAAGAACCATGCGCAACATAAACAAATTAAATTTCCACACACATCAAATTATGCGTATTTGCTTCAGGTCACTGATTGATCACCCCTCTCTGGTTTTGGATGTTCTATCTGCAGAAATGTGTTATGAAACTATGCTCAAGCATGCCCTGGGGTGGGATACAGCTAAAGATCCTCACTATCTGTCAAAGCAGAATTTCTGATATAGTACAATCACAAGAATACATACATGAGTTAATAAAAGAGTCCTGTAATAAATACATACCTTCATGAAGATGAAGACATGAATTCATCCATTTGATTAATTTGTTATAAAAAGTACTAACTGAAATACAACAAGTACAACCTGGAAACTGTTTTACAGTGCATTGATCTACGTTATGTGTACCTTAAAAGTATGCAACGTGTATTGCGTAAATTAGAAAAACAACACTATCTAAGTATGTGTGTACAGGGGAGATTAGTGATTTTATTTGCAAGACATGGAGACAAACTTGTCCTCATTTTGAAATGGTCAGAGGAGGGCCTTGTTACTTAACCTGGGAAAAGAGTGATGGATAGACTGTTGACTATTATAGTTATAAACTCCAAGGGATACACAAAGGACACAGCTAAGTGATGGTCATGGCCAATATTTGTAATAACATTAAGAGGGGTATAATTTGTATTTAACAACCTCTCTTTATCCAACAAGCTCTAATCTCTGTTAAAATTTGCACTTTCAGATAAGTGTCCCCACAGGCCATGAAAAAATGGCAAGCAGTGTCTCTTACACAGCCATATACAGTTATTACCTCTCCAAGAGGCTGACACTATGAACGTTCAAACACATGCAGCTTTCTCGGAGTCTGCTGAAACCACCGTGCAATATGACAACACCGAAGACAAACCCATGGACCAGCCAGCTGAACACCTCCAAAAAATAAAAGCAAACCAGCGTGCCAATGGATCATTCCCATACGCAGCCCTTCCTTTGTTTTCCTGCCCCAGTCTTCGTACAGCAACAAGGAAATATTAGCTCTTCATTCCAATGCTTCTACTTGAAATCATACAGAGAAACACCCGGAAATCCACCACACAGCACGGCCATTCCCCCCAAAGAGAAGTGCACACGGTTTGGTGTGCTAGAAGTTCAACTTAGCACCCGGAAACAGGCAGTCTGTTTCATAGTCTAGCAGGGTTAATCATTCAATACCCGGGATCAATCCACCGCATACCGGGCAAAGACAGGGGTGTGACAATACGAGCAGGCAACCTGCAGCTAGCTGGAGATAACGTTCAGTGTCTCTAGACCAACATTCCTCTCCAAGCAAACATGACACAACAAAACCAAAGATAATATATAGATGCTCGGTGGTAAAAGCTCGGGAAAATTACCGGGGTTTCCCTTTCATGTATGTGCTTCCACTCTTGGATATGTAATGAAAGGTTAATTGCTCATGTCTATCTACAATAACACGGCCTCCTGTCACACGTTCGAACCGGTGGCCAAACATGGGCTTCACACAATGTTTTCAACAGGGTCGGTAGTCAAAGAAAATCATTTATTTGTTATTAATAAACACCCAGGTGTATCCACCTGTCTGCCTAGTCTGCAGCCTCACAGGTCCCGGTGACGCGGATGCTAACAAAGGCCCGAGAACTGTCTGAAGCGGAAGACCGACACAACGGGAGGAAGGAGGCAGGCAGCTGAAAGGGAGGCAGCCGCTTCAGCTTCACGAAATACTCCCGTTTATCCCTTCACAGAGCCAATAAAGCAACAATATCCGCATCAATGCGTGAACAATTAACGTCCACGACAATTCCCACCACAGACAAGGTGATACTCACCGGCGGAGAGGGTGGATGGTCGCGGATTTCGGCCCCAGTTTCTCTCTGACACCCCAGGCTTTCAGTCCGACAACATGGCGGCTCGACGGAGGAGCAGGCAGCAGCGCTGCATGACGGGAAGGGATGAGAGGGAGCGTACGGTTCATTGCGCCAACCGGGAGGGGAGGGAGGGTTCTAACCAGACTGGTCCCTTTGTTAAGTATGTGTTTGTATTGTGCGGTGTATTTTTTGTTATTTTGTTTGGTCCTCATTCACATATCTTTCAGTAGAGGACAAATTTTTTTTACAGGAAAGTTTAGCTGTGAAATAATTGGTGTTTGAGTAGCAAGAGCCAAAAACCCCCCCAACTATTTAGGGAGCTGTAACAGAAACATTAGGCTACAACAAAACACTATATTTATACATTAAAAAAAATAGGTTACTTACTATTTATATAATAATAATAATAATAATAATAAAAGGTGACGACATTATTCATTAATTTATGGTGATATTTCATGAGTTCACTGAAGTACACACAAAGCTCTCTACGGTAACGGGTGCTTGCAGCCATGGCAACGTGCTGCACCACACGACCAACTAGTGCCAGTCTGCTGGACGCTCCGTTACATCTCCGGAATGTGAGGTGTGTGGCCCGCGGAATAAAAATACCCCAGACGGCTTTTGGGAATGTGCCAGTGGCGACCCCGAGGCTGCAGGCGGGAGTGAAGACTGACCTGAACCGGTGTGTTGATGACGTGATGCGGATACAGAGGATGGTGTTTGCCCTTTGAGTAATATCTACAGCCATTTTTTGTGATTTCCTGCTACACTTAAGAGGTTGACATCCCGGATTAAGTACTCATGGATAGGCTAAATATTCATGAAAGCTAAATATATATACAGTATATAACAAGAGTTGGGTAACAGTGGACATAGTCTACCAGGAGTTACATAATCAGATCACATAAAATGAGTAATCAGATCACATAAAATGAGTAAATGCAATCAGTCCAAATTACATTTGAAAAAAATTTATAATTAGATTGTAGTTACATACATCTTTAGATAATAAAACTTATTTCTATAACAAATTAATGTAGAGCACCATCACAGTAATATACTCTTCACAGGATTCAGCTTTAGTTTATTGTGCCTTCACATTTATTTTTGTGTCAAACAGTGCTCCACATCACCCAAAATTAAACACATAAAGCAAATAATTTAAGACAAGTTCAAACAAATTCAAATGCCCCCTAATTTAAAGGATTTGTGGATATAAAGACAATACCGTGATATTTAGAAGAATTTTTTTTGATTTACCATATGAAACTGGTTACTATGATTTTATGTTAACTATCTATAAATTTTTAATTTTTAAGATACTCAGCATTTTGCAGCTGTAATTTGACCCAGCTTTTAATTTAAAGCAATGTTTCTGACCAAAAAGGAGATTTCTTTTTCTTTCTTTTTTTACATTCCTGGTCAGCTGTTTTATTTGTTATATTTTATGCAATGATTTAACTATTAAAGTTAGTCAAAAACATTGTCAGATGGAAACTCATTGGCACTTCTTTCCAGATAATCAGTTTCACAACAATAATGGAAAAGAAAGGGTTGCAGTGAGGTCACTCTTTAGCTTACGTTTCGTTTTACACATATACTGCTATTTTTGTGATATTGTGCTTCTTATCATATGTATTCATTAGATTTGGAAGTCCTGATAATAAAAATATTCTTACAAATTGCATTTTATGAATGAATTACTAATCAAGGAATGACAGTGCTCAGTTTATTCAACCTTTTAATTCTCTCATTGAGACAATGTGCGTCTCTAGATGAAAACAGATGAAAACAGAAGCCACATTTAATGTAGAAAGTGTACTTTTATTATCTCAAACTTACACTCGTTAAGGTCTGCACCTCATACCTGTCTCCCTCATTCCCTCTTCCTGTTTCCATGATCAATCAGAGTGTATCATCACATACAGTATGATACATTTTCTTTCAAGACTGATTTGTTACCGTGCTCTGATGGGGATCAGTGGATGAGCTCTAGGGATCTAAATAGCTAGTGTGATAATAAAATAGATTATTTACTGCAAATGGGCTAAAAAAAAAAAAAAGGCAGAATGAAACTATGCAAAAAGAGAGAACAAGAGAAACAGGTACAAAGCAAAACTTTGACACATAACCCTCTGCCTTGGGCGCCCACCCACCCTCCCCTAATGCAACCCCTTTTCTAAATGTAACCAACAAAACAATCATTGGCTGGTTATTTACATGCACAGTATCCCCACTGCTCCCTCCCCCCATAGACACACTAATGCCTGATCCCAAAGCCATCTGCATCTCTAATCAACGTGTGCACAACAGGCTGAAGTGATTTTCCTAGAGACAAAATAACCTGGTTCTGGTGAAATGATTTGATTTCTGAAATAAACCAAACATATAGGGAAAGGCAGATGGTACCCTGTTGTTCTTTTACTTCAATCTTATTATATAAAGGGAATTGATTGATAATTCTCATCAGGATATAGCTTTTACCTGTGTAGTCCAAAAAAAGAGACACCTGTCAGACACAGTGTTGCACAGGATTTCACAGTGCTGACTGCTGTTTGTCTCCAAGATCGCTTGAAATCTACCAAACAGCAATTATAAAACCAAAGGTGAATTATTCAATTTTTGGTGCGGCTCGAATTAATTTTGTGTAAAATGGCAAATTATAATCATCCTTGGTCGAGATTCCAAGCGTCCTAGTTTATTCTGCATCAGTCCCACACCAACCTGCCAATGTTAATACTCATTACAGCACCATAACCCCGGCTCAAAATAGTCCCAACAAATGTGCTATTTACTCCTACTGGAGTGACCTTTGCTAAAAACTGTGGTGGCCAGCTGTTGTTGGAGGTTATTTTAAAAATAAAGCAGAATAAATGGAATAATGCCATAGAGAATCTGGGAAAACTGGAAATTATTGTAAGATAGACTAACACTTGGATGGTCTTTTCATTGGATTTTTTTTTTTGGGAGGGGGGGGGGGCATTAATAAAAAAAAAATCAAATAATGCCAGGCTTATCCTTTAAGGATTTTGCCATTTCAACTCACCAGCTCTGCTTTGTTCCCTCAGTAAAAAGCTTAAATATCAACAGCGGTTTTAACAGCCTGGGAGGAAGAAAAGATGGCTTTGGGAACAGGAAACTGTAAGACTGCTCTAGTTTGACATCACCACACTCTAAAACGACAACAGATACGAGCTGTGCCTCTTCTTATTATGTGACCCCCACCCCTCCCTGAACACACGCGCACACACAAACACACAGAAGCACACAGGGTCCAGAAGAGTCCAGGGTGCAACCACAAAGCACCAGCTTGTCCTGTGGAGTTACACAATCATACACACACACACACACACACACACACACAAATACATACACACCACAGGGAGTGTTAAGAGCTGGCAGTTTAGTGAATTGTTTCTTCTGTGATTTGACAGCTCTTGCTTTCAGTATCTCTTCCTCCTTCATTTCATCACACCGCCTGGCATGCTGGTTCTTCCCTGAGCTCTGTACAATCTATTCAGGGTTGTACTCTCAGACACAAGCACGCACACACTCATGCACACACACACAAACAAACAACTCTCCCTCTGGGTGGGGGGTTAAAAGTCCGTTCCTCAGGTAAACTGTGACAGAGTGTAATCAGGGCGACCCGCTGCTGCTTTCCATCCACAGTGACACCATCAGGGTTTGGCCTTGAGGGGGCGCTACCAACACTTAACCAGCCCTGGGACAGAGAGAGGAAGAGATCAGAGAGGTTTTCACAGCCAAACATCAACCTTTAAGTAGACTGCACTTTTACATGAGAGGAGCACTCCACCAATGTCAGGTTTACTTTATTGTAAAGAAACGTATCAGTCTGTGGAAACAGCTCCGATTTAAATTATGTTATTCCAGAAAATTAAGTAATTAAGTAGAGTTTGAAATTAGGGGCAAAGGGGCTATTAAATTCCTACTTGTATTTTGGAGTGTGTAGGGTCAAGCCTTTCTGGATCATGACCTATGCCAGGAATATGAGCTGCATTTCCAGGGCAATAACTTTCCCCAAGGACTAAGAACCTTTGGAGGTATTCCCATCGCAGTGATCAAAATCTAAAATAAGTTCCAGGGAATTTATTTTAGACCATACAGATTCCCAGTTCTGTGCTTAGAAATTTCTGAAAGTGCAGAAGCTGTAGGGGTGAGGCTTGCAGTGTGCAAAAAAAGTGCATGCAGAATGCAAAATCAGCCTGTCCCTTTTAGTAATCTATTGCTCAATCTAAAAAGCAGTTGTCAAGCACTTTGTAACACTGTTTAAAAAAGTGCTTAACAAATCATATTTTTATTGACTGCTCATCTGTTCATCAGTACTGACTCAACTAGTGCATTCCCAATAACTAGTTCAGAGGGTGACAGAGAACTGGGAAGCTCACATGACGATTGCACCTTCAAAAAAAAAAAAAAAAGTTCCTGTGCTAAAAGTTCCAGGTACTTTGGGTGTAAACGTGTTAAGAAAGTTATGATATTTCACTGACTGTCACCTGAATTTGACAATATGTCTTCTATGAGTCCACAGACTATAAAATGACCCTGCAAAGTTTCTGGAGTGCCCCAAAACAAAACAAAAACATCCACATTAAGTTTAAAATTAGAAGAGATGAACATAGCAGAAGTTGGGCAAATGTTATTTTTGTGACTCACGTGTAAAGAGGCTGCAGCTGCAGATGAGAGGACTTCTGAGGAGGCTGGTAGCCGTACGAGTCAAACCCACCGATAAAATCGACTTCAAAGAGAGGAGAGAGAAAAGACACAACATCATTCCACTTTCCTTTAAACAGACCGGATTCAAGTTTAATACGACAATCTGTGAAGGTATCAGAATGAATCATCATATTTATTTCTGCTGATAGATTTCTCATCTGTCTTAATCAATTCAAGAAGCATGGCTTTCGATGACAAAAAGAGGAAGTATCTCTCTTTTTCCTATTTTTTCTGAGATATCTTGCTGTTACAATTTTCTTTTTCAAGATAAGATCTGGGGACTAAGCTTCCACATGCCATCATGGATGCTGTTTTTTCTTGTTTTGTTTTTATTTAACAGCCAGAAGGCGTGATGTTCATGATTTCCAAAATCAGATTAAGTTTTTTATGAGAGTGTCTGACCACACTTCTGCTTCGGTTTAGTCCATCCATAATTAACTCAGGCTCAGCAAAAGCAGCAACATTTCTGGAAACTGTGCCCCCACTCCTCTTTTTCTCTTTTTTATTGCAAGGTAGAATTTAAATTAGTCCATTTGTGGATGCAGAACTGATCTGTACTCACTATTTCTTTTAATACAGTTGAGCCTGAGGACCTTAAGATCACAGCCATTCATTATTATTGCTTTTTTTTTGGTCCTGTCTCTTGTTTAAGATAAAATATTCTCTAAGGCTTTTATTTAGATTCTCTAAATCTCTTCTCAGAACGATGAAATCACACATTTTCTTTCAATTTCATGTTTAGAAACATTGCATTTAGATTGTTTAACTATATGCTCATACAGTTTCAGTCTTCAGTCTGTCCATTTTGTTGTTGTTGTCTTTTACACTTAGTATATATCACTTAGTATATATCACTAACAGTTAACTTAAAATCATCAGTATTAATACTGAAACAGGTCAGAACAAATATATATTCATGACAAGCATTACTATTGCCTCATAATGACTGTTATAAATATAAAAGCATGCTGATAAGACATCAGCTATATGGTATGCTCTTCCTCTAACAGGAAATCAAGCATCTGACATCATGGACTGCTTCAGTTCTCCACTGAGTGAAAATAAAATGCAGATAAGAGGCACATCATTGGAAGGACATTTCAGACAGACGGATGTCAAACCCGACAGATGGAAACTTGCCAGCAGACAGACAGACACTGTCATGGTGGGAATATTCCAGCACACACATTACTCCCCACAGATGGAGTGCTCAGATCACCCAGAGGGATTCCTCTGCTCTGATATCAATAAGCATGACTCATGCTAGAAAAAACAATGAGATAACATCACTCACACCAAAAGCCATGGATCTCTAATACAAGAGCCCTCTCGACAGCAGGACAAGTAAACCTAATCAACTGAACAAGGCGCTGGAAAACCATCAGCAAGCTTTTAGGAGAAGACAAAAGCACTCACAGCTGTCCTCGTCATCCTGGAAGACTTTGCTTACGTAGCAGGCGTACACGAAGCCAAAGAGCTATCGGAGAAGAGATGGTCAGAAACATAGAGCCTTGTTATATAAAGCTGAGTCACTGCTGACGTAGAAGTGTCAGTTCAATATTTATCAGAAAATGTTTTCACACAAGGTGAAAAGTCAGCAAAATGCTGTTAATAATGAGTGTAATGTTTGGCAAATGCAAAAAGTCACAACAGAAAAGTGTGAGTGTTATATACATACAGCCAAAAGGATCTGAATGGCCGAACTCAACACTTCGATGTACTGGTAGTCAAGGAGACACCCGGACACCGTGATAACGTGGTGGTCGTCAGGGGCCAAGCGAGAGTCCAACACCGGCGTTACCAGGCAACCGGGACCATGCTCCATCCACCAAGAACGGTGGAGGGATGTGTTGAAAGTCATGAGGAAGTCCCTGTCCTGAACACACACAAAGTAATGTTTATTCTCACCATCACCATCAATCATCTCTTTGTTTGATTGGTTAGTCTCTAACTTTTTTACAAAGTATAGCCTTATTTTCAGGATGCCAATGTGGGATCAGTCTTTAGAATTTAGAGGCGAGAACCACAAATGTGGGACGGTATATGATTATCTTAAAATGGGTCAGTTTTTGTGGATCGGACTGAAAGAAAACTTATTTAAGTTTCAAAAGTGTGTTGAAATAAGTCAATAAAATGATGGAAGGAAGAGTTCACTGTTAGATACTGCAAGCAGCCAGTGATGAGGAGTAAAGAGTAAATATAACTTTAGGTAATGACGAGCCATAAAAGTTAAGAATAAGGGATTCAAATGTATAACCGATTGTCAAAACGGCTGGAGGGCTTGATTTATAATTTGAGTAGGGAGGACGAAGCTGTTATTAAGCACAACTTACCTGAGACAGGTTTCCAACCTCCAGATAGAAACAAATAATGAAGGAGTTCCATCCCACCCAAAGGACCAGCCATACTGCATACTGCCACAAAGACAGAAGCATCAGTGTTTGCATGAAAGTAACTTTAACCAAAGCTGGTTTCAACATCTGCAGAAGATGATGGATGTGCAGCGCTCACAAATATGAGGTATCGGAAGCGAAACTGCACAGTGCCGAACATGCCCAGGATGACGGCCATGATGTGCAGGAAGTTGGCCAGAATGGGAGCCCACTGGTAGCCTAGAAAATCAAACACCTGCCTCTGGAGAGCTGCCACCTGGAGACACAGAGGAGAGGGGAGGGGAATAGGGGGATATAAACACAGACACACATGAACACATTGGAAAAGAGATTAAACACATGTAATTGGGGACCTACACAAAAACAAACACTCACGCTTAATCAAGGATTCACACACACACCAAATACGCACACATACACGCACACTCAGTGACAGGGACACATACACAGGTCTGCCGCAGTTGTTTCCATGGTAACTGCCTGGAGCACCAGCCAGTCCAGAGACTGTAGACGAGGAAAGAGGAGCACCCCCCCAAAAAAGCTCTGCCAAACTAATGAGAATCTATGGGCCAAATCTCCCTGCTGCACAACAACTCGTCCACCCTGCAAACAATAGCCTCCATAACGGGATCTCACACTGCTGCTGCACATGTCTGCATCGCCCCAACATTAAACACACATCATACTGAATCCTATTACATACTTATTACATCTCAGGGTATTTGAGTGGGAAAAAGAACATCTCGGTTTAAGTTTGAGGTTGAGACCAGATACTGAACAGGGCCTCCTTGTCCCCTGTGCTCAACATTGACAGGGTTTGCCTGAATGAGACTATCACCCCTCTCTTTACAAGCAGACCACCCTGACACCAAACACCCCTCTATTCCCAGTTCTCTATCCTTCAAAGAGACACACACCCTTGCCTTTAATGTGGCATAGTACCCCAGCAGCTGCAGCTCCAAGCTTTTTTTAGAGTGTCTTTATAGACAAAAATGTCTGATTACAATGTGCGTGTCTGTAGCACGCTGCTCTAATTATATCTTGGTGGAGAGTGTGTAGAGAAGCACCAAACATGCACACTTACCAACTGCAGTGAACATATCACCAGCAGCGTGCATCTGCTGTCGCACTTCCCCATTTTGGAGGGCTCAGGACGCGGCTTGGAGCCGCGGAGGCTCCGGGGAAATGATGGGTCCCCGGTCAGATCCAGTCTGCCTGGTCGCCTCAGCTCACACCATTCCCGGATGATCAGACCTGCACAAGGCCGCCGCCTCCTCCAGCAACGCTGGTCTGGCGCTTCCACTCACAGTGGGTGACCCATCTTGGCCTTTGATTTTGTCGGTAAATTCCAGTTTTCAGGCAGAAGAGGGGTAAGGAGAGTTGGGGGTGGGGGTCCACTTCACACCGGCCTGCTGTAAGGTCCGACAAACACCGAATCACCTCGGCCACACCTTCCAAAGAGGGGACACACAAAGACACAAAGAGAGACAGAAAGCTGTCATAATCTGCCCTGGGCTACAG
This sequence comes from Leptatherina wallacei, assembly GCA_028567055.1. NCBI lineage: Eukaryota > Metazoa > Chordata > Actinopteri > Atheriniformes > Atherinidae > Leptatherina > Leptatherina wallacei. The sequence continues at coordinate 13,283,169 of JAOXYM010000018.1, forward strand.
ACAGAAATGAGCATCATATGATACCGGATCACACGGGGGCGGTGGGGAGGAGCGGATCGACCCCGCAGTGGTACTACGGCTAACGTTTGGCTACGCGCAATCCGCTACGGACAAAGCAGCCCGTTGTGATTCACGGATTTCTAGGAGCGAAACAGTCCTCTCTCCCCGCTCATCCCCGTCGTCCGGATCTTCCGCTCCTCGAGCTGTTCAGCGAGAGGAGGCAAGTTAAGGGACAGATCTGCTCACCAGTACCGGGGTCTGGCCTCCTTCGCTTCGTCTCTCGCAGCGTCTTTTGTCAACAATCGGTGCCGGGGCGAGTGCAGGAGGAGCCGAAGGGAGAGGGACGAGGGGGTGGGGGCTCTTTCAGTCACCGCGACCCCTCGAGGAGGAGCTGCTGCACGGATTCTGCAGATCCGCGTGCCCCAGTGCGCGCGACCAAATAGCAGCCACCAGCCCCACGAGGCGCTTGAGAAGGATCACAAAAGAACTGGAGGCAAGCAGAAAGCGGTTCTAACAGGGGAGAATGATCAAGTGTGTTACCCACCATCATCAGTGTGGATCCACACCGAGGAGAGAGCTGTTCCCTGCCTATGTCTGCTGTTGATCAGTACGGGGGGGGGGCAATCAACTGCCTGGTTTATTATCTGCTGCTGCTCACGAGCAACTCCTGTCCATCATAATAAACTTAGTCGCCTATTTGTTAGGTCAGCCAAAACCAATATAAAGGCAAACAAATGATTGCCATATAACAATGGAAAACAACCCCTTCATAACATCGGTTTCATTTACATATGCGTTTCTTAGATTTAATAAAGTTAAAAATATATAAACCACTTATCTTGATCTCTTCCTCTTTTTTTAAATTATGGACCCACGACGTTCCGTTAAATCTAACTGGATTAACCTGATCTCCGGACTGTTCTTTGGTTGGATCGGCGGCTGTTTTATCTGGTTAAACTTGATTGTTTTGCCTATTGTTCATTTTTTTACTTTTTGAAACCCTCATGTTAAACCCACAGTAAATGTTGGACCACAGTAAAGTGGTCCAACTGTGCCCTCTGTACGAGGAAAAGAAGGAAGATGCAGTGTCCCAGTGAATTTAAGTCCAAAGTATAACAAGCCCGAAGAGATATTCTCTAAATTATCTATAGTTGCTATTATGTCAGTTAACTTTTAATTAGATAACCAAATCAGACTAAAATCCAACTAACAAAATCATTTTTTTTTAAAAGCCTGCACTCACCACATTAATATATTTTCTTCCTAAATGAATAAAATTCCAGAAGTATGTCAATTAAATCCTAAACTTTCTCGAAAGTTATGATTCAAATATATCAATGTTGAATAATAGGTGGGTCTCACTTCACAGGAAGAAACTGCTGAAACAGGAAGGAAAAACCCCACATACACAGCAGAGTATTGTGAACTGTAAAAAGTTTATCTTAAAACTAAAATTACTGAACAATCACAGGATAACATTCAGGGTCAGGTTCTGTGTGAAACAGGACAATCCCTATTAAAAGAAAAGATGAAAAGTTTTTGAAATGCAGAAAAACCTAAAGACACAATGTGCGAGAATTACTGATGTCAAGATGGGCATAGTGATAACTTCAAATTTCAAGCATGATTGTGGATAGATGGTGGCTGTCAGTGGACAAAACTCTTCCAGACATAAACATGTTTTCATCTGTGAGTAGATCCAGTGGTCTCAAGTGCAGACCATGCTTGTGTAAGTGTGTGTAAGAATAAGGTCTGCCATAATTTTGCTGAAAAACATCTATTAACATCACCATCACACATATAGGCCAGGGCTTTCATACAAGCTGGGCACTAGCATGGATAACTTAGGTTGTATCCATCCATTTTCTATACCACTTATTCATATTCAGGGTAGCCTTTATCAGCAGGCAAGAGGCAAGGTACACCCTGGACAGTAGGGGTGTGACAACACATTGATCTACATCCATAAATCGATGTTATGGTCAATATCGATATTGATCCAAAATGCAAACATTGTTCAAAAATCAATAAACTAACCATTTATCAAACGCACTTTTTTTTCTTTTCTTAGATGACTGTAGCTTGAGTTCCACTGGCACATTTTCCCTTTATCACTAGTTTGTCTTTGGTAAAAGAACAGACTGTTTTAATCTAAATTCATTAATTTAAATACCCGAGCTGAGGAATAAAAATTGTAAATGATATTTTAGTTGCTTTTTGTGATTTTGATATGAATGGAAATTACTGTGTTCAATTACCTGTGATGTCATTTTTTGTTTTCCTACAGTTAAAAGAAAAAGAAAAAAAAGAAAAATCCAAAGTCAGCCCAATGTTGTTTCAATAAAGTAAATAAGAACAACAACAACAAACAAACAAGCAAATGACCAAATAATTGATCAGTTTCAGAAAGTGAAGAAGGAATATTGCGACAGAAAAGAGACAAAAGGAAACAAAAAGAAAGGTGGACATGGTTCATCTTTCCAGCTGCTGGATAGCCACCAAGAAGCCAAAGTACCACCTTCCCCACGTGGGTTTTCTGCAGATGAAGATGGTAGGAAAACAGTTCCCATGGGAGATATTTAGTCCTTTGATGCATAGAGTCCACTGGACACCTATTCAAAGGCTGCTTTCTGGTAAATGCATGGGTGTGGATAATACATTTGCAAATTAGTCACTTCATTGGACATTACTGAAATATCCAAAACACTGCCACTCGCTGTAGAATAAATAAATACATTATAAAATCTTAATTATATCCATACATTGTAATTACCAAGTTTGCCTCGATGATAAACAGGACAAGATAACACAGCTTTATATTTCTATATAAAATTCACATGATATAAATATTACAACATATTATTTTTTATTTTTATAGGATAGATAGAAATAAAGTAAAAGTCAAATAATATTAGAAATAAAGAAAAGCATCACTGTGCATGTCTGTAGAAGTAAAATATTGTATGTGAAATAAATGTGGTGCTTTTTATTAATAATTTATGCATCAGAGGGTAAGGTCTATCAATCACTGTAATCATTCAATTGGAGTAAAACCTTGATGTTTCTGGATTGTTATGTTGCCTGGTAACCAATTTAGATTTAGGTAGGCAATTTATGCAAGCCTGTGTTGACAGCCTTACATCTTATGAAATTCACTTGGTCGTTTGAATATATTGTTTATTTTGATTAACTGTGGGTCATAATGGAACCGGATGACTTGTCCATAAACTTTCAGGCCAAAATCTCCAAACTGTTTATGTTTTACTGCTGTGTAACTAACATCCTCCCACTTTGGTTCTGGTTAAACTAGTGTGAACACAGCCCGGTTCACCACAAAGCACTGAGGTTCTGAGACTTGAGAATGGAGCTGGTGCCAGAACCAGAACAGACACAGTTCTGGTACATATTGAAGTCTCCTGTTCCATTTACTCTGATACTAAATATTTCTCTAATAACAATCCAGATCAGGGGTGTCCAAGTCCAGTCCTCGAGAGCCAATATCCAGCAGCTTTTCGGTGTGTCCCTTTGCAAATTAAACCTGAATTAAATGAATGGCTTGTTACCAAGCCTCTGCAGAGCTGAATGACATGCACATGAGGGAATTCAACCATTTGATACAGGTGTGTTGGAGAAGTTGCAGGATCGTAGCTCTCAAGGAATGGACTTAAGCACCCCTGAGATGGTCTTTCACATTTTTGGCACTCGAACCAGAAGTAAATCAAAACAGCTTTTCCCCCCTCAAAAACAGCTAAAACAGTGACACACTTACAAAAGATGCTCATTGTCTTTATTTCCATCTGAAATGAGCTCATGTCCAGAGCACACTGAATTGTTTTTAAGGGTGCGTCCACACCAGGACAGTCCGCTAGACTCGGTATGATTGGGGACTCAGTTCAGTTGGGGGATGAGACATTTTTCCAGACCAAGATTGCGTTCAAACTGCACTACTCAAATTAATCAGACTTTCAAATCAGTCCACTCTACGCCGGAGGCAGCGCTGCCCCAAGAACACCCTCACCTTTAACCATTTAATCTGATGGTTGTATAATCTTCCAGGACAGTGTTACCTATAAATTTTAGAAACATCTCTTTCTTTGGCTCTTTTAAAGTTGTTGACATTTTCTATACACAATTATGTTGGTCAATCATTACTGCAAATAATTAATTTAAAAAGTTTTAACCCTATAAAGCCAAACGAAGCGTATTTGTTACATCCAGTATCTGTGACATTTTGCATCACTTTATCATAAAAAACTTTGCTCAAAACCCTGCAGTAGTACAATATGATACTTGTCTCCTGCCCCCTAATGGACACCAGGAAGCTGAAGACTATACTACAATAATTCTGACATGTCATACAGTAATAAATGGTAGATATACCCCCAAAAAAATGTGTTCATTTTTTTCCTTGGTTTGGTTAAATGACCAAATAAAGACCTCAGATTAAAAGAATTGGACTTTCCTCCCCAGTTTTTTTTTGGGGGTTGGGCTTTAAAGGGTTAAATGAATAAATATAATGTAGATTTAAGTGTTTCTCACCTTTAATTAAATTTCCTAACTTTCCTGGAAATGGGGTAAGTATATCCTTATATGTAAATGAGTGACATGATCAAATGTGATAGTCATAAATAAGTTCTTCACTACTGTAATCTCAACTTCAATATCAATGGATTTTTCCAGTCTCACTATATGCCACATTTAACCCCTCACTCTGGATGAATACTTAAAACATTTGGCAGTGGAGCCACAGGTACGTATTCAACTTTTAGAAAGAATAGCAATGGATCTGTTTTAGAGTTAAATATGCAAAATTTAAACTTTCTATCACCTCAGCAAAACACCACAGTAATAAAAGAAAAATACAACAAGCTGTTTTTACACAATAAAGAAGTTTATTAAAAAGAAATCAGAGTAAAAAAAACACTGTGCAGGCTCTTGTGGCTGTTTGTAATAAACTTCATCCTGAGGTTGTTCTAAGACTAGCTGAAGCGCATGAAATTACAGACTCCTAACCCACCTTTACATACTTCCAAGCTAGAGCACACACACACATACTCGCATACAATTAAATGTACACACACACACACATCCTACTGAATTTCTCCCATGTACAGGCGTTTATCGCTGGAGCCAGACAGCACTGTGTAGAGAGATAAAGAGGAAAAAAAAGAGGGAAAAAAAATGACTGAATTAATTTTTTTTAGTAAGCATTTGGAAAGCCTCTACTTATTCAGTGTTCTTAAAGTAAGAGAAAGAAAACTTTTTATAGTTAATTCTTCTTATAACAGAATTTATTCTGAGACTGTGTGACTCACCTATTGGCTCCTCTGGGTGGAAGACCACTTCATTAACAGAACCAGCGTGACCAGGCAGCTTGTACAGGATTCTACGTGATGTGGTGTCCCAAACATACACAAATCTGTAAACACAGATGGAGCAGTTAGTAGAAAAAGTCAACACAGTGATTACTGGGGTTATTTTTATTCTTGTCACACAGCTGTCTAAGGTTGGAAAGCCAAAATCAGACCAGAACTAAAAGTTGTGTTTCTGAAATAAAAATATAACAATTCAACTGTATTTCAACAACTCATACTAGAAATGGCTAAAACTCGGCCATGACCTTTCAGCTTGACTTTATATTACGTTCATAATTAAATTTGTTAAAGGTAGAGATGATGAGACCATTTCTAGTATTCACTTATGTTCAAACTCTCTTTCAAGTCCTTGTCTTCAACCTTTGGGTATCATAACTCTTCTTTGTTGCACTAACCCAGAAATCGAACTACCAGCCGAGGTTTAACCACCTTAACCCGGTTTTAAAATTTGCCTCTGGGATCTTTCCATTTCATTTTTTTTAACTCAGTGCATTGGTTCTGTGAACAAATATGGTGTTCAAAGTTGATTTTTAATCTAATTAAAAGATTTTTTTCTTTAAAAAGAAAATACAGATCAATGAATGATTTTTCCCCTCTTACACTGTCAAATATGTTGCGCCCCTGCATGCACTCTCAGACCTGCAGACCAGCTGCTGCTTTCAGTCTTATCAAAGCTTTAAGCTGAGGACATCTGGCATGAGGTATACAAAAGCACGGATAATACCCTTACAATGGGATAATAGAAATATTTATATAGTTTTTATTGTTCTATTCTATTATGACCTGGAGTAACTTGTTTTGTTTTACCTTTCTAGCCTGAAGAAAAACATATACTTTAACATTTTTTAAGATGCTTTATTTTAATTTTCAAGATGCTGATAACCCTGAGATCCATGTCAGCAAACTGAAATAAAATCTGAAGGTTTACCCTCTCAAATAGTTTTTAATTGTATGTTTTAAGTTTATGTTTCCAAGGCTAAGAAATAAAAGGTTTTAGTGGAAAGTTTTCCAGAAATCATCAGTTATTAGAAGGCTGTTTTATAGTATGCATGAGTACTGAATGGATTCATAACACATTTAAATTTTCCATTAATCTTATATTTAAATTTCTAGTTTTACCTCCACCTTGATCAGCCTGTTATTACAAAACTATAACATTTTAAAGCTTTGTCTGCATGTTATATAGAATCTTTTTTTAAACTCCTGATGAAAGGGATTACGGATTATATTGAGACTAAAGTGATCATGGACTGCCAAGGATCTTATAATCTCATTAGTTTACATTTGAAAAGCTAATTCCTTTTGATAAAAGTAGACGATTAGAAATTTGCTAACTCATCAACCCGAACTTGAACACACATGTTAGAGTATGTTAACTATAAGGTATTACACTTCAACTCAAGGAGTCACCCCATATTTGTGCAGATTTTTCATCATAACTAGTTATTAATAAATGTGAAGATTTGATTTCTACAATCTAGGATCAGGACTCTATTGGTGCATAAACATTTGTTAAAACTGAAAGTGGGTGTGTTTAAACAAAATCTAGATATTTCATTTTCCAGTGTTGGAGTGGAAAAGGTTGGGTCTTGGGAAACAACAAACCAAATATCACATCAAGCCAAAGATTTTAAATAACCACTCATGAAAAGTAAAATATATTAACAGCTAACAGAAGTGATGAAAACACAATGTGGTAGGCTTTTCTGTGACAAAAAAAAAAAAAGAGAAAAAGACAGGAGAGAGTTTAAACTGAGCCTGGAAAGTTCACTATAGGACACAGTTAAATTCACTAGAGCCCTTGCCAGGTATTGTTGGGGGACAATGAGGACTGGTGAATGAGATCATGTTTGAGCAGAGGCCCAGAGATCAGCTGTAGGAAGGCTGAGGAGACCACCACCCAGTACACAATTAGAGTGTGCGCCCATTGTGACAACTAACTAATGTGACAGCTAAACTGAGACACCGTCACTGTAGGAAGCACAAAGGTGTCTTTAAAAAGAAAAAAAAAGCGTGTGAGGCACAATGACCTCATCCAAACTGAAATCTATAAAAGGAACAGCACAAAAGCTTTCACCCTTTCCCTGGAGAGGACTTGGGTTTTTTTCCATGAGGAATCAACTCCTTCATCAAAACTTTGATTGAAGTGTTTGTTTTTTCACCGAATACCAAACTTCAAATGAATTAAAATTCCTGAGTAACTCCTAAAGAGTTTAAATAATTTCAGCTCATTCACTGATTGGTGACTTAAGTTTGCCTCACATGAAATCATGAAGTCCATCACTTTATATTTTGATGCTAAATCAGTCAACTTCAAATGCTACCATAATAGTCTAAACAATCTTTAAAAGCAAGATATAAAATGTATCAAATGGTATTCACGTAAAGCAAACAAGTCAACAGTTTAACTGTAATTAGTGCCGTGTATGCAAAGCACTTTTGATAGTATTTGACAATAAGTACAGAAAAAAGAAGATTTCTTCTTTGTGGATACAAAGATTCTGTTCTCCTTGATCATGTAGAAATTCATAGAGCTAAATTATATTCAATTCAGGGAATGGATAATTAAAGTTTCCTGGGCTGTATTGGAATAGTTTGAGATAAGCTGGTAAGCAAATAAAAATTGTTTTTGTTGTCACATTGAGGATCCTAACGTCCCCACTAGTCGCTGTAATAGTTGTACTGTTTACCACTTAAGTTGTTTTAGATGTGCTGCTCAAGTAAATTGACTTGATTTAATCCCAGTCGATATGCGTTTAGTGTTTGAACAAAATACATTCGTGTTTCATACATTTGTGCGTTTGATTCTCACCTGTCAGCTGAGCCTGCAGCTATCTTACTGCCATCAGTAGACCAGGAGCACCTCAGCAAGTTCTTAACACAAAAAGATTTTAGACACCATCAGAAACAAAACGTGGCCATCACTCATCCGAGTTACTGCTATAACAAAGAGGTCAAAGGTGAACTTTTCATTTAGAGAAAAAGATGAAAAGCAATACCAAGCAAAGTGGGTGTAAAGGGCTTATCATTTACAGCAGAATAGCAGCTGCTAAGGTACAAAATCAGAAATATTTTACTAGATATAAAAAGAAGTGTGGTGTATCTCTGCAAGAAAGTTTGTTCTGTTGAGTAATCATATTACCTTTTCAAAGTTGTGAACATTGCCCTGGAATATCTTGACACATCGCTCCTTGGGTGCAAATGGTCGCACATCCCAAATGCGTACTGCACAGAAACAAAGTCAAAGACATCAAGAAAAAGATTCAAGCACATGTCAATCATTGTTATGAGCCAAATAAAAAGCTGTCCTGCCTGTGTTGTCCATAGAGTTTGATAGAAGGTAGGACCCCTCAGAGCTCAGACTGAGGCCAGTAACTGAGTCACCATGGCCGTGCATGTTGTAGATGAGCTTATTCTGGCGCAGGTCCCACACCTGCAAAACACAAACAGCTTCTGACAAGGTTTTCACAAAGACATACACATCTTTCACTTGCATTTTCCTTGTTACCAGGGTGACAGTTTCTACCCATATGACTGGCTGCCTAAAAAAAAGTTACTGTGGTGACACAAGTGTCGTTCTTTCCTAAAAGTTCAAAGATTTTTTAATTTCAGCACCTAAAAGCACAAAAATAAGCATTCTGAAATAAAAAGACGCTCAGAGAAGCACTTTTCCTCGGGGCGCATGCAAGAGCATACTGACAAAGAGCCAAATGATGCGTTTGAGAAAGTTTTTCCAATCAAACTTAACTGACAAATGATCAGAGCTAAGCCTTAATAACACAAGCCCAGCTGGACTCTTTATGATCAAACAAAGTGTTATATTTGTACGTTTGCTTGTTTTGGTTTTTTTGCAGAATGTGCTGCCTCGGTCATTGAAGTTGCAATTCAATGTATAATGTACAGGCGGGATGTTTAATTAAGGAAAGGTGATTAGGTAGGGATTAACATGAAATTACAGAAGGAGAACAAAAAGTATAAAGCATGCCAAAGTAACAGCTACAAAGAACTCTTATCATTTTTCCTTATCAAGGTTTATTGCTCCGTTTCTTCCCCCCCCAAACACTGACCAATTATTCACTTCCATTATTTGATACTTGTACTTTCTTAAAAAAGCTGAAAAAAGAAAAAGAAAAAAGAAGATAATTCGTTTTGGGCCATATCATCCAGTTCTACACAGTATGTACCCAAACTGTTCTGATTGAGCCCCACATGTTTGTCTATTACAATCCTATCAGAGAGTTTTGGCTGAAAGATTAAGATAATGGTGTAAAGAGCTGAGATACGATTGGAATCACTAAATTATTAAAACCCATTTAATTCCACAACTTCATTTCTAATTCAAGCAGGACCAACAAAAGGAAAATATCATTATGTGTAACTACAGTATTATTATTTTCTGCTTGGGAATGGTGTTTATGGGAATTAGCACAAAATTCAAGTTCAACAGGTTTATGCTGTGAAATCATTTTGAATCTGTAGGATTTTTAAATAATTTCAATGCAGGTAGTTCTCCAAGAAAAATTTGTTTTCTGTACACTCTGGAGCCCAGTACCTTGATATCATTGTCGATGCCTCCAGATAGGATCTGATCACTGGTGTCATTGAAGGTCACAGCCAGAACTTGGTAGGTGTTCTGGAAAGTGTGGATGGCCCCTTTCTTACGAATGTCCCACAGCTACAGTGCAGACAAACACACACAAAGATTTTAAAAAATGCAAAAGAAAACCTCAACCTCAGCCAAAATATGGTGAGTTTTAGAGCATGTGCAAGCCCCCAAAAATGCAATTAATTGGGGAGGAGAAATATATATATATAAATTTGCATTTCAGTAGGCCTTTGCACCGCCTTCAGTGCTCGGGCCTAATAAGTTCTTTTGACTAAACTTCTCCTTTGAAAAAGTGAAAGGACTACAAATAATTATGACCAGATTATGACCCACCAACCTGTCAGAAGCCTCTTTCACTGCTCAATTCTGCCATAATGAGCCCCTCTTTAAACCACCTTTGCACATTAAAAAATGAACCAAGGAGGCCAGTGTTATCCCGCAACCGTGTGTCCTTGCACAAATTATTACAGAGTTGCAGAATCAGAGGACATGTGATGTTAACTCAGCCGGTCGGTGTCTGACGTGTCCCCAACAACATCTCCCCAGTTAGGCACAAAGTTACCTATAAACTGAATGTTGCCCATTAAGGCAACAATCCTTCAAAATTCCCAAGGAACAGTAGCCTGATCAATGCAATGTAAAAAATCTTACAATATCAACTTGACTTAAGGTAGTTGTCAACATCAACTAAAGAGAGTTGTTTCTATATTGAGGCAAATTATCACCGACTAGCAGCAGCACTGGAACCACTTTGGTCAAAAAATAGATCTGTAATAGTGTCTACTACTGCAGAAATGTGAACAATTAATGTGCTGAATCTCTCATTAATACAACCAAGAGAGCCAGAATAAAAAGCATTGAGCGAAGCAAACATATTTATCATAAAAATGTCTCACCTTGACCGACCCGTCATCACTGCCAGTGCAGACCAGCTGTGGTCCTCGTCGAGCCGGGTAGCAGGTGTTAACAAAGGAGGTGTGACCCTTCAGACGTTTGATCCTCTCCCCTGTTTCACTGTCCCACACACCTACAGTTTTGTCTGTGCTTGCTGAGAACAGCATGCTGAAACGCAGAGAGATAAATCACAACTGATCATCCCCTCATCAAGTCACTGGATTAAACTGTGAAGCATAGGTTTCATGTTTTCCTTGACAACAATTCCAGCCAGCTGGTAACTTGTAACAAACAGTAATATGTGTTCTCTAAACTAATGATCCTGGGTGAGTTCACACAAACCCCAAAAAACTCACAGTTCTGACAGAATCTGACATAGAAATAAGTTTCTAAGTTTTTTGCATAGTTCAAATACAGATTTCTAAACTGTGATTAGTTAGAATATGATGTTCAATTTACAGCATAGTAGGTGTTCAAAAGTAACTTCACATAATATTTTGATGGCTTTTTCCCCCTTCACGAGCAATGATCCATACCTGCCATCTGTGTTGTAATGCAGCTCCATCACCGCTCCACTGTGGCCCTTCAGAGTGGCGTAGTTCTCACAATCTCCATACACATTCCACATTACTGCAGAAAATGAACATGTGAGAAAAACATTTTTTTTAATAATAACACAAAGTACAAAAAAGTTTTAACAATAATCTGTCAGCTGTACTGTATTCTACTGGTTGCTGTGGGTTGTGCTACCAGCTTACATATAAGTCTGTCAAATCCTGAGGAGGCCAGTGTGGCTCCGTTGGGGTGAAACTTGCAGCAGTGGACCTCGCCCTCATGGCCAGACATCAACATGATGGGAGCCTGCAGGCTGGAGGTCCGGGGAGGGCCCTGTAGGAGACATGTTAGAGATTAACATTGTGGCTGACAGGGTTTGGGGTTAGGGGTGAGAGAGGCCCAAAACAGATGCATACAGGTTTTTTAAAAAATGAAAAGAAAAAACAAAGATCATGGACTTTCGTGCGCCTTAGAATTATTTTGATGAGTCTGTGAACCATCATCTCTCTAAAGACATTTTTTATGGTTTTGTTAAAGAACACTAATATATATATATATATATGTATGTGTGTGTGTGTGAAACAACTTAACTGGGATACCAGCGCACATGTAAACACGGTCAATCGATGCGTCAGAAAGAGTGATAACTACAAATATTTCAACACACAATTAAAAAGACTGATATATCTTCATGACAAAGCCCCAGTCAAAACTTTATGATAGGAATTCATTCACTATTATCTTTTAGCTGTCGAGCTAGCAGCCTGTTCTACTAACTAATTGGAAACAACGTTTATTCACTTAACGCAGTTACTGACTGATTAAATGCACATTTGTATCACATTTATGTGAAACCATGTTTCAAATACTATTTCAGTGGCTCCCATATTACGGTAGCTACTGTCCTGCTGTTCGTACCGTAGCCACGAGTTGCTGAGTTTGTGCCGCCGCCACCAGCTCCGTCCGGGGCCGCTTTACAGCCGAAGGAACCACCGCCATGTCTCCGGCTCTCTTCTTAGGTTCAATCATACTGGACCAGTCGACAAAAAGCAACAAATGTGTCTCACTTTAATGTTACAATTTACAAAATGAAATGAAAATGAATGGACGTCTTTCATGAGAAACGTCGAACGAAGTAGCACCAACGAAGAACACAGACAGAACTACTTCCTGGTACTACGAGGCGCATGATTGGTCAAAGTAAGCGCCGGCTGTGTTGATTGGTTAGTTTGCTTGTTGGCGACCTGATCTGCACCGGATGTAAAACAGCGTAGAGTTAATGCGAAAGGTAACAATGTTTTATTATTTGATTCCTTTTTATTTTCCCGAATTAGCGCCACGTATTTCATGAATTTATTTAAAAGTCTTAACTTTGTTCTATGTTGCAGGTCAGCTCACTTGTTTTTTTATTTGATAGTATGATTAACCAGGTATAATAAGTATTAGGCAGTGGTAGCATGTAGCTAACATTAGCCCGAGTGACGCTGTTTCTTTTAATTGTTCATTTATAGATCTAAAGTATTTTGCCAGTGTTAATGCAAGAACCATCTATTGTACTCGGAATTTTATACCAACAAAGCCCAGCAACACAAAAACTTAAAAAGTGTATGCCAGCAAGCGTACTTTAAAGTGTTTGTTACTTAATTCAATACAGGACTTTCTCAAGCTAACCACTGAAAAATAGATGGTTAGTTATTTTGCTCATTGCTGAGGTTCCTCTAAACCAGCTAAAGTCGCTCTTGTCACTTCTTATTTACTTCACGGATTTTTAATAGCAGGAGGGTCTCTCTTGTGAAATGAAATCATTGCATTCTGCAAAGCTCATTCCTTGCTGACCAAAGATGTTATTTTTGTTGTTTGAAGGTCTCTTTTTCATTTATTAGGGCAATTAGAAATACTTTAGTTTATATCTGAAATAGGTTTTGCATAAAAGATATCATTAGCATACATGTAGGAAAGTGGATATTTTGTCTCCTTTATTTACAGTTGATTTGATAGTCATATCATGTTTGGGTTCAGTCAATTTTGGACCTGAATTGGACTCCAATGTGTATTGGAGAACACACAAATGCTTATATACCTGCCTGATTTTTAAAGCGCACTACAAAAAGTAACCAATTTTTTATGATGGTACAAATATTGAGACATGTTTTATCTTTTTTCAGATCCTCTCATTTTTTACCACTGGTCTACCTCTCTTAAGACAATGTCTGATCGTGGCAGCTCAGGCCAAGAACCGGCTGGACTGGATGGTCTGCCACCACTTTTCAGTATTGCAAAGGGAGAAGTAGTGTCTGTGCAGACTTATGGAGCCTTTGTTCGACTCCCAGGATACAAAAAGGAGGGTGGGTTGAAAGTTAAAAGCTTTCAGATATATCTGAGGAAGGTCTCAGAATCAGAAGCAAACTGAGTGAAATCATCTTCGTAGTAAAAAATACTGTGATTGAAAGTGAAATGATGAAGTTGCAAAATGTTAAATCATTACTCGATGAGAATGTTAATTAAAAAAACAAACATTCCACCAATAATCTGAATGTGTTTAAGCTTGATGATGCATTCACTGTCTAAAACTAGTAAATCGTCCCTGTTTATATCCTTTAATTAAATGTTTAGTTATTAGGATTTTTTTGTACATTTGTATTATCATAGTTGCAATTTGATATGATTTGTCTGTATTAACTTTCTAGGAGAAGACAAGTAAGGTAATGTGGAATAGAAAGTGCAAGGCTGTTAGAGTTGGAAGAGTTGTTAAAAAATGGGACAAATTGATGAAGTGGGATGGTCACATCTATATTTACATTTAGTTACCTTTTTGATAATGGAGGATGATTTATTGTAGTTGTGGCAGTGGCACAATCGTCCTTGACCCACATGTAGAGCGAAACAGCAGCTGCTAATTTTCACCACTAGAGGGCAAACTGAGCAAAGTTTGGTTTCAAGTAGGAGTTGAAGGACAGACTGACTATAAAAAGAGAGCCTTAATTAATCAAAGTATTCTTCTTTAAATATTTTTGAATGCTTTAAAGCTTTTCAATACAAATTAGAAGACTAGAATCTTTAAGTCCTTGTCAGCAAAACAAATATAAATGTTTATGTCTGTCTGAATCCTTCTCAGCTTTTTTTTGTCCTTTATACATGCAGGTTTGGTACATGTGAGTGAGATGTCCGCCTCCAGGGTTGAGAGTGCCTCAGAGATTGTGGATGTTGGGGAGAAGGTGTGGATTAAAGTTATTGGGCGAGAGGTAACACAGCACATACACGCAAAAACACGCACAGTGATGTGTAAAACCAATGTCAGTACAGGATGATTACATGTCTGTCCTCTACCTGTCAGATTCAGGGTGAAAAGGTGAAGTTGTCCTTCTCAATGAAGGCCGTCAATCAGGGAACAGGGCGGGACCTGGACCCTAACAATGTTATGGCAGAGTAAGTGCTGACAGATTTTGTGGTTGTACTCGCTAGCCTAGGAAAAGTGTTGTTATAATGAAATTAAATGGAAAATAATTTATCTCAGAGGGGATTTCAGTGTTGTAGTAGGGTTTGTTTTTGTTTATTTATTAAATAAAAACAAAAATGATTGATTAGAAGATGAAGAAGATAGTAGTGACTTGATCCAGAGGGTGATGACTGCTGGCAGGAATGATCTCCATTACCTTTCGGTCTTGTATTAGAGTTGAAGAAGTTTCTTACTGAACACGCTTTAATAATAATAATAATAATAATAATAATAGTAGTAATAATAACCTGTGTTACCTGTGTGTCTTTAGGCAGGATGCGAGGCGACGAAGAATGTTTAAAGATGAAACCCGTAACAGGATCACACTGGAGGCTGTGCTCAACACAACATGTTCAAAGTGCGGCTGCAGGGGTACGACACCAGTACTATACATTAACACGAGTAACCTAAGGGTCATATCTGAAAGAAACAAAACACACACTGCAAGTTTTAATAACTCATTGCATTTTTTCAGGTCACTTTACAAAAGACTGCTTCTCAACTCCGGGCTCGCAGTACGCTCTTTTGCCTGATGAGGACAGTGAAGAGCCACAGCAGCAGCAACAGCAGCAGCAGACATCCACATCACAGCCAGACTCAGACAAAAAGAAGAAAAAGAAGGTGAAAATGCAACAGATAACAAGACTGTGTTGTTCTCACTTCTTTTTTCTCAAGCTATCCTCCACTTTGCTGTCCCTAAACTGAGCTCTGTATCTGAAGTTGTGGCTTCATGAGGACTCCTCAGATTTCTGCTAAACAGAAAATTGGGTTTTGTGTTGCTAAAACCGTGGTAATCTTTTTCTGCACATTTCTTCAGCGTTATTGTTCTAGCTCTCGTAATATACCGTTTAAAGTTATATGTTTTGGTTTTATGTTATTTTTTATTCCAGGAAAAGAAAATGAAGAAGAAGAAGAAGAGGGAGAGAAAGGAGTCAGAGAGTGACAGCAGCAGCGGTGAATGTAAATCCAAGAAGAGGCGCCATGACAACACTTATGATAGAGAAGAGAAAAAGAAGAAACACAGAAAACATAAATCACACAAACACAGCTGACACAGCTGGACAATCAGCCTCACGCACACAGCAGCTATCAGACAGACACAGACTGGGGAAGTTGGTAACAACAGTGATCAGGCTTCCAGTTAAAGCATAATTTGAATGTAAGAGTTTTTTTTCCTCATCCTGCACTTTATATTGGAACCATTTCCTCTATAAACCCAAAGGAAGATGTAAAAAAAAAAAAAAAAAAAAAAAAAAATCATATGACTTTCCCCATTTGCCCTGAGGTAACCTCTGGTTCTCTCACAGAGGGAGAAGTTTACACATCTTGTGTAATCAAATATGTGTAAGCAATATGGCAGCAAGTGGCGACCCCTTTTGAAATCCAGATATTGTTTACAGCTATCAGGTTTCTGCTGCACTGGGAAATCTATTCAGCAGGATTGATGATGTTAAAACAGACACACACTCACTCACACAAAAGAAATATTAGAGACACAAACAGGAAATGTAATGGAAGACAAAGTGAGCGTAACAGGAACCCCGTAATGTGGCCACATCCTGAGGTTGTGCGCCACTTATCATGCTTTCATGTGAACATGTCATCGTACATGTGTGTATTTGTGTGGCTAACCTCTCTGGGGACACCCTACAGTGAACACACCCCTCATCCTGCATGTCAACTGTTAACTCCATTAAAGCTGTTTTTATCTGTAAAGGTAATAAAATGCCTCTTGACTTCTTTGTCCGAGGACCTTGAAGTCATAATGTTGTTAAAGTGAGGCCTTCATGGACCAGATCACACACAGGTCAAAACATGAGGTCATATTAAGTTAATGTTTTCTGTATGGTTGACTAGACTAAATTTTACACAACAAAAACCGCAACAAATGTCCTATTATATCAAAGCTGCAAGACAAATGAAGCCTGGTCAATTTAAGACAAGATAAACTAGTGTTAGAGAATTAAAGTAGTCTGTCTTGTGCTGCATTGACTCAGTTTCAAGTTAGTGTGAGATTGTTGACTGTTGATTATTTCCAGATGCAGTTGTTTGAAAGAACTCCAATGCATGTCACAGAGGGATTTCTGTATAAGAAATCTTCTTCATTTCTCTTCACATCCCGCCTACTCTAGTTTGCATCAGGTGAGTGTATAACAGCTTGACCCCAAGGCTTGCACTATCAGAATTTTAACCTTTCATTTGTGATATTACACATGATTTTAATATGGCTTTAGCAACAGTCAGCAGATATATATATTTTTTTAAAGTGGAAGTTGTATCTTTTTCCCAAGAATCACTTTGTTCAAGTTGACATTCGGCCAATCTGAAGTCCTTTTTCTGTACAGGACCGTCATGCCTCTATTTAGAGATAATCAACTGATCTTGTAAATTGTATTTAATGAGTTTGGGAGTCTGTAAATACTTCAAGTTTAAAGTATTTCCAAATTAAGGGAACTTTATTATATAATCATGGCATAATCTTTAATGTTTGACTAAGCTGAATGTGTGCTTGCTTTACTTCTTGCTGCTTGTCTGGCAACTCTGACAGACCTGAATGTCTGTGCTGAATGGCTACCAGAGAAATAAACAATAGTATTGTTAGCCACCAAGTTAAGATGACTTGTGTTCAACTACTCTCATTGTCATAATCAACTTTGGTGGTAAAAAAAAATAAAGCTACCTTAATTTTATATACATTTACCATCCACTGTGTTCAAACCTCTTCTCACAGCCATATTTTAACTGAGGCAGTTTGAGTCCATTTGATATCTGATATGGGCGCCGATGTGTTCGTTCCTCCATATTCAGATGAGATGGTCTTAATAAATGGGTTAGGATTTTAAGTTCTACTGCATTAAGAAACAGAACAGAGGCACTATTAACGGTCCATTACTATTGTTGGTTATATATCTTTTTGAATTTTTCTGCTCTTCTTGTGCTTGTTTAGATCATTTCCTTTTTGTTTAGATTCAAATGTCTAAAAATATATCCTTGACATACAAGCGTGCTTTCCTTGCAGCAGATACATTCTCTGTGCAAACACTTGTACAAATACTTGTCCCTCAGCTGAGAGCAGAGGAGTTTAGCTTGGGAGGAACAACACAGGAACGACAAAGGTTGACGGAAATTCAGTGTGTCAATAAACATAAATCCTGTCATCCAAGAAAAAAAAAAGCACCTACTCCAAAATCAAAATTACAAGCTTCACCCTTAATTTACAGGTAATCACATGACATCAAAAAAGTCTTATAGAGGAAAGTTTTGGTGTTTGGAGGAGTAAAGGTGAGATATTAACCACAACACCTTTTGATCAGGGTAGTGGCAGCCAATTCTTCTAAGGCTGTTTTGCTTTCAAGGGAGTACGTAGATTGCACAATTTATATACAATAATGTAGGATAACTTAGATTAGATGGAGGGCTGAAACTTGGACAATAATGTTTTTTTTGTTAGATTTCTTTTACTAGAAAACAATGTCCAAAAACGCACACCAAAGCTGATTGCAGCACAGATGAAACAGGCTAAAATAAAGCTTTTTGAATAATTTAAGAATATCTGGACTGTACCTAAATATCCAGTCTGTACCAGGAAACCAACTAATTTAATCAAACTTCACTATTTAACAATTTCCACTCAGGGTAACTTTAGGAGACAGTTGCAGGCAGGGGGCAGACTGTCTCCTCCCAACCTCATTCACCCTACCTCCAGTTGGCGGGTTGCACTAACCCATGACATGCGAGGGAAGGAACCAAATTTAGAACTAACACCTAACTCATAAGTACAGGACATAACATTACGCATACACCTTAAGCACACTTTAACTGAACTTTCCCCCCAATGTAACCAGAGCAAAGGCTAGACACACACACACACACACACAGACAGGAGAAGTTAAAGAGCTATAATTAAGGTCAATGTGAATCCCTGTAAAGCCAGTTGTGATGGAAACAGTGGTCATGCACGCTTAGGAATTGTCCTGCACCACTGGACCGTTTACTTTGAGCTGTAACTATGGGTTATATCGGTGCTTGGTCACAGGAGTGGAGCTAGAGGGGTGGCAGTGGCCACCTCTAAAATCTGACTGGACACCCCAGATGCTAACTTAGGTGATCGACAGGTCACTGGAGGAGGAGGACTGGCATGTCTTTTCAGACACAAATCAATCACCAATGTCACTAGACCAGTTTGAAGTACATTTTAAAGTAGTTTCCTAATTATTCATCCTTTAAAAATATTGACATTTGGTTGCAGATTTCTAGAAGAGATTTTGTTCCTTGTGCAAGTACAACTCCTAATGTTATCTAAGACTATTAATCTAATGATAACATGAGCAGAGCCAATCTAGTTATATAGTAGCATTAGGAAACCATGTCAATTTTTGTTTTCAATGAGTGTATTTAGGGATAACACGTCAACTCAGTTAATCAAGATTTTCACTTTGGAGCCGAAAATAAATGATAAAGATTGTAAAAAAAAAAAAGCCTCGTTATCCATGTTAGCGCTGACTAAGCTAGAGCTACATGATCCAGTTTAATTTAAACAGGCAAGCAAGGCTAATAATTTACTTTAAAGCAAGCTATAGCAGGAAACTGTAGAGAAATATATTCTGTAACCAGTCTTACTTTGTACAGGAAGATACAAGAATGAGGAGAAAAGGGGCTATTTCACTTTTTTGTAGAGGAAGGACACAGATCAGGCCGAGTCAGACCCTAGCCCTATAAGCAGCCCTGACAGCTCCCAGTGTGGAGCTAGCAGCACAGGTCATCATAGTCACACACACGAATTTTATGATATGACAACTTTGCAGTTAGACCATTTGTACCCTGAGATAGCAACTGGATGCCTCGACGTAAAAAGGGAGAAAAAAAACGGTAATAGTCAGCGAGGACACATTCATTTACTTTTTTTTCATATCTCAATAGTCAAACTTTCACATCTTTACAGGCTGTTTTCTGCACCATACAAAGAATATTTAAAAATGACACACACTAGGAGTTTTATTAAGGAAAAAAAGACTGGAATTTATTCAGTGTTTCTTAGAGTAGAAGGAAGAACAAATAAAGGTCAGGGAGACGGGGGAGGTCACAGTCAGCAGTAACGTTAATACTGAAAGTACAGTAAGTTTGGACACTGAGGGTGGATTAGCAGCCATACAAAGAATTTTCTTGGCCTGTGGTTAAGTGGTATCAAGGAGTTATGGGACTTTAGTGGATGCAAGCGGGTTTTGACGTCAGGGCTCTATGTTGGGCTTTACTCTGCCTTCTCGTAGCGACGTGTGCTAACGACATTTCCGATTGTAAGTGTCTGTGGAAGAAAGATAGAGAAAGTTCAAATGCAATAAGTACATTTGTACAAATATTAAAAGTGTGGGTTTTGTGACACTTACCAGTGTGAGGTTGTTTCCACTAACTTCCCTGACCAGACTGGTCTCTTTGTCATCCCACTTCTGTATGTGTACCATTTTCCCATTATCTACTGTCACAATGGACTGCAGGTAGAAGAGAGATAGAGTCAGCAGATAGTACTCCCTGATATACATTCATGAATGACATGCTTTCCTAGAAAACCTCCTCCATAACTAATGAAATGTTAAGTGAACAGCAATATCTCTGCAAGATGTAGTTAAGTGATTTTGGATTTTTGCTGGTGATGTGTAACCACATTACATGAGTAGGGTAAAAGACCTATTAGTGTATAGCAGCCTCTAGCTGAATGTTAGCTAGCAAATATTTAGTTTAAGATGGTGTTTTATCAATGCAAGCCTCCATATCACCAAATATTTGTTTTTAAATTCACCTTTGTACTCAACTTTACTCTATAGCCAAACTTTAATTACCTCCATGCTTAAAATGACATTGTGGACGACGTTAGCATGTCTCTATTTTTGGTCTTCAACAAAAATGGCCCCGAACAGAAATATCACAGCTAATTTTTTAGCTATTCATCATCCTTCTGACTGTTACCACAAAAAAGAGCTTTAAACTGACTGGCTTACTAAAAGGTGGTCTACTCTAATAAAATCACCTCAAGATGATCTGCTACTCTTCATATTATTGGCCATTTACAGCTTTATATGGATATTCTGGGATTTCAAGGACATACAGAATTTAAAAAAAAAAATCCTGTATGTCCATGTTTATTCAGCCCCATTTTCAGCCTAACATGTACCCCTGTCTCTTTAAGGCCTTCCTCGCAGAAGGATCTTTCTTCCAAATGCCAAATTCCAGAAGTATGAGAAGAAGCGTCCAGTGCTTGTGAGCTGCCATGTGTGAACTTTGTGGGAATGTGCAGTTCTGGCACAATATGGAAAACTAATGTATCAAAAGACTTAATCATTGAATGGGATATATATATATATATATATTATATATATAAATATAGATTTGAAGTTGCATAACATCCCAATCCTAGGTTCTGCCTATGAGTTATGACATTCTACAAGTCTTTTGTCTGTTCAGTCTGGTCTTTGACCTCTCACCTTAACCTTCCTGTCATCAGCAGTGGTCTCGTCAAACTCCGCTCCAAGCTTGAAGGAAAGCTCTGTGTTCTTAATGGTGCTCTGGGTCTTCACTGTCACTGTATCGCCATCCACAGAGATGATTGTGGTGGGTTTGGTCATGTTGCCCACCTTACGTGTGGCAAAGCCCACACCTGCGCAAAACAGTCACATCAGTAATGCATTAATTATTGAGTCTTTATAGACGATAACATTGTTTTATCACATAAAACAATCAGATAAAAGGCACACTGGTTTCTCTCAGACGTTCTTTTGCCCACGTGTGCTTTAAGCTGGATGCTAATGCTGGCAGGCTAGTGTACATGCAACAACAAAAAAGGAATACCAAGTAAAATGGAAAGCTTAAGTGGATGTCATTAATTTTCTGTCAAAATGTATGCTTTGGCAATGGCACCAATTGAACACTGATGGAAACTTTTACTAAGAAAATGAATGTGTCCCAAATTTAGCGATACATGATTTATTCATGTTGGTATGGAAGGTTTTGTCCAATAAAAAAAGACCAATTTTAACTAATTATGTGCCAATGGATCAAGCAGATTTTTGTAAATTACAATAAGAAATTCAGAATTGGATTCACCACTGGATGATGAGATGTGGCAAGTACAGTGAGCTTGTGGTGAGACCCTGAACTAAAATCCAAAAATGTAGGCTAAGAATGATCAAAGACAAGAGTTCTAATAGAAGTTGAAATATTTCCCTCCCATTCCTGGAATTGCTAGTGTAGAGATAAATGAATGAAATGAAATGAAAAATACTTTATTTATCCCTTTTGAGGGAAATTATGGTTTACACATGCAGATATGGTGATACAAGGTTGAAGTAGAAGTTATGGATTTGTCCTCTAGGGTCTTTCGGCGGACACACTCTATGATCTCTATTTGTCTGCTATCAGGCCTGCAGCATGTTCTTCAAACACTGCACAGTCCCATTGACCTGAGTGCCTGTCTGGACATGTGAGAGTGCAAATGATCACCCGGGTGTGTGTGTTTGTGTGTGTGAGGGATCAAGAGAGTTCATTTTTTTGGGCAACAATGACTCACACCTTTCTCTATCAAAGTAGAGAACCTATTCTGGTTCAGGCTGACAATCTGACAATGTGTGTGTGCGTGACCATGTAGACGCCTCATTGATCAAAGTATTGGGGTTAGGGGTAAAGGGGCCACTGGTTTCTATGGTGTCATGGGGAGATGGGTCAATGATAATATGCCTCTAAGGTCATGGGCAATTAATCTCTCTGTCACACACACGCACTTACAAAGTCAAATAGTTTAGTGTCGTTCACGGTTGTAAAAATTACCCGCACCTGTTCCCATCGTGCACGCTAAACTGAGGTGTGTGTGAGATATTTTGAAGCCATGTTCTCATTCCATTAACGCCATGGCATCTAGACTATTTTAATAATAAACTCCTCCCATAGACTCAAACAATGAGGTGCTTTCAGTGAAGGTCACCCATATTGTACTCCTGTGTGTGTGGTTGGAGGGGGGGTGTGTGTGTGCATGTTCTTTACTGGCCTTTCAGATTCCCTCACAGTTGGGGGTTTCTTCTCTGCACTAAAGGAGAGCCCCTCCCTTGTTTGCAGCACTTAGGCCATGCTGTCTACCACTCTTCCTCTTCTTGCTCCCCCTGTTGTTCTATGTCTTTCCATCTTCTTTTCTTTTAAATTCTCTATTTTGGTTTCTCCTTTGTTTCCCTTTCATTATCTCCTTTTATTTATCTTTCCTACACCCTCAGTCAGCAGCTACTGAAACAGGTTAAGCATAAACAGCTCATTTTCACATGTGCTCACATGCAGCATTGGCAGTGCTGCATCCTCTCCTGTTTCACACGCATGCGTACACGCTCACATGCATTAACTGCACAAAAAATAAAACACACTTACCCAGCTCCTTCATGTACTCGTCGAATTTTTCGCTGTCCTTGAGATTCCATGTGCCCACAAAAGCCTCGGCCATGTTTGCAGTGGTGCAGAGAAAAGAGGTTGAGAGAGAGTGTGTGAGGGTGTGTGTGTACGCGTGTGTGAGCAGCAGCAAAGCAGAGGAGCGTCAGAATGAGAGAGGAGGTAGACAGGCGGAGAGAGTGTAGTCAGCATCACAGGACTTCCTGCAATCTTACTGGCTGGATTTATACCGGCTGTTCATGATGTCATCAGGCTGTGCAGAGAGCCAGGGGAGGAGGGATGGGTGAGGAGGGGCAGAAAGAGGAGGAGACAGACAGCATTACAACATGTGATATACTTGATTTGGTTAAGATGACTTCAATGCAAATAAGGTGTATTAGAATTTTAGGAAGAGTTTATTTGGATCAGTTGGTTTAGCCTCTATATTCATCTATCATAGCAGTGTAGTTACATAGCAGTCCCTTAAATCTGCAGTGTCCAACATACTTGTACAGTACAAAGAGTATGAGAGAGAGGATCAGAGTTGGCAGAGCCATAAAGAAACCCAAGCTGAAGAAGAAAAGGAGTAAAGAAAAGAGGTGGGGGAGGGTGTGGTGGTTGTGGCGAAGGAGGCTTTGCTGTCAGTTACTGATTGAATGAAGGAAAACGGATTGAGCCCTAGTGGAGGAGGGGCAAGGATTTTTGTATATTTTTTTTTAGCTGCAGAGTAGTGCTGTAGGTTGTAAATGTCTTCTTTAACACTGCTCTCCTCAGTGCTTTGGTCTTCTCTAGTCCTTTTTATTCTTGGGTTTTGGGGTTTCCATCTGATCTGCCAAGTAAAATAATAAGACCAAAGATCCGATTATTATCATTACTTATTGTCAAATATTAATAAAACCTACTTGGAGCTTTCAGTATAGCACATTGATTAGTCTGAACTTTGTCATTTTGGTCACAAAAATATAACTTAGGGTCCCACCAAGATGGATTATGCTGTTAAATCTAGCTGCTTCACAAAGTAACCAAACAACTAATAGTGTATATCCCCTTAACAATGACACTACTTGTCTTGAATATTGAAAGTTGATCAAAAGTGGGAAGTGAATGACTTCAACAGAATTCCCCATCAAAAGGAATGTAAGTGAAAACAATACTGAGCGACAACACATGAAGAAGCAAAGACAATCTCTTCCCATGATGATTAAAATTGTTTTTATAGCTTCAATTATAAAGAATCAATTCTTGGTCCACTAAGATTTCTTTCTTCTTTTTTTTCCAGTGGCACAAAGCTCATTTTCGTTTTACATATTTTGACACTGCCACCTTTGATAGCAGCAAGCAACAACGGAAATATGTGCATCTCCAAAGTTGCACATGGATAGCACTAACAGAGGTGATGTAGAAAGCAACACCTGGTCATCATCAACTGAATCCATCAAATATGGAAGCCCACAGGGCTCAATATTTGGTCCCCATGTATTCCATTTGTACATGCAGCCCCTTTGATTGAGTCTTTAAGAACCACAAGACTTCTTATCACTACTAACAGTAGAGGAGGCTCTGGCTAATTGTAACACCCTAATTGTCTCTAATTAAAAGCAAGGCAAAGCTAGTATGCTTACTCGACAGAAAGGTTCTCTCTCCCAGCCGAGTTAGAGGACTGTGCCATCAAAATAGACATTTTTTAATAATATCAGCAATAATAACAATATTAATTCATGTAATCATTCATTTATTTATCCAAATTAAAATAAAATAAGACTAAGATATAAGAATTAGGTCATTCCCACACTATCAACAGTCTCCACAACTCCACAATAAATCTGTTTGGGTTAAACAGTTGTCATGGCTTATGGGGTTTTGCTACAGTTTTATTTCCATTTCTTAGTTTCTGTTATCTTTGAGTCTCATGCTTTTTTTTTTGTCTTATTTTGTTGTCATGCCATGGTATATTCTGTTCTCCCTACTTCCTGTTCAGTGCACACTGAACTTAACTTTACTGATTGCTCCACCTGCTCCTCATTTAGTTAGTTCTCCCTCCTCAGTGTATAAATAGCCAGTGGTTTCTTTTGGTTTTCATTGTCATTACTTTGTCTTTCTCCAGTCCAGTCTGTTTCCTTTTTTTTGGTTTGCATTCTGGTATCCTACTTTGACTATTAAATCTTTGACTCCTTCATCTGCCTTCCTCTACCCTGATGCTGCATTTAAGTCCTGTTCTCAAACTTACACCATGACAACAATATACATAATGCATTAAAAAAGTGTGTGTCTTTCTGAACTTTTCTTTGACTTTTAACAAGCACGTTGTGTCATGATTTTTATGTATTTACATTTTTCATAATATTCTAATGTATGTGGTTGTGCATGTAGCTCTATGTGAACTGCTGCTGGTATATTCTATTGTATTGTATTGTATTGTATTGTATTGTATTGTATTGTATTGTATTGTATTGTATTGTATTCTATTCTACAGTCATTTAGCAGACGCTTTTCTCCAAAGCGACTTATATTTGAGAGTGACAACAACACAAGCAAGAAATCAAATGGGATGGGACATCATAAGTGCAAGTCAGGCTGCTGTGAGTCCAGTTGGACACGGTGCTGTGGTAGTGCTAGAGGCAATGCTTTTTATATATTTATTTTTGTTGCTTTTTTAAATTTCCTTCCCCTTCCCTTTGTTTAATTACGAGATCATGATTTAATCACACAATATCATCTTGGGCTTAAGTGTATGCAGCCTGTTCAGTGCTGAGTTTTGCCAAAAGAGCTGGTCTTTTGTGTAAGGAACACGCCCTCCAAGCAGGTTTTGAAAAGGTACTACAACAACAACTACACTTTTGGGCTTGTACTTAGCTGCTGTGTTTTCAGTCAGTGCAGTCTTCTCTTACTAGCACATTTGTGTTTTTTGTATCATAAATCTTGATGAAGAACAGTGCCCAGCTTTTTTTGGAAATATTTTGAACCCTTTTTTTAAATTCAAACAAATTTCCTTCTAAGGGTGGAGCATGATGAAGGGACAAACCAAAGTAGTATTGCTTTTGGTCTTTTCAAGGGGGCAACAGATCTACACATTCCATTGAAAGCTCAATAAACTTGTTGAGAAATCAGACTAAAGCAACATTAGAATTACAATGAAACTAGAGTGGTTTGTTTATTTTGCCAGGTTATTGTTAATCATACCTAACTGACCACCCCTACATAGTCTCGATGAACAATGGTTGAGTTTTGGTGTAAACTAAAAGCTAAAGTACATGACTAATGCATATGAATAAAAGTCTGTTACATTCAAGCCCTTGCCAAAAGAGTTCACACAGTGCTTTTTTAACAAAAAGGAGTTTTAAAAAGGAGTATTAAAGCAGGCTCTCATAATTATGTAATAAGTCTTGCTGTCAAAAGGGAGATACAATTATTCATGCTTTGATTTCTCCTCATTTGGACTTATGTAGTTTTCTGTTCCACTCTGCAAGTTTAAACTTTAAAAAAAAGAAGAAATGTTAAGGTTTTTCTCAACATAAGGGAGAAAAACAAAATAGGTTTAATTAAACTACATTAAACAGTAGGTTAAATACTTCACAGTGACAACCAGATACTGCCTCTATGTTGTCTGAAAATACACTAAATCTAACTCTGGCTTTCTTTTATCTAAAATGAATTGTTAAATATTTTGAGTGACAGCCAGCCACTAATTACCTTTGGACCAATGAAAATCTGTCCAAATGTTACAAAAGTTACATTGGTTCATTGGTTTAGTTTGTACAAAAATCTCCAGTATAAAAACTGCAGACTGTAGTTTTATGGGAAGACTTTGTGCTGGAGTATTACTTTGCTGGTTGCAGTGATTTTCAGGTTTGTGCTGAGCTTTGCTAACTGGCTGCATGCTGAATCTTCAATACTGTGTAGGCTACTGACAGTGTACAGAAAAAACTATCAGAGAGGGCGTTTTCATCTCTTCCTCTAGCTCGCAACAAGATACAGTTCACAATATATTGAAGAATTCCTTTAGTAGTGACTTTAACGGTAGCCAAGGGGCCAAACAGTATTTATGTGAAGCACAGTACTTAAAAAATAAATCAAAAACACTGTAAATATATTCTTAAAGACAACAAACATGGTCTTTTTGTGAGAGATCAAATTCTGAAGTCTGGAAAGTTGAGTTCTGAGTAATGACTTAAATTGTCCTGGGGCATCAATATATCACAAGTTAAGACAGGGAGAATTCCACAGTTATGGAGACTGGACCCAGAAATGCGCATCCCCAGAGTCCCAAAAGCTGGACAGTGGAATGAATCTCTGCTCAGTGTCAGGGAAGGATATATTTCTGGAAGGGGTGTGGAGCTGAAGGAGATCTCAGATTAACAGAAGAATGTAGAGGGGACTCCAAGGTGAAAAGTGGTGGTCATTGCAGATACGATAATTTTGTGAGCAGGCCTGCATGTTATTGACTTTGATCAACATTTATCAAACAATGTTGAATCTGTTTACTTTGAGCATCTGTGAAATCTGTTTGATGCTTCAAATAAATGCTTCTTTGATCCATTTTGCACAACACAATCTTTGTATGAAAATATTGAACCCCAGACAAAGAAGTAAGAAATAGTTTTGTTGGTTATCTTTGTGGTATTTTTGATCCATTTATATTTTGAACTTTGATTCTTTTATATTTCAAACTGACATGAAATAATGAGCAGAGCCCGATCACCCAGTAGAGCAAGGCTACCTCCTAAATGTGCAAATGCAGAGGCAGCTACTGCACTCCTAGCTATTCATGCAATTTTAAAGGAGATTTTCTGTTCATTGCAGTGGAAAATTGTGTATCCAGAAAATAGGTTTTCATGAAATAATCAGCAACGGAGATCATTTATCTGAAAGTAGAACTTGATCTGCTCTATTAATCTGTGTATTGCAAACAAGGATAAAAACTTTTTCGAACCTTAAATTTAAAGCCCAGTCCTTACTCTCAGGACAACTCTAAGGACACGAGGACAGACCAGCATGCTCTTAACTAACATAAATCTCAAAGATCAAGGAGTCTGAGTAATGATTGATGCAGTTTATTGAATGTATTCCTAGTTTTACATGAATATCATTAGAATTCCAGATGAGAGGGCTGCATTGGGATTTGGATCCTGTAGGTACCTCTGAAGCCCCAAACAAGCACCAAGCCATCACCACATTAACATTCTTTGAACATAAGCTGTGAGTCAGACATACAGAGACCAGAGGTCAGTAGCCTACTTAGACAGTATCTACATGTATATATAGCTCTATTGTAAATGTTTTGTTTTCACTGCTAAGACCATGTGATGTAGACTGACAATGTGTTTATTTTTCTACAGTGCAGGGAACTGAGATTCAACCACATTGGACACTTTAGACACATGAGGGGACACATTGTAACAGCAGAACAGCAGACTTGTGACTGGATCATCTTTGACGCATGTTATTAGCAAATGTAAACGGCCTTTGTAATACAAAATCCTCAGAAGTAAGACACAAAAAGCAGGCACACGTTTGTTCCTATGCCCTTGTGAGGACATTACTAATCTAAAGCCTCCCCCGGTCCTTTAACCTAACTGTTATAAATTGTAACTGAATGTCCAACCTCAACCTGAACCTAATTTTATCCTACAATCCTACAACTACATGTATACCCAGGAAATTAGTCTGGCCCAGTGGGAACTTTCATGTTTGTCTTCATAGTGACAGGAGTCACAGTGGGTTGGTGAAAATCCATTTGGAGTCCCCACTACGATAGGGAAGCAAATCCACACACACACACACACATGCGCACACATACACACACAGCAGCACGACACATTGAAGAAGCATAAACGTTCACTTATCATCTGCTTCTCTCTGACTGATGAAATTCTCTTATCTGCAAATGCATGGTCAGATGATCTCTGCAAGTTGTGTAACAACATGCCCACTCTGACTTGAATACCCTGAATTGCTACACACATACACGCGCGCACACACACATGAAGAGAATTGGGGGGAAAGTCGATAATGAAAATTGTTACATCACGCCATGTTACACACCCTGTCCCACTGCTCTTGTCCTTCACTGGTCTCCCTATGCTGCTGTCTGTATGAGCGTGTCCAAACTAGCACATGTGTGTGTGATGGAACGAATCTAGAGCGTGCATGAGTTTGACACTTGACATAAACAGGTGTCAGAGAGACACATGGAAAAAAGAAGGAGGACAGGCAGGGAGGAGGTGAAAGGTTGAAATCCGTTAGCTCTGGCTTCTCTTCTTACTGCAGTTCTTTTTATTTCTTTGTGCATTTGCAAATACACACGCACACACACACACACACACACATATATATATGCTATATATATATATATATATGTGTGTGTGTGTGTGTGTTTATGCATAAATCTGTATGCTTGTTGTTTTCTTCTTTCTTTTGGTTGTAAATGCTAAAAACAGAAATAGCATGAGCATGATGGTAGAATTTGAGCCCACTCTGTCCCACTAAAATGAAATGGAAACATGTTCCCAGGCTGTCAATAGCTGCACAAATGTGTTTCAACATGTGTTTGGGTGTGCGTTTGATCATCTGGCAATCCTATGATATAGTGCTCTGGGATGCCAGTTCAGTCATAATTCAAATTAAAATGGATTTTCTCTGGATGCCTGCACATACCCATCTCCATAAAAGTTTATACAGGCATGATGTGAGCTTCAGTTGCTCCTAGTGCTTTATAAGCACTATCCAGCACTTGAACAAACATATTATAATCTAATGTTTGGATAGGCAATCACGAGCCACACCTGTGGTATGTCTCGTTAGTGGGTAATAAAATCATTCACCTATGTTTCTGTTGAGTTGGACTTGTTTGATTTGGGTGTGCATGATAAATCAACTTTTTTTCTTGGCTTGATTGCTACTGAGGTCATTGACCTCAAATACAGTATGATAATTAGCCCCTATATAATCCAGGCAAATCTTGCACAGCCTGTTTGGTTTAACACAACAGGACTTTACCCGAGCAGGTGTGTGTACATAGAGTTGACACTGGCCCAGCCCAAAGGGTCAGGGCTGCTGAACAGTACTGTTTCCCAGAGGACCCAAAGGAAGAACAGGAAAGCCATAAACCCAGGAATGTTAATATTTCTTCCAGATTTCTTAGGGCTTTCCTGTACATCTTTGTGTGACTGTGTGAATAATACAAGTTGAAAAACATCTGGACATTGTAACTCCCTTCTCGAACAGAGTCATTTGTTCATCTTGACAGCATCTCGCTGTGCTCCGCTGGCCACACTTATCTTCTCTCATTCTCACAGTCTGTGTCCTTATGGAGCTTAAGTAACAACACAGAAAGTTAATGACATCAATAAGTGTGCTGAGGGGTGAACAGCATCATGTGTCTGCATTAATCAAATTACAGAATTATTGGTACATTTTTAAACATGCATTTATTTGTTGTGCACCAAAATCAGTAGAATGTAAGCTGCTATCAGTGACATTATTTTGAGTTCATGTCTTAGAGCCCAATAAAGTGTAGTTAATAAATGAGAACTAAAGTGTATTAAATATGCCACGCCTGGATGAACTCAGCTGCAAAATCACTTTTTGACCCTGCGATTAATGTTCTCATGTTTTTGTTTTGTCTCTTTTATCTTTGATATTGATGGTTCTTTATATCTGCTGTTCAGTCTTCATAATACGTACATGTGTGACCCTGTGATTGACTGGCTTTGACCTAGGGGCCACCTGCATGTCACTCTGATGGTAGCGAAAGGCTTTGGCCACCCATCAACTTAAATAAGATAAACTTGGTATAGAAAATGACTAAATGATCGAATGAATATACATACACTTAACTGATGCAGATTTTGTGTATGCACTGTTGTAATAATCATAATCACTGATCAAACCAGGAAGCAGCGCTGGTGCTCAGATGTTAGTGCTGCACACGTGTGTGTGTGTGTGTGTGTGTGTGTGTGTGTGTGTGTGTGTGTGTGTGTGTGTGTGTGTGTGTGTGTGTG
>JAOXYM010000018.1:13314591-13332227 GCA_028567055.1 Leptatherina wallacei
TGTGTGTGTGTGTGTGTGTGTGTGTGTGTGTGTGTGTGTGTGTGTGTGTGTGTGTGTGTGTGTGTGTGTGTGTTTCATGTTACCCCTGCAGATAGGTTTAAGATTTCATTCCAAGATTTGCTTTGCAAATCCTCCAGTGAGCCAGGAGCAAGTTTAATATGAGGAAGAACAGACAGACAGGGTCAGTAAGTGTTTTCCTCCCTCTTCTTTGGAATTTGAACAGTTGTCAGAATCAAAACCTGTATCATATCTCCATGTGACACTAAGGGTTTCTAGATTGGTCCCACCTTCAGGGAACCATTAGGCCCTTTTCTTATAGCCATGTCAAGGTTCAACTACCTACTTCATTCTGCATATTACACTTGTCCCCTCTACTGGTCAGAAACTGGTAGTGCAGGGTAATTGTATTTACCCCAGGTGGTGATACTGGTTATTTAGGATACTTCTGCCATAAATCATCACCACTGATAGAATCCAATATTTTTGATTAAGTGACCAATACCACATAAATGATGAAAAACAGAGTTTGAAATTTATCTAAACAACGACTGAACAGTTCTTTTTTTCAGTTGGAAAAAACTCACACTAATATCTCAGTAGTGAGTCCAGGAAAAGGAGCCGGAACGGAAGATGACGCTTCTTGATCCAATATCAACAGTATCCTTGACGACGAAGCCATGGGGGTAGTGTATTAAAAGATCAGCCGGACATGGGGTGTGCAGTGCTTGTGTTTCTGTTTTTGTGTGTGCGATGAAGGATTGGATTCCATCAGTGAAACTATGGTAACCAACCCAGAGCCTTGCAGCTCCTCTCCCCCACTGTCAGTGTGATTTTTCACCAATCTTCCCTCCATTCTTTGAGTTATAAAAGGTTTTCTGTGAGCACATCTTGACCCCTTAAGACAGCAGCAACCACATGTTGGGAGTTTTAAACCCTTGTAAGGTTAGCCCTTGTTTGCTTTCATCTTTTTAAAATTTGTAGTATCCAGTGAAAAAGGTCAGAGGATTCAACCTGGGAAAATTGCTATTACATACACTGTCTTTTATCACCATTATGATATCTCCTTAGGATTAGTGCTTCTTTATTTCTTTGCCTTTTTCTTGTCAGCTAAATTCATTTTGTTGTGCATATTTTGTAACTATTTCTGAACTTAACAGCTTTTGGATAAACGAATTTGAGGGCACCATTTTTAAAAAGATCTAATATATGTAGGCCTATAAAAACATATATGAGAAATCTAAAGCCAAAGTGCAGGTGCAGAAGTACAGACAAAAAAAAAAAATAGACAAATATGTCCTCTGTCCAACTGGACTCAGCAGTCTGACTAGCACTTAATTATGTTGTCCCCTCTTGTTTGAATTCTTGCTTGTGTTGTTGTCACTCTCAGTTGTAAGTCGCTTTGGACAAAAGCATCTGCTAAATGACTGTAGAAAAGAATAGAATTGAATAGAATGTACTGTTTTAAAAACAAACCTTTTCTTTTGGTTAAAAAAAAGAAAATGATCAGGGGCTTGGCGTTTCTACAATTGTTTAGCCCTGGTTTTATCCTTTTAAGTAGCAAAACCCAACCATGTTGCATTACCTGTAATTTGCCATTGCTAAATTCCTTTATTTATTTATTTACTTTTGGCAGAAGTCCACTACTCACAAACATTTAGGGATATTCAACTTTCATGGTGGAATTTATTGCAAATGTAGAAAGTTCGCAATAATATTATATCATGAGGGCATTTAAGTAGAATCATGCAATGGTCATTTCTTCATTTCAAACAAATTATTGCAAGAAAAGCTAACACCAGTGTGGGAAAACCAAAATATAAAAAAGGCAATGTCTCAATAATTTGTTAGAGAAAATCAAATTAAGTTTACCTGTAAAGGTTATAGGGCATTTTAGGTACATTATGGCATAATACAGAGACCTGTATATCCTTAAAATTTTGTGAGTTGTGTAGATTCATTCAATTAATCACTCATATTCAAGGTTGTCAGGATTATGAAGCTCTGCCAAACTAAAAGAACCTAAATACATGTGTGCCTGAAGCATATACACATGATTTTATTGTGTATGAAAAGCGCAGAGGCTTTAGTCTCTGGGGAGGCAGGACCACCCCTTAAACTTCATTAGTCACCCCTGTTCTGATAAGTAGCTCGTCAAGTTTAACATTGGAATATGGAAACCAAAGAAAAAAAATAGCTTCTTATTGCTTTTACCACTATCTATTCTTTATTATTATTGCAAGTTGCTTTATAATTGTCGATTTTTAATCCATATTGTTTTCAATTGTTTCATAAAAATTATTTTGACTCTTGTATCCTTTCAAGTTCTTTTTGCTCAGTAAAGCACTTTCAGTTGTTTTTATGTGTTTGATAAGGTGTTATCTGAATAAAACTGAGCTGAGTTGAGTATTTTCATAAAATATGAATCTCTGGGTTGAAAAAAAAAAACCCAGAAGATTTTTGTTCACCAGAGCCAGCGTTACATATGTGGCTAATTGGGTTATGAAATATGGGTGGACATAGGACCGGGATGGAGAAATTTTAGGGTTTGGTGGATAACCCTCTGTTACCCTTAAAAACAGAGTCACACGTATTTATAGCAACGGATTCTGGTGACTGTGTTCTGTTTTTACTTTTACACTTGACAGCTGCTTATGATACTGTTGACCACCAAATCCAGATTCTCATCTCAAGATTAGAGCAACGGGTGGGCATATCAGGCTCAGCCAGTTGTTTAGGTCATGTCTTTCTGAGTGGATTATCTGTGTAAGATTTGAGGATTTTACCTCCTCCAGTGCCGAGCTCCCCTGTGGGGTGCCATGAGGCTCTGTTCTGGGCCACTCCTTTTGTCTTTGTACCTTCTGCAATTTTTTAGGAAGCACAACATCTGTTTTCATTTGTATGCTGACGATTGTCAGGTTTATTTTCCACTCAAGCTTACAGATGCATGCTCTATTCAGCCTCCTCAACTGCCTCTCAGAGATCAGGAGGTGGATGGGTCTGAACTTTTTGAATTTTAATTAAAAAGAGGACCAAAGTAATTTCCTTTAGAAATCCTGGTAGCATTTTCAGGACTCCCAGTGTCGATCTTTCTTTGCTTGCTCCCCATGAGAAGCTTGTTACAGATTTAGGTGTGAAAATTGATGCTGATCTAATGCTGAATAAATATGTAAACGCACTAGTTAAATCCTGCTTTTTCCATCTCCGGTGCCTGTCAAAAACAAAACTGTTCTAAGTGAAATCTGTTCTATCTAAGTTTAACCTTGAAACTGTAATTTATGCTTTTATTACATCTCATTTTGGCTATTGTAACTCATTTTGGCAGAAGTTAGCGAGGCGTGCTTAGCAAGACTTCAAATAGTTCAAAAGCAGCGGCCCGGTTTTTAACCGGTACAAAGAAGCAAGAGCACATCACTCCAGTTGTAGCCTCACTTCTCTGGCTTCCTTTTCATTTGCAAATCAATTTTAAAATTCTTTTATTTGCTTTTCAATCTTTTAATACTCATACTTATTTGTGTGAGCTATTGCAGCCATATATCCCTTCTCATTCCCTCAGGTCAGTTGATCAGATGTTGTTGATGGTTTGAAGGCAACAAAAGAAACTATGAGGTGATTGTGCTTTTTCTGTTCTGGGTCCTAAGCTGTGGAATGAACTTCCTCATCACATCAGACAGGCTCTCTCAATTGCTATTTGTAAATCTTGTTTAAAAACACTCTTTTATTCCATGGTCTTCAACCCGGAGTGAGGGCATGACAGTGACTGTTAGTTGTTTGGTATTTCTTTTACCTGGTTTTAGATGTTTTCATGTGGGTAACCCTATTTTCAAAGTGGTGCTTGTGTCTGCTTTTACAAACCTGGTTTTAATTTCTGGTCTATGCTTCTTGCATAATAGGCTATTCTTTAAAATCTATAAACATAGTTTTGTTTTTGACATTGGAAATGGCTTAAAGCCATTCCAGACACCCAGAATCCCTGTATTTCACACAAAGATTTTAACCTAAGTAATCAATGATCCTGCTAGACCTTGTATTAAGTGATAATTATTGATTGGCCACCCTTCACCAACTGTATTATCTTGGCCCCCCTATTAAAAAGTACCTGGAAACGCCACTGCCTTACAGTAGTATTTGCACCTTTTCACCTGGAGCTTCGCCTTATAAACGTTTTCCTTCATTGGTGCGTTTGAAAATATTTGATTTTGAAAGCAATCTTGCAGAGCTTCCGGTCTGCCTCTTTCGCTTTCTATTAACTTGACGTGTCTCCATGGCAACCACTGAAACTACATGGATGGTCATCTCAAAGCGCATCTCCTTACTTTTCCTGGAAGCTAGGAGCCGAGAGTGAGACAGCAACAACTAACAGATATGACCATTTAAAAAAAAAGAAATTTAAACAAAGATGTTCACTTAGCTAGATATCTTGGGTTTTTAGGTATTATTTAAAGTTATGACGCCATCACAGAAAGTCCAGCACGGATGTGAAGCGGCGCGAAATACTAAATGGAAACCGGCGGGTGAGTTGTGTGTCGGGTTTATTGGGGTTTTAAGCAACTTGTAATGAAATAATAACCACTAACTTTACAAATTGTTGTAATAAAAACTTTCTATCACAACATGAAATGCTAAATTCATATTTAAAGCTGTTGTTTTATAACAGTCATTAGCCCACTTGAGAATAAGCTTTGACCACATCTGAGCTCAGAAAAATGTTAAATATTACAAGTGTTTGACATATTAGTATGGATAGAATCCTGAAATTAGATCCATGTCCTAACACACACACACACACACACACACACACACACACACACACACACACACACACACACACACACACACACACACACACACTGAGAGAGAAGCCCGATTTAATCTTCTTTGGCTGGCCACAGCTGGTTTTTAATGAGATGTTTAAACTGCATGGCATGGATCTTTTCAACCTTTTGTGTGTGAGTAGTATTGTTGCTCACTCTCAGTGGACTGGTGGTGTCTTGTTAAAAAGGGGCCCTGGTCACGTTGATGGTCTTGTGTTTCTGTCTGGAAATAAAACAAAACAACAAACCCCTGCTGAGTGGGCAGATAACATCTCTGTATCTCCCCTGGTGCCAGAAAGTGAAACGTCAAAGATGCTGTGTGTGTTTCTAATGCTACATTAATCATGCAGACCCAGCTGAGCCCTAACCAGGTCAAGCAAGCTTGTGTTGGTGTGTGTGTGTGCAGGGTTATCATGACTTAAGGAAGCCTAAATAATTCAGCCTGGGTGCAAGGTGATTGAGGAATCTCAAATGGCCCTTACACTCTGTGTGATGGAAAGCGCTCAAATCTGATCAGCCGGATTTGCTTTCACACACATGCGCGCAGTCACACAGGATGAGGACCTGGTGTTGTGTTACTTAAGAGTTTTCCTTTGCGCACATGCTTAGAACACACCAACAACATGGGTTATATCATCAGTCTCAACTCTTGCTTTCTGTTTCTGCTTCAGCTGCCCATGCTGCCTTGTTGAAGCATCCTAATATGGTACCCCAGCCAAGATCTATCCAGGCGCACCCTGCAGAACATGTCCACAGGTCCCACTTCCCTCTTCCTCCTCCTCCCAATCTCCCTCTCTTTCACACCCGCCATGCAGAAGAGAGTGCTGAGCGGCCTCACCTGGTCACGATTGTACGCCCATGTCAAAGTACACTACGAAAGGTAAATTCTGTGTTTGCCATTATTGAAAAAGAAACCATTGATAAGATTAATCTTTCTTCACGAGGCCTATTTTTTCTGTCTCCTGTCTGAAATTATATACTCAAAATAAATGTACAGTATATCTTAACAACTTCAAGGGCTACATACATAATCTTGGTCTCAGAAGAAAGCTGAGACATGTGAGATTACTACAGAAGTGTCAGAATCAAAATACAGTATGTTTTACTGGGTCAGAGTATATTCAACTGGAACACAGTAGGAAATGTAAATGATCATCTCCTCCTTAATGAAAATCACATTACTTTCAGTGAAAACCTGGCGATAGCAGCCCAATTCACCTAGGAATTAGTAAAGTAATGTCTGATGAGTAGATGTAGAAAAATAAACGTAAAAAAAGCTAATCTGAGCAGCTTCACAGATGTTTTAATAGAGGTGTTACGTGGGTAAATATCTCAGGATCACATTAACCGATTTTGATAATCAATACCTCTATCAGTCGTCAGAGTCAGGAGAATTGAGGGATATCCCCAAAATTCACCTAAGAAACACCATGTGGATCCAGAAAGAAGTGAACCCCGAGATCAGGCTTATTCAATTTGGTTCCATCAGGGCCGCAGTCCTGCACGTTTTTGATGTGTCCTTGCTCCAATACACCTTCTGAAATTAATGAGTCATTGTGCAAAACTTCATAGGCTGTTTAATTAATTTAATTCCATTTAATTTGAGTCGGGTGTGTTGGGGCAGGGAAACATTGAAAACCTGCATGACTGAGGCCATTGTGGGACCAAAATTGAATAGCACCACCCTAGATAGTGTATCAGCACAAGTGAACACTTCACTATAAAACCCCCTTCATCTTCTTAGAAATACCCGAACCTTCGTTCAAACAAAGGCAGAGTCACAGGAAAACTGTTTTTTGGAGGTGGAATAGAACTTTTGACCACAAAACCACAAAAGTAAGACGTGTTTTATGACTTGGTGATTTTTTTGCTTTGTTTTTGTCCCGCAATTATGAGACAGACACTTCTCTGTAATCAGCAGAATTTATGCTTTTATATGACATCTTGAAAGTGTGCTTTGCTTGAAGCAGAAGCTCTAAGGTCGAAAATGCTGTTCTCATATTTTTGTTACATTCGTATAATTGCTTGGGGTTTTAATTGTGTTTTGTTTGGTTGCCAATGCTCGATAGAAACTTTTAGCTGAGTTTCTTCCCGTGATTTTGGCATGCTACATTTAATGACTGACTCTTCTCAGCATGTGTAAACATCGTCTCTACTACACGTATCTCATGCTGCCCCATGTACAAGTAGCTCTTGTAAAGAGGAGGTTAAATGACACAGCAGTGGCTTTCGCTAATAAGTACAAAGTATATAGTTAGATTTATAAGATTGTGGTTCAGATTTGACCAGTCCTTTGTATAAAAAAAAAAATCTTATTAATAGTTTATTGTTAACACTTAGAACATTACTAACATTAACAATTAATACAGCCATCAGTTTGTAATCCTATCTCCATTTTAGATCAAGTTTCTCAGTATCAGTGCATGGATTTACATTGGATAAATATCATACCTGAACTGAGATTTTTGTCTCTCCGTGTTCATAAGGTGACAGTGCTGTTGAACCGCAGGGGTGTGGTGTCTTTTGAGCAACTGCTATTAGATATCTCGGAGGCATTGGGGTTTCCTCGCTGGCACAGAGCAAGAGTTACACGGCTGTACACGACACATGCTCGGGAGGTGAGGTCCAACCGCGTGTGGATTAACATGAAAAGTAGCAAGTAGAAAAACACTTGAAAATTGAAGAACTCTTGTGTTTATTCATAAATACAAAACTCTTGTTTCTCAAATAACTACAGTTTTTCTGTCTGTCATAGGTTAAGGGTGTGTGTGATTTCTTCCGTGGTGAGGTGGCCCTCCTGGCTCTCGGTAAGGCACGTCCCGAGCTGAGCAGCGTGCAGGAGGCTCTGGAAGAACTGTTTCCTGAACATTCACATTACCGTGCTAATGCACTTAGGGCCTGGGAGAAGAAACTCCAACCACCGCCAGATAAAGCAGCCAAAGCTGATAGTGGATACAGTGAGGGGGCAGACAGCATTGGGAACAATCAAGATACGCACCGAAACACAAATACACATGTCAAAAATCATATCAATAAACACAAATCTAAAAAAACAGACATACATCAACCAGAAAATTATAATCCTGACTCGCAAAAGTCATATAAAAAGAATTGTTGGAGAAAACCTCCTCACCTTCCTAACAACCTGCAAAGACTGCATGTGAGGGGTGGAATCAGAGAGAGACAGCCCTCTATTGGTCCATTTAACCATGAGGAGGGTCTTACAGATGCCGTCATATCCCCTTCCATACTTTGTGAAAACTGCTTAGTGAGAAAAGTTACAAATAATGGTCCAGAACTGATCAATACACTATCAGGGAGAGTTCCACTTCCTCCAGTGTCGAGGAAACAGAAAGGAAGCTCTCACATAGAGCAGGAAGTGATAAATCTGGATGTTCAGAACAACCCTCCACCTCTTCAACCAATCAACAGAGGCAAGGAGAGGAGTCTTATACACCTACAACTTCTAAATCCAGCTCCAGATGTGGGGGCAGCACACACAGACACAGAAAAGAGAGAAACCTCTGGCCTCCCCTCTCACAGCAGTGACGTCACCTTGTCAGATATTGAGCGCTGCTATGAAATCGGACGTGTGGTCGGAGATGGGAACTTTGCAGTGGTGCGAGAGTGCCGCCGTCGTGACAATGGCCAAACCCTGGCGGTGAAGATCATTGAGCGCTTCAAGCTGATTGGTCGAGAGCACATGATGCAGAATGAGCTGAGCCTTCTGGGTAGTCTGTGCCATCCTCGAATAGTGCGACTATTGACACACCACCATACGCAAACCCACTCCTACCTTCTAATGGAGCTGGTGAGTGGAGGAGATCTGTTTGAAGCCATCAGTGAGAGGGGGAAGTTTTCAGAAGCTGAAGCTGGACTCATGGTGTCAGATGTGAGTGAAGCTCTGAATTACATCCACTGCAAGAGCATCGTCCACAGAGACCTGAAACCAGAGAACTTACTGGTGGGTATCATGGTAGATAATAGGAGTGGTGAATGGTTCTTGTATGGCTATAATATAATGAAACCAACGACATATGCATATTATTTTAAAATCATATGTACATTCTTTAAAGTAATGGAAGGGGAGAAAGATTATAGTCAGTTAAGAAGACAACCTATTTCTGCTTTTTGACTAGAAACACTGCGGTCTGCAAGAGTTTGTTCTTAAAGTTTGAGTGCACAGAGAGTCACGCTGGATAAAAGGAGATTAAACTGGATAGATCATGATATATAGTTTGTGCATTTAGATGGGAAATTGTGAAGAGTTAATCATTTTGATTGATTCTAATTCAAGGGACCCTGCTTGAAATCTAAATGAAGTTTCTGCTGTAAAGTATTTTTGGTATTTAAGTATTTATTCATTTATTTCAAGCAAAAAATAACACAAATTAACTGAATAACCCAAAAAAGTTACTCTAAAGTTTGAAAAGAAGCAAGATGAAGCAAATACGTATTTTCCTGCCCCCCTTTCTAATCATAGTTTACTCTTCCTTATAGTTGTCAGAGTAATCATTTGTTAGTTTTCCAAAAAAAAAGTTTTAAAAAGAAAATAAATGAATAACTGAATATAGACTTGTACACATACATACTCATGTACACATACGCATGTGCATTTATACGAAAATAATGCATGCCAGTTG
The DNA here is from genome assembly GCA_028567055.1 of Leptatherina wallacei. Classification (NCBI taxonomy): domain Eukaryota; kingdom Metazoa; phylum Chordata; class Actinopteri; order Atheriniformes; family Atherinidae; genus Leptatherina; species Leptatherina wallacei. The sequence goes on from JAOXYM010000018.1 coordinate 13,324,046, forward strand.
GCATTAGAATTCTCACTGACCATGGTATAAATATGCATAAACGCACACATACACATATATACATAAACATGTACACACATATACATAAATGCATGCATAGTTAGTTGTATGGGTTTATACTTTTTGAATAACATTTCTTTGAATTTTTTTCTTTAACTGGATGATGTTTAGATATTGTTTGAGTTCTTCCTTAAGATTATTCCATAATTGTACACCATATACTGTAAGGCACATGCTTTTTATTGTTGTTCTCAATCTTAAAATCTGAACATTTATTTTTCCTCTTTTTCCTGTTGTATGTATAATGGTTGCAGAGTAATGAAAGTTCTTTGCAAAGTGGTTGTAAAGAACATCAGAGCAATAGGGCTCCAAAGATAGGTGTGCTGTTTTGTTGGGCCAGTTTCCCCCTTTAATGTAGGTGAAAAATAAATGACTTTCTGTAACATTGTTGTAAAAAAAAGATAGCATGGCAAAGTCAATAAGTACTTTTTTTACTGTAAAATTGCCATGGGTTTTCTCAAAACTGCCTGATGACCTTTGTGGTTAAATTTGGCAGAAATGATCAAATTAAATAAAAAAAAAAATTGATAAAAAGAAGCTCTTCCCATTTGCATATCTTTATTAATAAGCTGTACAAAATGAGCATCTTCTCAGCTTTTAATCACATTCAAACTGAATTTTTACACTTATGCAACACATGCTTTGAATATCACCTGCTTGGCAGTGATACAATTTACATTTAAAATGTCAGGTTGTGTTCACTGTTAGCTTAACTTCAGTTTCTGCACACAAAAGCTAACGGTCTGTTTTCCTTGTTCCCTCTCTCAGATAGAGGAAGTTGCTTCTGGCATCTGTCGGCTGAAGCTGGCAGACTTTGGTCTCGCCATGGTTGTAACTGAACCAGTCTACACCATATGCGGTACACCCACATATGTAGCCCCAGAGATCCTCTGTGAGACAGGTGAGGTATTTATTTGACTTCTGTACCTGAATTTGACCAGTACTTTCCCACTCTGAAAACATTTGCTCATGATTTACCAACCAGGTTATGGTGTCGCTGTGGACGTTTGGGCTCTGGGTGTGATTCTTTACATCCTTCTATGTGGATTCCCTCCATTTCGCAGTCGGGATCGAGACCAGGAAGAGCTCTTCAAGCTCATAAAACAAGCACAACTTCACTTTCCGTCCCCTTACTGGGACTCCATCTCAGATGGTGAGACAAATAGACTTATGTTCCATGCAGAATGTCTCACAAACATATATATCCACGTATGTATACCCAATCTGCTTTTTCTCTGTGTGTGTTTATATGCAGAAGCTAAAACCCTTGTCAGATCACTGCTTCAGCCAGACCCCACAGTGAGACTAACAGCAGAGCAGACTCTCCTGCATCAGTGGGTGATAGCTATGGCTTCAACTTGCAGGCAGAGGGCGCTCACAGACAAACCTCAGAGGAGCATGACAGAAGCAGGAGCAGAACCAGCGAGAGTCCAGAGACCAACACGAAAAAAAGCATCAGAATCACTTACAGACAAATCAGTGGAACCCTTTATTAGCAAGGGGGAAGTCACTCTGAGGAGACATGACAAGCTCACAGCAAGAGGACAAAATGAGGACAAACAACCACTGCAGCAGTCAGAAGAAAAAAGTACAGTTTATGTAATATCTCCAAAAACCAAAGAGCATACACCTTCAGACAGCACACATGGTCAAGAGAAACTAGAAGCCAACTCTGCAGAGCAGCACAGTGGGCGAGAAATACAAGATCCAGGACCCAAGCTGTTAAAGAGAGACCATATTGATCTCACTAAGCTTGACTCCCCCACAACCCAAACAGAGCCTCCATCCCAGATTAAACACCAATTAAAAAATGACAACCAACAGCAGTCCCCTCCAAATTCACCATCTCTCATCAGAACAACACACCAAACCACACCAGGTCGCGCTGCGCACCTTCAGTATAACGTAAACTCCCCAATACACACAACACCACGGTAGCCACATTCCAAAAACACTTGAATGAAAACCAAAACAAGGACAACAGTGTGATCACCATCACCCAGCCATCCACAATGTCTTGACATCACAATGAAATCTGCTGTTTGGGTGTGTGATCAGATCAGTGTCATCACTTTCATTGTTCTGGACAATACAGTTGATTTCTTAGCAGCTGAATCCTTGAATGACCAGCAGATGATGTGATTTAGTCTTCTAGGATGAATAGTGTCTGATTGATGAAGCTAGAAACATCTCATAAATGTGCATAACCAATTTGTCCCACAATCAGAAAGTAATCATTAAAACTGGAAGGTAGTGAAGCGTACTTTATGTGTTACTGGTATTCATGTGAATATGTTTTAGTAAATTTAGTATTTTTCTTAAATTAGAGTTTTATTTTTCTCTGCAAACTATATTTATCTTTTGTAGATATCATGTCTGTTGTCAGAGGATTATTTGGTTGTTTGTTATACAGTTCTGATCTAAAATATCTACATAAATAACTTTTCAGTTTATCTTTAATCAATTCTTTTACATCATCCATTGTAGAGTTTATTCAATATTTTTTGTAACTGGTTATTTTGGCAACAAGCTACTGGTGATTTGAAGTTCCAGTGGTGCTGGCAATTTGTGGCAATATTTGGGCAAATTAATGTGTTATAAGAGCCCATGTCTAATACTGGGGATTGCACAACACTGAAGACAGAGTGCGACCACATGCAGCTACTGGGCAAACTATGTGTGCATATCTAAGGGTGGTATTTCTCTCTGCCATTCCACACACACCAAATAAGGTATATCTTTCTGTCCAATGGGAGTGGTCAATGCTGTCCCTCCCGATTGCAGACAGCTGACACTGACATCCTGCCCCACCCGCCCCACAGCACTCTCACAACCCCCCATTCAGTCCACACTTGAACCCTTCACAGCCTTTGTGCCTGCTAAGCCACATATCTGGGGCACTGATAGGATGACAAAGCCTCTAAATGCTTATGACCTTCTATCGGTTGCATTGACCAAGGCTAATTAAGGCTTGCTTGTCTCGATCATCTAGTTTTTCTGGCTGAATTATTTATGTATCCTTAACCCACCCAAAAGGACTGGCCCAAAAATGCATGGTCAATATATCAGAGAACCAGAGACAAGATCATTTTAAACTTTTGTTGCCACATTTTAATGACACTGTTATAATGTATGGATATTGCACATGGACAATAAAAACAAACTTTACTTCAGAAGAAATGCCAAAATAGTTATTACACCCACAGAAAAAACTACTGCTTTTATGATGTTACTTAAGCTGAAATAAGGTAGTAAAATCAGAAAAAGGTACATTAAGTACTAGAGATAAATGTTCTCAGTGCATGCAGAAAGATTATATTTTATTTTATTTTACAGTCATTTAGCAGATGCTTTAAACAACTGACAGTGAGAACAACGCAAACAAGAGGGGACATCATAGTTAAGTGCTAGTCAGAATCCATAGTCCAGTTGGACATCACAATATCATTACACAGTATCACCATTTCTGGGCGAAAGTGTATCATTACACAATATCATCATCTTGGGCGTAAGTGTACGCAGCTTGTTCAGTACTGAGTTGAGCTAGGTGGAAATGTTCTTTGAACAGCTGAGTCTTTAGCTGTTTCTGTTTTAGCATTAAATATGTAATTGAAATATTACTTTGACAAAAAAAACCTGGATTTTGCTATTGTATTCTGTTAAGGTGCCTCTAATGTTTTGTAAAAGAAATTTATTTATTTAAAATTTCACTGATGGAAAGATTAGTTACATAATTTACATAAATGTTACATAATTTTTCTGTTGATCAACTAAATGATAAAGGGACCAGTGGCTTAAGAGATACTTGTGGGTTGTGTAAGAATAAAATATTTTTCATAGCACCGTATACATAAAAAACAGGAATAATTACACCCCCCCCCCCCCCCCCCCCCCAAAAAAAAATGTAAGGGGGGGGGATTGTATAGAAACAACTTGCTACAGCTATCAAATAAATGCTCAAGTACCTCTTAAATGCAGTGGAGTGGATATGTCATGTAAACAAAATCCTCAAGTTTGAGTTGAACTAAAACACTTGAGGAAACATACTTTGTAAAATACCATCTCTAAGAAATATGCATCCATTGGTGGAGTAGCCTAAATTTGTCGCATATCAGGTTTTAGTCAGCTTTCAGGCACTGCCATTTACGGACCCGCAGGTGCTCAGTGAGCATGCGCCGTTTAAACTCTTTAAATACCCCAAGTCATCTGCCACAACAAAACATTCCGCTGACAGCCAATTCACGGCTGCTTTCAAGTAGTTACTGGCGCTTAGTGCCTCCCCCAGAAACAGGCGAAATATTTATTTGCAGCTTCTATCACATGCCACAATCTAGAACCGTTCTTAATAATAACGAAATTTACCCGCAGTTGTAAAAGAACTGGGGGGAAAACAAAACCAAAAAAAAAAACAAAGATGGCTGTGTAGCTAGAGAGACAAGTCCCAACAGAACTCTAGCTTTAATCACCGACACGTTCTGTGAGTCCCTTGGACAGTTAACCGGTACCGGAGCAGGGACGCGGGGAGCAGCTGAGCAGGGCCACCGTTGTAACCTGCTGTCAGTGCGATTAACGGCATCGAGAGTGCAACAACAGCTGAGAGCTCGAGTTGTTTTTGTTCTGCCTGGGCACAGGGAGAGGACTGCTGTGTTTGTGTCAACCTAGCTAGCCACATAGTCTGCTAGCTTAACTGTAAGTCAACAAAATTAGTCAACGTTTAATCTTCCCGATAGCAATGATTAAATTTAGCACATGATTTCGTTATTACACAGCAATTGGATTGTTAAAATTTCTGTTCATATGTGTAGGGTTGCATTAATATTAAGTTTGCCTGCATTCCTTCCTGACAATCTGCTTCTGAAGCGTTAGCTTAGCTTACGCTAGCTCACTATCAGCTGACCGTTAGCTCGACAGGTCGTTAGCTACTTCTGAGCTAACAAGCTGATATTTTGGGCTCAGCCAGGTCGAGGCAGGTACATAATAGACGCTCCTAAACAGCCATCGCCATGTCTTCACTGGAAGAGAGAGACGTAGGCGTTGCAGCCGCCCCTGGCTCCTCCTCGGCCGGCCTGGGGGTCGGGGCCGTGGGGGCAGCGGTGGAGGCTGTCGCCGGGGTTGCAGCCATGCAAGAGGATGTTGCTATACGGCGAGAGGGGCCCGAGCCTGACCCAGACGAGCCACCCAAGAAGAGGGTGAAAATACCCGAAGGAGAGTCAGGAAAGCTGGAGGAGAGACTGTACTCAGTGCTGTGCTGCACCGTGTGCCTAGACTTACCCAAGGCGTCTGTATACCAGGTAAACATGGTGTCAATCACAATGTCCCCCCATAAAATCCTTATGTTACTGTCAAACATCAGCAAAACAGCTGAAACTCATAATAGAAGCACCCTGTGTGTCCCAGCCCCCAAAGTCAAGAGTCAACCTGTTGAATGTATTGGCCTGCTCCATTTATTTTTAGTGATACCGGATCCAACACAGCCTGCATATGTCTATATGGCATATTTGGGTCATAAGGATGAAAGATCAGACACCACCAGACCAAGTGGTCTGCTCAAGTTTATGATATTATAGGATGAGTTATCCTTTACATCGTCCACAGCAAAAATCACATGCCCAAACCCCACAGACCAGCTTGACCTGAATGAAAATAACTTGTCCTTCCTTTCAACCCACTATAACATTTCCTTCAATGTCCTCAAAGTGACCTCTTCGGTGTGAAGATACCATATTTATTATTGGTCATTATTATTCAGTTACGGCAGCATTAACACCCACCCACAGAGAAATGCAGGACACACCTTCCATTGTTCATGTTAAACATTCAACAGTGAAAATACAATGCCACATTTTTTCTCTACATAATATTCTGTTCATATTTAGGTGTGAATGATTTAGAATTGTTATGCCATCCCACAGAATCTGACCATTATTCATGTAAATAAATCACAATTCCAGATCTCCCTTGGCTACTGCCATTCTGTTTTAAGGATTACTTCAGTGAGTCCTTTTTTATGTCTTGATAAACTAAAATGAATGACCTTTGCTGACCATTAGCCAAATACGCTATTTACAAAATGTTAGGAATATTCAACTTTAAGGTGAAATTTACAGAAAATCTAAATGCTTCACTCTTCATTGATATTACATGATGAACCTAGAGCATTTAAGTAGAATCATGTAATGGTAATTCCTTTATCTCAAACAATCTATGGGGGGGGGGAAGCTAACAACAGTGGTGGATATTCCACAACATAAAAATGTCTCAATAGCCCCTCATGTGTTAGATGTCGTCTTGGTCTGATGATGTCAAAATGTGAACAGTGTGATGAATAGGAATATTTAGATGCAAGTTGTCATTGAACCAGAACATTTAGTAGTTGAATTATGGTTCAGACACTTGTTTTGTTTTGTTTTGCTGTAAATCACCATATTAGAGAACAGCATAGTGTGTAAAAAGTACTTAAACATTGAACAGTTGTGCATTTAAAAGTTTAGAGAAGTGAAAATTAAGTTCACCCGTAAAGGTTATAGTGCATTTTAGTTACATTCTGATATCATACTAAGAGCCAAATATCCCTAACTTTTTACCAGCAGATTAAGTCTAATAATTTGACCTACAAATTACAAACCCCATTTCCAAATAAGTTTGGAAGATTTTTCAAATTAATTTACTGAATCAGTTAATTTCCCGTTGCAGAATGTTCTGCAACGGACTGGCGACCGTCCAGGGTGTACCCTGCTTATTGCCTAATAGCTGCTGGGATAGGTTGCAGCCCCCTGAAATTTGAGTGGAATAAACGGTATATAATGATGGATGAATGGATGATTTACCTATTATAATTGGATGTTATGTGATCACTTCTTTGTTATGCCAACATTTTATATACACTATCATAATTTTTTGAGTGGAAAAAAAAGGCGTTTTAATTGTATTTTATTTTACATTCGCAGTATACCTAGCAGGGATACTCAATTCGGTCTTACGAGGTCCGTAATCCAGCAGGATTTCCATGTGTCCCTGATCCAACACACCTGATTCAAATCAAGGAGTCATTGTGCAGAACTTGATTGGCTTTTACATCCATTTAATTTGATGCAGGTGTGTTGAAGCAGGAACACATTGAAAACCTGCGGATTGCGGACCTCGTAGGACTGAATTGAATATCACTGAGCTAGAGCATGGGAAAGAAAATGTTTTAGTTGATGGCTTTTAGTTTGCCAGATAATCTCCTTTTTTTTTCTTAAGAAGATTTCAATTTCAAGATGAGGCCTTGATGAAGACACATTTAACTCCAAAGTGATATTTTTCTCCCCAGCATTGAAGATGGTATTGCATATATGCAAGTCACCCATGTCATTTACACTGATTTAGTCACGTAACATTACAAATACAAATACATTTGATCTTGTACCTTGTTCTGATGACAGCTTGATGGAGACAGACATCTGTTGTTTGTTTTTATTCCCCAAAAGAAACCGAAATTTGGACTCATCTGACCCCAGAACACATGAGATGAGATGATGTGATGCCCAGAAAACTCAACAGTCTGTCTGTGTAGAGTTGATATATAGCTTCATCCTAAGGAAAAAGGTTTTTGGTTAAATTTCTAGTTACAACAGTGGACTATGTTGAGTTAGAGTACTTTTCCAAATTTTCCCCAATCCATTGTGTCCACATTGATTATGGTGGCATGACAGTTTCTCATGCAGTGCCACCCAATGGCTCAAAGGTCTCTTTTATTTCTTTATTTCTGAGCTGATCAACAACATTGAACAGATTTAGTCACAAAATGGTGAGCCGAAATCAATCCTTTCTTCGAAAGACCAAGGTTTTGGTGGATGCTTCTTCATACCCAATCCTGTCTCCCATACATGTCACTTGTTTGATTGTAGAATCTGCTAATACGATGTTGCTCCTATATCACTTTTGCCATGATCCCTGCAGCTGTTCTCATTTTAGGCAAGGCAAGGCAAATTTATTTATAGAGCACATTTCATGTACAGGACAATTCAAGGGTACTTTACATTGCAGATAACAGAAGATGAAAAATAAATAATAATGATAATCTAAAATCAAGATTAAGAAAGGACAACAGATTAAAAACATGATCAAGTTTAAAATTCAA
>JAOXYM010000018.1:13338171-13358438 GCA_028567055.1 Leptatherina wallacei
CCCCCCCCCCCCCCCCCCTTCTACTTTTCATCAAGAGGAGAGACGGCCTGGCTGCATGCATATTTTAGTTCTTCAGCTTATTCCTCCAGCTGTGGTTGTATTTAACCTTCAACACTAATAGCATTTTATTTTGCTTTAACCCGAATATTTAAGTACCTGTGAATGTTTTTCTTTTTATTTGGGTTTTAAGAGTGTGACTAGCTGCCTGTGTGTTTGCGTGAATGTGTGTGAACAGATGAGGTCCTTGTGAACAACAGTGCAGTCGTTCGAGGACGTTACTAGCAAGGCCGGACCACCACTAGTCCTTCAGGGGCCCCAAAATTGCACTGTCTCAGTTTAGTTCTGGTAATTGAACTACTTTAAAATAAGTTGACTATTTGCATCACTTAAGAAAAATACGTTTTGAGATTTGCATTTCTAACACCTTGATTTGAGTATTTTATCTCACATTGTCGTCATAGGGCATTTCCCCTTTATTTTAATCTTTGTTTGCTTAGCTATATATATATATATTTATATATATTTTAAAATTGCTTTAATAATTTTCATGTAATCAAGTCTCGATTAAATGATCAAAATATGATTGAAATTTTAACTTATTATTCAAATAACCACAAAATGATTCACACACACAAATATGGGGCCACATAGTCTTCCAATACAACAGTACAGCATGGATTCAAGGTACAATGTGTACGCTCCGTATTGGTAATAGCAAACTGAAGCCCTTTTAGTCTTTTTTCTACTCCTGGGACCGCCTTGATGACTAGTTGACAACAACCCAAACTGATCAATAAAATCAGGCCGACTGGTCTTCAACAGCCTTCTCCTGAAGACTTTTTTGAGGATCAGAAATTAGTTGTATGATTGGTGTGTGTGTGTGTGTGTGTGTGTGCGTGCTCGCGCAGGAATGGCACCAAGGGGGTTTTACCTTACCATTGAGACATATTAGTGTTAGACTTACTTGAATGAAAACAAGATGTTACTTACATAGACTCTACTGTAAGGCAGATAGATCTCTCTCCTCCTGACCTCTGTGTCCTGTATTTCTGTGTTTTAATGCTTTGTCTCTCTGCCAGTGGACTCACTCATCTCACTATGGCTGTACATGTGCCTTTTATTAAAGATCATGGAACCTGCGCTGCTGCTTCTGCCTTTGTGCGAGTGTGTTGAATACCAGAACAAGCCTTGCTCTATGAACACATTGGTCTGTATAAATTATGTATTCAGCATTGCGGTTATGGAATCTAAATTAAATTTGAGAGGCTTGTGTGAGTGATGGATATGTTTCATTGAATTTGATAGGAAGAATATGAATCAAATGGAGTATAAAATTTATAAAAGCTGCAAGCAGCAACAAACAACTCTCACACCTTGGGGAGCTTGGACCTGTCACCACGGACACCCTTTGTTGAATGTGGGACTTCTGGTTTCATGATGGAAACTTCCAAATTTGAGGTGTTGTCATGCCCATGCCCAATGAGATTAACTCAAGTTTCCCTTAACTTAATTACACTCATCTAATGACTGGATAAAGCAGAATTTGAGAGCAACATGATGAAATCTGTAGAAGTCTATTACAAAAAAAAGAAAGAAGTAACTTCTACAAATTGCCAAAATGACACATTTAAATCAAAATGACTGATACTCAGTTAGTTTTAGGTCACGGCTCCAATGGGATTTTGCTGCTGTTCTTGGTTTTGATGGGTTCTACAAACCTAAATTTAAAGACTCATGAGGTGCAGTTATTGGGCTGCTACAATAGGTGGCAGTGTTGAGACATTTTTTTTCTCACCTACCGTCTATGAAACCCTTAAAATACATTCTTTTTTTGGGGCATCCCTTGAGTACACAAACTTACAAGCATTTGAAGTCAAGTATGAAGCAGATAAATATGTAAAACCTGTAGGACAGTGGTGTTCAAGGACCTGGGTTTGAGATTCCACATTTGGTATAAAAACTAGTATGCCACGGTTGCATTTCAGCTGGCTACCTGGGCCTCATTGCATCCAAACTACCACATTGGCAATTACTGCTTGCGTGAAAGTGGGTTTATTCCAGTTGTGTAAAACGCTGCCCAAAGACTTCAAAAGTGTTTGTTTTTTTCTGTGTGATGATAAAGTATTGGAAGATCGTCAAAACCTATTCAATTAGGCTGCATTTAGGAATATTTACCAAGATCCAAGATTGTGTTGTTGTGCTTGATGCCCTAGTTATTCTGTCGTGACGTAATTAAACACATGAATACAACAGAGCAATTATGTTTAGTTGCACCAGTGTTTTCTGTAAAGGAGAAAATGTCTTTTTAATAAACATAACCTTAGTATGATGACCCTGAAATCATTACAGGTAAATATATTGAAAATGAATCCTTTAGGTCAGGGGTGTCAAGCTCTGGTCCTCGAGGGCTGCCATCCTGCAAGTTTTTGTTGTTTTCCTGCTCCAAAACACCTGATTCAATTCAAATGGATCCAACGGCTTCATGTCAAATTCTACACAATGTCCCATTAATTTCAGTCAGATGTGTTGGAGCAGTGAAACAACAAAAACAAAAAAAAAACTGCAGGATAGCGACCCTCGACGACCGGAGGGTTGTTTTAAGTAGTAGAAAATAGTGCTTCATAAACAGGAAAAATGACCATTGTTGCTGTCAGATGTCTGTGTAATGACTATCTTTAAGCAGCAGGGGGCACTGAAGTCTCCAAGTTTTGAAACCTTAAATGTTTTGCGTTTATATTCTTCCCCCGTTCAATATTCACATATATTTTCTTTAAAGTGTTATCAGTTTCTTAATGAACATCTGAATGAAAAGTTTGTTAGTTTTCTAATCATAGCAGTATTTTCTTAATTAAATGCCAGCTGTTACACAAGTCAGATATTTTGGTTGTTTGTCAGGAATTCTGGGGTCTGAATTCCCACAATAGACAAATAAGGACTGTTTTTAAAAAAAAAATGCCATTGTTGATTTGTGCTGCTTTTGGCTATGGGTGAACAGAGATCAACCATAGAACAGGTCCTCATACGATATATTTTCTCACAGATCTACCTCATTACAGCTCTCTCTATTATCAGTGACATCATCTTCAACTTCGGAGGACACAAAGAGACAGAATGATGCAGAAATGTGACCTCAGCAGTCAAGCCACGGCACTTTATTAATTTCACACAGTGCATTTCCTTAAAACACAATATATAATTTAATAACAATATAAAACTCCATTTGTGTATATAAATTATGCATTCAGTACAGCAGCTCTGATATATACTACTAAGCTTTGGTACAGTAGAACATTTATCTCTGTGAGTGTGTATGTGTGTGAGAGAAGCATACCCAAAGGGCATCATCTGCAGGAAAGTGGGTGAAGAGGGTAAAGGAGTGTGAAAGGATGTGTTTGTGATAAAAACCACTTGTGCACACATGTGAGTTCAAGCAGGAACCAAAGTATCTTCACTCCATCAGTACTGTGCGCTCCAGGTTGGCGCGCTGAGGTTGGCGCAGCTGGGAGGATGGCAGCTGCCGTGATGTGAGGGTGGAGGCACCATGCAGCAGTAACCCGTGTCCGCAAATGCCCCTGTCACAACTTTACTCTGGGGAAAGGACACAGAAACACCTCCCTGCTGGAGACAAACAGCAAATGCAAGAAGAGTTAGTACAAACAAAACTTTATTCACAAGCACTTTCTAAACTCCTACATGCCTCTTGTGAGGCTGAATGAGAACGAGATGCTTGGCTGCTTTTGTGTTTACCTGAACCATGCTACACGGATGGGAGGCAACTGGAGTGTAGGTCCCCAGCACAGTCTGAGGCTGGGTGTGGGAAGACTGCTGCACCCTCACAGCAGGAGTGTAACCTCCTGAACACACACGTATAAGAAATAATTAATGATTTATTACACAAGATATCTCTACAGTTAATTTAGGACTAGATGCAGCCTTATGGGCCATTCCCAAAAAGAAATGTCCCACATGTGTTTATCAATAAATAAAGAAAAACAAACTGTCTATTGTGTATGTGTGGCTTCATTTTAAATTTAGTCAACATAACACTGCTAAAGGGAAAGCTGTTAGTGATACTGTGATCATGTAAGAACACTGTAATATAATGCAATGTCCTCTCTATGATGAATAGAAACAGCAGGAAAAGAGACCGGTTCACTGTGAGACCCTCAGACTACATCTCTGACAGTGTAACGGCCCCCTCCTCTACTGCCACAGTTGAATTTTTCTCAGCCTTTCTCGCTCACAAACACAACACACGCTAACACGTCCAGACCGAAGGTACCTGTTTGCTGCACTGCTTGGCTGTGAATGTTCTGGCTGGGTGAGACCGGCCTGCATCCATGCTGAGCTGAGGTAGGGTACTGGCCATAATAATACACAGGCACCTGTTGGATGATATAATATTGTCCTTACATTATTCCCTTGGGTAACTTATTTTATGCTAATCATCACAAAAATTATACAGTTTTTTCCTAATCAATCTAATATGCCCCCCCCCCCCAAAAAAAAAATAGATAAAAAGATGTGAATTCCATGTATATTTACCTGAGGTGAGGGCTGGCAGTAGCTGGATGGGTTGGGAGGAGGAGGAGGAGGAGGAGTTGCATAGATGTAACCCTGACTGGGAGGGTAGAGGGTTGGAGCTTCTCCTGCTGACTGACAGCTCACTGTCACATGAGCAAACTGCGAGGAGAGATCTTCAATCTGCCGGTCAAGAGAAAGGAGGTCAGATTGCACACGAGGGCGCCAACACATGCGCGCATATGCTGCATAACAAGCAGCAGGTCGCAGAGTGATACATACTGTTGAGTATGGCTGTGTGGGAGTGACAGGCAACATCTGCGGAGCTGTGTATGAGACAGACGAGTACTGAAGCACCTGAGAGAGACACGCATATGGAGACATAAATAAAGGCACAAACGGTGACAAGTGTATGTCAGTGTGAACATATCTGGCACGTAAAGCTTATTGTGTATGTGTGTACATTACCTGCTGCTGAGGCGGCTGGGAAGGAGAGCTCTGTTGCTGAGCCTGGCTCCTGATTGGCTGCTGACTGTCTGGAGGGTTGTACACAGCAGGGGTTCCGTCAGGGTTAAGGAAAGGTTGTCCTAAGAGGTCAAAGGTTGAGCATGATGAATGTGCACATGTTCTCGAAAGACTGGTGCGTGTGTGTGTGTGTGTGTGTGTGTGTTACGTACCAGTAAGAGGGTTCACTAATATGCTCCCTGGTGGGATTCCGTTCTCCGTAATGTAGGCAGTGTTAGGAGCCGGCTCCTCTATGATGGGAGGAGGAGTGGTTGACAGTCTGTAAAGAGAGATGGAACCTGGAAGAGATGGAGAGAATGGAATGTAGATGAGGAAGAAGAGCTGAGAAAATAAAGAGTAAGAATAGATGTAGGAAGGAGAGAACACACACCTCCCATCTGTGCTAAAAACAAACCCTTCAGCATAATGCCATTTTTGTTTTTTCTGAATATGTGAAGAAGACTGGAGGTGTTGTGTGAAAATTTGCAGCTATGGTGTGAAGATTCATGGACTGAGTTAAATTTTCACACCAGAACTTCCACTGCTTTTTTGTTAATTAGATGCTACTGAATAAAGAGCTGATAATTTATAAGCAGTGATTTTTCCAAAGTGTGGCGATGAAGCCTGTCAATAAGTTTGCTTGCACACAGATGTTGAGAAGTAAAGTGTCTCACCCTCCACGACTGAATTTACACCTTGATGGTGTGACGTGGTAAGTGTTAAAAAGTTATTAATTTTTTCTTTCCTGAGGCTTAAAATGGCGCACCTGAACCTCGTGTATCCCAGCTGTGGCTGGCAGGTTGGCGGGCTTTCGGCGCGGGACTTGTCCATTGATATGAGGAGTCGGAATCTGTGCTGCTCCAGGGTCGGGGGTCGTTGCTATAGCGACAGTCGGTCTCAGTGCTGCTCTGCCTGCTGCTGCCTGTCCAGCTGGAGCCTGAGCTGTCTCGGCTCCCCCTGTGAGGCATATCCAGAATCATCCCGCAGCCTTATTATTGCATGAGAGACGTTCCGTTTGTGAAGAAGGGAACAAAAATGGCTCTCACTCCTACTTATATGCAACATATAATGAGGGGCTCAGGGTTTTATGCTACATTAATTCACCGAAATCACCTATAAAGACTTTCTTTCCTGCCAGGAAATCTCAACCCTGACACACAAAAAGGGATAAAATAAAATCTACGCCTTTTTCTTCTGTTTCCGCTGCAGACTCTGAAAAGCTCTGTGCCAGCCAGGCTGACCAGATTAAGATGATAAATGACCGCGTGTGTGCAGACGGAGCTCTACCTGAAAAGCTGCCTTCTCCTCTGGGTCTCAGCATATGGATTGTACTCCTCCACATCCCTGCACAGGGCACACACACACACACACACACAGACATATATTAATGTTCTCATCTAAATATATGCTGAGAGGCACATGGAAAAAACTACACTGCAGGCAAGGTTACCTGGTTTCTGCATGGGCGCTCTCCTGGGTGCAGAGTGGCTGCAGAAGTACAGAGGAGAAATGAGTTAGAATCCTCTCAGTGCCATGTCTGTCTATTTTGCTCGTCTCGGTCTGTTTCTCTCACCTCTTTGTTGAAGATTCGTTCTCGCACTCTTAGGTAATCCTCCTCTCTCTCCTCCATCGACTTGCTTTGTTTTTCCCGTAAAGGATGAAGGCGATTCTGTTCAGCCGAGAAAAGAAGACAGGTCAAATCACAGATAGGATGCGATCAATGTTAATCATGGAGATAATTCCTGAGAGGATGGACAGACCTGGTCATCCGAACTGTTGTCTCTCTTCAAAATGATTTTCCACTGGTGGATCTCTTCGGTCTTGTCTTTATGCACCTTTTCCAGAAAGCGCTGCTCCGGTCTTTTTGCAGGCAAACACAACTGTAATTAGTTCACTCTAATGATTTGAAGACTACAGGGAAAAACACACAGGCACATTATCCATGCTTACATGCGTGTGCTGCTCGTCCTGTTGATGATGACAGACTTGCCTGTCTGGTCTACATTGTGCTCCATGCCAAAGTAGGCCGCCACCCGATGGACCATCATACGGTGGTAGGATGACATGTGAGGGAACTTCTTAAAGGGGCTGAGAGATAGAAACAAGGATGAAAGAGGATGGCAGAATGAAAAACAGGCAGATTAAAGGCGGCACCGAAGAAACAGATAAAAAGAGTGATAACAAACAAAGCAAGATAAATCCATAGATTAAAGTTAGTTTTTATTCTGTTACAGTGGCTCAGACATCCCCACAGTGACACAACTGGCTCAATATAACAAATAAGCTGTAAGGACACAATTATAAGACATAAGGATGCTTAATCTTCAACATGATTTAACATTCATGCATGTTTTATGTGGGCACATTAAACAGACAGATAGCATAGGGAAGACTCAAGGTTATGAGCTCTCCTTCACACACACTCCCACACCAACCTATTGCTGGTGATGAAGTCGATCATGTCCTGCTCCAGTTTAAGCAGCATCATACGGTCTCTGGGGTTGTTGTTGATGGTGTCGATGATAAACTGGTGCAGATCTATGCCGGTGGAGTCGGTATACTCCACGCTGGACTCTGAGAAAGACAAAAAGAAGGTTAGGAGCATTATAACGCACAAAAAATACAAACCACATCGCAATATTCAACAACCCAGGAGAGATGCATCTAAATAGTGGCAGAGAATCACATTTTATTACATATTATTTGCTGTGTCCTTTCTCTCTTTTATGAGATATCAGCCACACACACACACACACACACACACACACACACACACACACACACACACACACACACACATACCTTTGGACAGTGAATTTTTCTTTGGATCTGAGCTCTTTTCCTGATCTTCCTCCTTAGAGGAAGTTCTTTCATTGACCTGGCAGCTAGATGAGATGTTTGCATCTGGAGAAGCCTGAAATGGAAGAAAATACGGTAAACAATCATTTGAGTGCAGTGATGAGGATGAGGAGAAGACAAAGATATGTGTATGTGCTCGACCTGGGTTTCTTCAAATGGGGAGGACTCCTCACAGACGGCCATACTGCGCGTTAACTTTCCTTTGGCCTGAAATCCACGCACAAGCAATATTATAAATTCATAGAGTCTAGTGCAATCGATATTCAGTAAGAATGAATAATGAGAGGCAATGCTATTTTAGCTTACCTTGACTTTTTTCTTTGGTTGCACCTGGTTACAGTGTTTCTGCAGGTGAGGGCACAATTCATTATCAGAATGTGAGCATGTGAGCAGGGAGGACGCATCATTTAAAAACAGTGATACGTAGTTATCTGTATATTTAGTGCCGCTTACGCGCTGCTCGAGCTTCTTAATGTCAGTGTGACACTCCTCGTCCCCCTTCTGATTGCAGAGGGGTGGAGGGGAGGGGCAGCTTATGTCACATGATGTGGAATCGCAGGGTTTTATGAGGACATCTGCACTTTCTGTAGCCGCTTCCGTCATCCTTCTGCAAAACACACACGGTAAACTCTTTGGCTTTGCCCGTTTACCCAGATGATGTCTGCAATGACACATCTCCCTTCTGTTTACAGATATCTTTGTACACATTTACATGAATCTGTGCGTGTGTGTGTGTGATTTGTTCCTACCTTTGTGTAATTGTTTACTGGAGAGCCTTATAGGTGAATGACGGGGTCATATATCCCATGTTCCCAGAGGGCAGGCAGAAATGCAATTATTATCTTCACCTCTGTTCACTTTCTCTGCTGTTCCTCTCTCTGCAGGTCTTCCAATGGTCAATGGAAAATAGCCTGAAGGGATTAAAAAAAAACAGGAAAGGCAAAAACTCTTAGCGGTTGTTGTACAACAGGAGCACCACTGCACTGATTCACACAAACACACACACATTCATATCAAACAGTCGCCAGAGCATGAAAGCAGAGCTGCTGGAAATGACATCAAGAAGCTAAGCTTGTGTGTGTCAGCCTCTGCCGACACTTCCCCGAGCAGCGTCCTGGCTTTGACAGCTAATTGCTGCTGTACAGTAGTCAGCGTATTACTGTAAGTGTGTCCTGTCCGTCTGTGACTTTCACATATAAGCCTTGTGCTTGGAAGTGAAATTTGCCATGTACCTCACGTGAACGAATGTCTGGTATGTGTGTGCGCGTTAAAGCGTGTCCTCGAGCTTTTCTTAGAAACAGCAGCTGTGGAGGAGAGCATCATCCAATCCGGCAGCACTGATATTCCCAGAATGCCAAGCTGAGTCTCTGATCCCTGTGGTGAGAATACTGCTGAGCCAAAAGAGATAGACTCCAACGCACACACACACACACACACAAAGGAGGAAGTGGCATTCCACCATCTTTTCCAAAGCACCAAATGTATTCAGCAGGGACGCATACCGCTGTAACACACAGCTCAAGGGGACACTTAGCCGTGTAACACCTGGGACAAAATAACGAGCTCAGAAGATGCAGAGTCCCGTAACATGGTTATTTAACACCCGGTGGGAGATAACAGCAGTTTTTAGAAAGAAAAAAAATTGGGGGGGGGGGCGCCTGTGTCTGTCCATGTGCAAAGTGGTGTTTACTTCCCACAGGTAGCTCGATGAAACAATGCACATGACAGGATCCATAAAAAATATAGAAGTCAATTTTGACCACGTTTACAGTTGGGAAATCATCGTCACAATTAGACACGTGTGTGTTGTACAAAAAAAAAGACTTATTGTATTCTGTTGGTTACAGCTCTAATTAAGCTGTTTTAAATAAAATAGTTTAATTGACAAATACAATTAGTTAAAGTAAATATTGTTCTACTCTTCCAGAGATGTTCTTGCAATGTAATTAGTCCTGTTATGTAACAAACTCTGAAGTTGAGGGATTAGGAGGGTGCAAAGCACCCGGTGTGCTGAAATGATGTCATCCTCTATTCATTTATTTAGTTGATCGTCAAAAGGTTGAACATGAAGTTTTGTTGCCTTTATTTATTCTCCATGATAAGAATGAACAATTTCAACAAACTTTTGCCATGAAAATGAAAATGTTCGCAATTTCTATTTCGGCATGAACGAGATAATAACAGAGGAAATGAAGTAAAAAAATGCAGAGATAATGAAAAAAAAACAACCAGTCGCTTCCCTGCTGTTTCCTACAGCTGAAGTGTTACAGTTAACACGATGCTGATAATGATCTGTCTCCGTCTTTGTGTGGTGGTCTACCGCAGCGTGGGGAAAAGGAAATGGTTCAGAGATGCATGAATACACAGAAGGGTGTAATAACTTGGGAATCTGCCTAATGTGATGTTGGCAAGCTTTTGTTAAGCTGTCCTTCATCTAAACAGACCGGCTTCATGAGTGCTGCAATGTGGCAGACCCCGACCTTAGACCTCACAGAGGGGAGGGGGCACGGTGAAATCAACACATTGCATTTAATGATCAAAGAGAAGGTGGATGTAAAATAAGAGGAGACGTGCTGGGATCGCATTGCGCCTTTGAATTTACACCGTGGACGGTATGACAAGACAAAGAGAAAATATCAGTGTGGAGCAGATTCTCTACGAGGAGAACAAGATGAATGAGAGGGGAGGGAAGCAGACGATGAAGAGAGATGAGAAAACAGTCTGTGGGGGCTTTAAAGGTGAAGAGGGGTGAAGAGAGCCGATGGAAAAAGAGAGAAGTGAAGAATTGGTGATAGAGGGGCTTGCAGCGCAGTCTGTCTCCGGGCTTTTCAGCCAACTGCCAGGGAGAAAGGATTTGAGCGGAGCTACCAGTTTTTGAGCTGAGCGCTGCAGAAGTGGCCGGCCGCCCGGGGAGAAGGTGTGACACGATCATTAGTGTGTGACGGATGGCGGCGGGAGGCAGGGAGCACCAGTACCCGCTACATCATCATCCATCTGCTGCTCTCCCTGAAGCCTCCAGCCTCGGAGCCACTTACTCACCAGGACGCCTTTCTTCTTCAGCCAAACGCTCCCTGGCTCATCTACATTGACACACAGGCAGTCCAGTGGGAAAATATCCAAAAGCCACTTTAGATAGCCATTGTTAAGTATTAAGTCCATAAGCCTGGTACAACCGTGCATGTAATTAAGACCCATGAAAAATCTGTCTTTGAATACCAGAACCATAATTATCAGTCGTACTTACATTGTGTCTACCACAAAAGCTTGTGTGTTCAGGTTTACCACCTTGCCCTTTCTACATGTAGACATGTATCTGTACTCTTCACCATCTGTATAGACAATCTACTCTGGGGTTTTTTTTTCCCTCAGCGTCCCTCCATCTCAAGAAAAGCCATAAAAAAAAGAAAATAATCATTGCCTGTGGTCACAGAAGCTGCTGTTTATGTTTTGTCTTTGAGAGCGCTGAGGAACCTAAAAGTAGATTTCATATCTTCTCTCCTTCAGCTAAGGAGCTCATTAAGAAACTGCTTCAGCGGGAAACTACAAATAGCAGAGCAGGTCGGCCTGATTTCAGATAATAATCGAGAATTTTGAGGGAAACGCAGATGCTTTATATATCCATCCATGTTTATCCAAGAGCTTTGTTTATCCATAAAATGTACAGGCTTTGCCCCCAGGATGATAATTGAGATCCTTTTGTTTCCTCTTCCTCATTATATAAGATATTTCATATTTTCCTTCCAGTTTTGATTTAGATGTACATGCTTCCTTTCCTTTTTTTAGCTGCATCTACAAGTCTTATGTTTGATGTCAAATGCTCCTTTTGTTGGACAGGATGAATTTATATCCTTGCTGCTGCATATCTAAGAGAACCCCAATAGGACATGTATTATAGCATCCTCCACTACAAAGACAAGCAAAGACACATCAGAAAGTAGGCTGCACATGTGAGATCTAGGTTATACTGTCCTGTCATCAGCACCTGGGTAGCCACAGCAGTCTTATCGCCAAGGTGACTTGTGGTTTCCACAGCTGCATTGCTCTGCAGCTGAACTCAACCCCAAGATGAGGGAACGCAATGACATTAACAACCCACAACACAGCAAAAGTGGCAAAAGAAGCTGCTACAGGGGTATTTCACACAGAAAAAGGATTTTTGCAACTCCTTGAGGCTCACACTAAAACTGATGCCTTTTTATGTGTAGACTCCAATGGACTAATTATGAAACCCCCTGCACACACACATGTAAAACCATCCAGCCTCCACAGTTTTCTTTCATAATCAACAACATACCATGCAGATATGATTTGTGGGTCTTTTATGTGCACCTTGCAGATATTTTGCATCCTTATACATCTCATTTGTTTTTCATTTCGAGGTTTGAGTGAAATTTAGGTATTTTTTTGTTCCATTTTGTGTGGCCATGCTCATTTTGGGTCTTGTTTGTTGGAATTTCTGCAATTTTGTATCTCATTGTGGCGGTTGAGTGTAGTACATCGATGGTTTTTGTGTATTTCTGGTTATGTATAACTAATTAACTTAGGTCTTCTTCTAGAATACATAAACTATATGATATTACAGCGTCGTTCAGTAATTTGCCCACACACGTTTACACAAGGACTGCAGTGAGTTCGCTAGAACAAACAGGTGGCATCTCGTTCACAACTTCGTGGCTTCCCGTTGACCCACTTAACGGGAGGGACAAATGTTGATCTACTTTCGGGATACGACTCTCGGTCCTAGAAGGCTCAATGCAGAGAGCCGTGTTTGGGTGGGGGGGGTGGGGGGGCTGTCGCATCATGGTGACCCAAGTTAAGCTGACACACCGGGCTATTTTTACCCTGAACCAGGGAAGGAGTGGACCTCCTGCTCCGGAACTTCACCGCGCTGTCAGCGGCATGTGGAGAGAGGACGGTGGACGGAGGATACACAGCAGGAGGACCGATATGAACTCACACAGGCAGAATTAAGCGTGACAGAAAACACGGGGAGTTGGCTAACTTGAATGGCTTTTAAAAAGTCAGATTTACACTCATACACACGCAAGAAGCAGCTTTTATGACAATCGGTCCTTGGTCGCCCCTGAACTCCTCGTCAAAGTAACGAACACTTTGTATTTGGGGATGTTATACAGTTAAATGACCGTTAACATTCAACGGTGCCGCTTCAGACTGAGGGAGATGCGGCTGATGGTCGAGTAGTTAGCTAGTCCCACCAAAGAGTTTTAGCTAAATACTCCAAAAATCTTGAATTAGTTAAACCAATATGATCCATCGGTGTAATTTACATCGCTATAGTACAATCAAAAGGAAACAACGTTGACATAATACCATCGAAAGACCGCAAGAAACGTCGATGTCAGCCAGCGGAGTAACCGTTAATCATCAGGTAACCGCTGCGAGGACGTCCGTTAGCTTACCGTTAAGGTGATGAGTTCCTCCCTCCGCGAGCTTCTGCCGGTGCAGCCAACCTACCAACGGACTGCCGCTGCTGAACACCCTGCGTCTGTTGACTGAGAGGCGCGTTGCACCTCCTCCGCCTTTTGCCCGTGTCTATCGGAGCAGGAGGAGCAGAGGGGAGGAGGAGGAGGAGGAGGAGGAGGAGGAGGAGGAGGGCCGACAGCTCTGAACCCTGAGCCACGCGCCCACACACACGCGAGGAATGTACGTACGAGAGCCAGCGAGCCCCTCCACCAAACCAGCCCACTCATCTGTTTCTGTCTCTCCCTCCACGACGGACTGTTTTTCTGCGTCTTCTTTTCCGCTCCGCTCGTTTATCTTTCTGATCATCACTTCATCTCATGAATTGACTTTCGCTGCCCAACGGAAGCTAAAAATATTCATTATGTGTTACTTTACCGATGTAAGAATTGAGATCATTCAGAACATCTGTTCACAAATCCAACGTAGTTCGTCTATTAAAGTGTTAGCAGCTAAATATTAAAGTATAATCAACGATTTGAAGCCTTTGAATGATGTATGACATCAAATGTTTATTCATGCTGAAACACCAGTGTACACACAGCTTGTTACTGTTATTGCTGCTGGAAGAGAAATAGGCCCACACTATATAGGCCTACAGTTTGATATAAAAGAATCCAACTGAGGGGGGTGTGAGATGATAAATGAGGGCAAAGAAGGAAAAACTGGTTGGAGAGAAACCAGTTTCTGTATTTTGTTTGTTTGTTTGTTTTACCTTCCCCCCTGCAATCTTTGAAATATTGTCTCATACTGAACATTAGTGAAATGAAAACTATAAAGGTGAAGACAATTCAGTTTACTGGATTTTTTAAACAATTAATCTGACTCTTAGTTTAGTGCGATAGGACAATAGCATATAAACGAGCATTGGAGGGAAGAAAAATAATTCTCAATGTCGTGTCTTTTTTTCTTCTTCTTGAAACATGAATCAACACACTACTCCCTGAAAGTACGACTGAGGGATAGATTTGCAGAGCAGAATAAGATCAGAGAGTCTCTCATTCGATGAACCCCAACAATATTCCAATTTTCACTTGGATATATGTATATAAAAACAGCAAACCTAAGGAAGATGCTGCATCAACACTGCTGAAGTATATAATTAAGGCTGTATCATCTCTTATGATACTGTAACATTTGATATATTCTGCACATATGGCTTGTGAATTGCACGATTAATTAAAAATCTGCCACGGTACAATGTTTGCCCATCAAAAACAGTATCTAATTATAGAGACAAGAGCAGCATCTATACAGACCATTGTATGAGAATAATTAGACAGTCTATTATGTCAAAGTTTGGTTATTTTACCTTGATGAATTGCAAATGGATGGCTGCCTTCTTGTTAAATTCCTTCACAGGGTAGGAGATGGGAGCATTACCACCACATCTGTTTGCTCTATTACTGTCTCTGATGTCATTTGTTTTATTAAATGTGTCCATGAAGATTGTTTACTGCACCGAGTTTAAATGTAACTCAAGTAAAAGTGTTACTATCAATGATGTAACAGAACTCTTCCTATATGCGTTATATGTGTTATATAATGGATCATTTTAACTGATGCATTTAAATTAGTTCTAAAAGAAAACACGTCAGTATAGCAGGACAATACCTACCTCCGGTGTTTAGTGGAGCAAAAATATGAAATGACATTTATGATGATGACAATGAAACTTCACTGCATTAGAAAACAGCACTTACGTACAGAAATCAAGTAAATATACAGAGTTTTACTGGTCCACTGGTGATAATTAGCTATCATTTGCTCATTCAAAGCCAGGCTGATCAAGTTCGGTGGCTGGGTTGTTGCCAGGATTTAAGAAACACCCTCAGTCCTCAGTGAAATCCCTCAGTCACTATACTTGGTAAAAATAATGATAATAATTATAAAAAGAAAGAAGAAAATAGGGTCAGATTTAATTTCATGTCAATTCTAACACTTGATAGTATGGTGCAAGTGATTTTTAAAAGGTAAACAGCAAGCTGAATGTCTTGATTTGTCTTTATGTATTTATAGTAAACTGGCCTAGTCAAGTGTTACAGAGGATGAGACCTCAGTGTCCTCGGTAACAGACAGCTGGTATCCTTTTTTCACTTTGTTGTGTGCACATAAAGCAAAGCCCTCTCAAATCATGCAGTCTACTCTTTCTATGGTTTCACCACAGCAGACACAAATAATAAGGTATCCTTTTACATGGTTGACATCTTGTTGAGTGTTATCAAGCCTCATATTAGTATCGCAGCCAGGTCTGTTTTAGAAAAACTGAGATCAAGTGTCTGAAGTGATGGTCACAGCCATGACTGCACCCAACCCTCACTATCATAAAACACAGGGGGGCATGGCTGTGCCTGCTAGGATCTCTGGACAAAATTGAGTTCTGGCCTTGTTAACCTCATTTTCCTTCATCAGTTAAAAGAAATGATCATTTAATTTAACCCATTAATTTAGAAAGCAAGCGTAGGCTGCAGACTGTGAAAGCACTGAAATAGGAAAAAAATTAAATTAGATTTAAAGGAAACCTCATGGTAATTAAACTTGTTCCTGAAACATTTTGGTCCGACAGGAGAGTGTATAATATTATCCAACCCTCATTTGGGTTCTTCATCAGTTTCTGAATTGGTCTGGCCTCATGTAGAACCTTTGCCGCTTTTGCTCAGTGGCAAAAGAAGAAGTGATTTTGTCCAGGTTACATCCTGCAGCACCCAGCAAATGAGAAAGTACGAGCAGCACCCCCATGCAGTTCATTTTAAAAGGGATTTATCTTCTATTTCCGACACATCTTGCATCACAGATCCTGTTGAGAAAGCAATTAAAACCAAATGAGAGATCAACTGGAAAACACAGATCTGTGAGGCGATAAGAGCATAAAGTCCCAAGCACACTCATTCACATTCCATTAATTCTAGTCTCATTCAGTTCAAAGTCATTCACAGACCCCATTATTCATAGACAAAATTACACAAGACGATTCCTGTGATAAATGTAGCTTGGAAGAGATGAAACTACTTCACGTTCTCACCCCCTTTGTCCCAAAATAGCAAATTACTGTGCTGAACCTTTCAAACATTCTGTGAAGTTAATATCTATACTGACCTGGATCCTGTTTTAATAGATTTGGAGATTCTTTGAGCTGAATTTAAGATGTAAAAGGACTAAACAACAAATTCTCTCTTATCATGCAGTGCCTGCTCGGGATCTTCTTCACAAATGGAAGTTCCCAGGGTAAAATGATGTCTCAGTGAATTAATCAACCATCTACTTTGAAAGTATGAGGCTCATGTCAACAGACAGACATGCACAGTTTGATCAAATGTGGCAGCCTCTCATCTGTTACCTAGAGACCTAACATTAATCCAAATGATAGAAAGCTATATATATATAGATTTGACTTTTCTGTTATTTGGTATTCATTATTAGAAAACTGTAGCGTAACCTTTTATCTACCTGCCACTAATATAGTCATATAAAAAGGTAAATCCCCATGAAATTGATGTTTTTTTGACATACATGAGCAGTCTGATTCTTTTTTTAAAAAGTACCCACAGATAAAGGTGAAGGAAGATTAGTCTTATCAGTCATACGTTCATCATCAATATCAGCAAATGTTATATTTGTCTGTGGAAAGGTTTCAGAAGTTGGTAATCTACCCTTCTTTAATAGACATTTTGCCTAATGATCAGCTTGTCTGCGAAAAATTCCTTCAGCTGGAGACAGTTTGAGAGTTTTCCTACATATATTGCCCGTTTAAAATCCTCCCATCGCATTTCAGGAGGATCAAATTTGGCTTTTGACTTGGCTATTCTAAAACAGAGTTTATTCTTCATGAGCCACTCGTTGGTGGATTTTCACGTATCCTAAGGGTCCCGTTAAAAAGTCGACTTCTGGTTCATCTTTAGTTTTCAGATAGTCTCTCGCTCTGTCTTCAAGTGCTTTGGTAGGACGTGAATTCATGGCTAAATCAGCAACTGCTCGGTCCCAAAAAGAGAACAACCCAAAACCAGAACATCTCCAGCATCCTGCTTTTCTTGGTTCTTCTCTTAAAAGGTTACGACATGTCTGCTGCTACTTTGATTATCTATTTAAAGTGCTTTATTCCAAAAGCCCTGTTTTTATTTTCTTATACTCTCACTGGCACGTCTTTCGCTAACGCTCATTTGTCCAGCAAAGGCTTTTCTCTTGCACATCTCCCATGCAGGTCAAATCGAGCAAGCTCCGTCTCATTTCAGTTCCTTTACCACCAAGAGCTGCAAGTTATCTCCCAGATCCTGTGATATAACTTTAGCTGTATCTGATCAGTGAAACATTACAGCAGTTTTAAGGCGTGATACTAGCAGGGGATGTAATTAGTTTTTTTCATCTGACTTATCAATCTATTCATTTACTTAGCCCAATCATGAACATACAAAACATCTATTTCACATGTCATTTGTTTAGATGAACCAGTTTTATTGATCAAAACAGATTCAAAGAGTAGAAGACTGTTTAGTCGCTCGTTCAAATGTTTCAATGGACCAAACTTAGCTTGTTACATGACTTAAAGTAAGAATGAATACTTCAAAATTAAATCTTAATTGAATAAATATTTGTGATAGTTTTGCAGAAACTGTGCATACAGTAGTTGAGGATGTGTTATGAAACATAAAAGTACTACAGAGATGACTGAGAAAAAGACTCAGGATGTGCGTCATCCATAATCCAGCAGACATTTCTGTCTGTCTGCATCACTGCCCCCCCCCCTGCAAAAAAAACAAACAACACACACACACACACAACTACAAAGTTTTGTTACATCTTAATGACACTTCACTGATGATTTTATGTCATATTCAGCACATGGGATCACTTTTTGTCTGCTGAATCAATTCATCCACAGACAGCTGGTGTGCATATAATCTCAAATTTGTTCTGAAACTGGCACGGCAGAAACACACACACACACAAACACACGCACACACACCTGCTGTTTTGCTGGTTCTGGCAACATGGCTGGCATGTGTGCACTCAGGGCCGAGACTCAGCGGCGCTCTTTTCCGCGTGCACAGAAATATAGCTGTTGTGACTTGTTAGATAACACACTCATCAGAGAGAGGACAGCTGAGTGTGTGTGTTTGCGTGTCATACTGTTACCTCAGTTCCAGCTCCTCAAAGAGGTGCAGAAATGTCGGGTTAAAGATCTTACTGGAAGTATCAGTACAGTGGCCCTGGTCTCAAGGAGGCAGTGAAGGGTAAGCTCACCATCTCCTTTGATAGATCCAAAAAGTAAGTCTTCAATAACCACCTCAGTGTACTTCCAAAAAGAATCCATTATTAACTTAAGAAGCTTTTAAAACGATCTAATTTGCCATCATGTAGTTATTAGATCATTCTTCTATCTGGCTGTGAGCTGGATGCTGAGCTTCAGAGACTGAAAACAGGAACACCTGACAGCACTGTCTGGAGGTCACAATTAGGATACTTGGGCTTGTATTGTTTAATTAACAGAGCCCACATGAGTTGTTAAATTATTCCAATACCAAAAATCATTCAAACATTAAAAAAACACAAAGAATGAACCAGTGTTTACACATTACCTTTACACAAGATTTTTAGGCCCTTTGTTACTTGCTGCCTGTTGCAAAGATACATCATTAGCGTAAAACTTGTCTCAGCATGGCGTACATTTTATGTGAGGACACTGTACAAGTGGAGGACCAAAGAAGTGGCAGGCCTAAAAAACTAGCAAGCTGTGTTGAAGGTTAAAAGTAGTCAAGCCAAATATTAACTTTCAGGCTTATTAGAATGAGCAAACTCTGTTTTTGCCTTGTATAATGTCATTCCATTCATGTTTTTCCACTTATTCTGAGTGTATAAAGACTTTTGGACATTAGGCCAACAGTATGTGTTGAAAGAAATAACATGAATAGTGTGAACTAGTTTGCACCAGATATGATGGGTTACTGTGTTTGGACCCAGGTCTTAATGCTTTATTAAGCTAACCAGCTCCTTGAGCTTATTTCCTAAATGTCAGACTCCTTATTTTACCTAGAACCTGACTTTGATGGAGGTTGTTTGATCATAAACAGGATCTGCAGACATAGATATCTTCTTTCATCACTTGTGTGTGTAATTGTCTGCGTGCACATGTGTTAACAGATCAAGTGACACCTCAACAAGTGAGGCTCATAAATAATAATAGCCGCCTTATGAATATTCAAACAGCAGCTTATGAATATTTAAACTATGATGGAGCATGTGGCCGGGTGACTCGACAGTCACAGACAAGAAACAGATAAATAGGCCACCTCCTCCGCTTCTTAACCGCAGCGAGACGCAGCAGCGTGGCTTTTCTCTAAAGCTACATTAATTCTAATTAAGAATACATCATTTTCATGATTTAGTTTTCATATAAACTATGACACGGGATAAGAATAATGGTCGTAACATAATTTGGCACATCACTAGTTTCTCTTTTCAAATGAGGTAAACCCGCTGAGTGGATGCTTTGTATATCACATAACTAGGGTCATAATAGAACTCAGTGGTTCAGTTTTTTGGACAAGAGCTAAAACATTCGAAGAAAGAATAATGGTAATTTACTTTACATAATAATTGAATTTATTAAGATATCACAACAGAATTTAAACTCTTTTTTTCCTCAGAAAATCATGATGTCCCTATGGACTCACAATGGACCTAACATAGTGCTTCATATGAATGTTATGGTCTACATGGGGTTAATTACATATGCAGACAGAGATTATGGGATACAGATTTTCTATACAGTGGCCAATTTCTGTTGAATTTAAGTTATAGATCACATTTTTTGTCATAGTTTTTTTTGTATATGTTTAACCCTAGAACACTAACGTTGTGTACTCTACCCATTCAAAACCAATGTAGCATGGGTGAAATATACCCAC
>JAOXYM010000018.1:13366293-13376946 GCA_028567055.1 Leptatherina wallacei
GGGGGGGGGGGGGGGGGGGGGAATAGAGAGAGGTGGAAAGATGGATGCAGGCAGGGGACCAGCAGATCTCTGCCAACATCTCCATGCATCCTTCCAGACATCACACTGCGCTGCCATCTGCCTCCCTAACACATACACACACACACATACAGAACACACACACACTGGGAGGAGATATGTGAAATCATTAGCGTCTCCTGACACTGAATTAATATCTAGGGATGAAATCTGTCTGTGGAGAAATCACCTGCGGGGAAAATATGATTGGATGAGATCACGACCTCACTGGAACGTAATTTGCATGTAATCTAAATGGGATCTGCCCCCAGTGCTGGGGGGGTCAAAAGGCGTCGATTAGTTGGATGGGACAACGCACTCTCTGATTGGACGAAAGCAGCAACAATGGCAGGTAAATTGCTGCTCCCTCTGTGAGCTGCAGTACTGCCCTCTTCTGGCTACTTTACAGATCTCCACAAATGAAACATTGAATATTTCCAAACACAAACTGGTTGGCAGTTGTCTTTTTTTTTTAATCACATTAGAGCTGAGGAATAAAAATAACACAAAGCATGAGAGTGCAGCACACAGAGTGTCTTGGTTAACCACATAGAGTCTTATTTATACATATATTTATATAATAGAACCATTTCTCCCACTTGTACAGCCTCTGATTGTTACACAGAAATAACCCCACATTCCCTGGGCGAAAGAGGAAAAAAACCAAAACAAATGAGAAAGAGTAAAACTCTCAACAGTCATCACCTACAATAGAAAACCTACAAGTCATTCATTTTTAGAGGTTTATACATGAATGAGGCATCAGTATTCATTACAAAAATAGGATTATAGTTGATATAGAAGCAGAGAGGGTTGATTAAGTGGGAGGGGGAGTGAATAGAAAAATGACCGCCCACCGATCCATCCATCAAACTCAACCCGGAACAAAGAAAAAAATAGGAAGAGCAATTCTGAGATTCTTCACTAAGTGTTGTACAGCAGTCCAGCTCAATCAGAGTAAACTATCAAGACAGGAGACAGGTTAGGGGTTAAATTAAACTAATCAACAAAACCATTAGAAAATTAGTATAGGAAAATAAACTCATCGGCAAGGGGGGGGGGATTAGTGCACTGATGGAAGGTTTTAGGAGAAGTGGTGGAAAAATCCAAAAAAACAGATAAAAAAAAAGGCTTTTTCAAAGATGATAGAATAGAATAGCAAAAGATTTTCAGAAAAAAAAGTGCAAAGCAGCTCAGAGGTCTCCGGTTCTCTAGCTGCTGTTAGTGGCAGAAAGTAAAGTAGAAGATGAGGAGGGGATGATGGAGTTGAAGTGTTATTGCTGGGGAAATATCTTATTTGGTGTTAACATGTGAGGAGAAGAACGAGGGGATGAAGAGAGTTATTGTTGAGGGTAGTAGGGCTGTTGCTGGGGGGGTTGCTGCGGGTAGCCTGGGTAGGGCTGTCCTGCTGGAGGGGCTCCTGGGTATCCTCCCTGTCCTGGGGTCGTCTGGTAGGGCATGTAGGGCATGTTGGGCATGTTGTATTGGCCATAAGCATAGGGGTTGTAGCCCATAGGCATCTGGAAGTACCTGTATGGTCACAACAAGAGACAGCAAAGATGAAAGCGGTGTTCCCCAACATCCTAAATGTCCCATTTTAGGGCACATTCCCACCAGGATAGTGTGGGACTTTGTTCGATTGGGAGGGGGTGAGAAATATTCCAACTTCCTTTGGTTTAATTTGCTTTCACACAGTACTTTACTCAAGAAAAACTAACCACATGGACAATGTCACTGTGCAATGAGGAACTGACCTGGTTATTTCAAATTTAACATGAAACTTTGTCCGTGGCAGGACGGGGTTGTGCACGCGGCGGTATCCGTGTCTTTATATACTACGTGTGTTGGATACATTTTTGTACTTTCTCACCACCTCAATCAGCTGTTAATTAAAACTACCCGTTCAGTTTGCATCAGTGGAAATGTGGAAGTGACTACTTTACAATTTACGCTTTTCCACGTTAACCATGCCCACCTCAAATGCCCAACACATCACACAATACTTCTCAGATCCCCATGAGAAAAAAAGCTCTGCCAGCTCGATGTGTCGAGAACTGTCCTCAACAAAATGACTTAATTTTGTTCTTGTGGAACAAAAACAAAGTTCTGGCTTCTCGTGGAGCATGGAAGAGCTTTTAATGTTTGGAGTCTTTAGGTTTCTGGTTTTGCTTTGGTGTTTAAACTTAAAACAGTTTTCACTTGAAGCTGCCCAGTATGAGCAGCAGGAGAGGCAGCAAGCTATCCAAAACGTCACGCCATGGCACGTTCTACAACACTTCCTCTCATTGGTCCGTTTCCTTTTTCACTGTAAACGAACCTCATCAGGGTTTACTTGCAAGTGAACTAAGACCCCCAGGTTTCAAGTGGACCAGAGTTAGCTTCTTTGGTCCATACTAGAGTGTGTTCATACTACTCAAAACAAATCGTACTATCCATTTAAGTGTACCAGTGTTAGCTTAAAGTGGACCAAACTGCCCTATAGTGAATGTGTCCTAAGTTAAGTTGAAACATATTCAAACAAATCCACTGTTTCCAGCTTAGTCAAACAGAATTAGGCTGTAAAAGTTATCACAGTAAATGTAACTATATGATTTATAATGGAAAAATAACACAAAACAATCCTTCAATTCAAAAAAGACAATGCGTGCTGCCGTGTCTATTTCTAAAAGAAGCCATATCAAGAAGGTAAGAGGTGTACAAGAAGTGCGACGTGGTTCAGACAACTGGTCAATTTTTAAAAACACCATAGAAGACTAGGCACAAGTGCAGAAACTAAACAGAAACTAAGGAGGTCTGTAGTCATGTGCAGAAAGGATCCAAATTGCTCCACTGATGCGAATTATTGAGCCGTGCCCAGAGGAAAATTAGGCAGGGATGCTACAGTAATAGCATTTTACTGATGCTATCATTTCTGCTTAACCTATTAGGATTAA
The DNA here is from genome assembly GCA_028567055.1 of Leptatherina wallacei. Lineage (NCBI taxonomy): Eukaryota > Metazoa > Chordata > Actinopteri > Atheriniformes > Atherinidae > Leptatherina > Leptatherina wallacei. Next base: position 13,369,284 of record JAOXYM010000018.1, read on the forward strand.
TCATTGCTTAATCCATTAAGACCATAAACAACATAAATGCACTTTAGCATTTCCCTTTCAGCCCTGGATATTTTCAAGCTTTTAACTTTAAATTAATGTGTAGCGAGCATTACATCAGGCAACACTTAGTTTTTATTTTATTTCATTACTGATAAACATTAGACCAAAGTAACTAATTTACATAAAAAGAACAAACTTTACATCCTTGCTTTTATTCAATATGCAGTAATATCGATGTAAAGAATTACAGTAGTAAAGAGTGTTCAGAAATTTGGATGTTGGGAGTAAATAGTTACCCTGGGTAGCCTTGGTAGGTGGGGTAAGGTGGTCCCTGTGCCTGAGAAGGTGGTGCCACAGGCGGCGGGTTGTTGGCAGGAGGGCCAGTGAGTGGTGAATTGGTGGGAGTGGTGGAAGCTGCCTGAGGGGTGATGCTTGGTGGGGGTGGTCTGGAAGGGGGTTGGGGCTTTGACTGGGGCTGCTGCTGGGCTTGTTGAGGTTGCTGGGAGAGAGAGTAGACAGATAGGTCAGAGTGATGATCGCAGCAGTGATATTCTAATAAAACTTAATGATGCTCAGTTTGGCTTGATGGCTGCTTACAAAGACGGTTCTGGGGGCAGGGGTAGGGCCGGGGGAGGGGGCAGCGGGGTTGCTCTGGTAGGCAGGAACGTTGAAGGATGGAGCACTGGGCTCACGGGCGATGCTCTGCTGTAGCTCCCTGGAGACAAAGTGTTTTTTTTTTTTAAAAGCCCCTAAACTACCACAGCTGCTCAGGTGATCTTAAAATATGAAGACACTCCTACTCCAACAACATGAAATGAAAGTTGGAGTTGCCTCAAGCTTTAAAATCAGAAATGAACAACTTTCCCTCCTTGTGAGCTGAAATTACTGCCACACAAACCAGCCATATAAATAATACCACCGTCATTACGTACTTGAGCAGTTCATCCCGCTCCGTCTTGCGAGCAAAAACAATGTCGCTGCACTTGTTCTGGAACTTTAGCAGGATTTCCGTCAAATCGTTGTAGAACTGTGGAAAAAAAGAAAAAAGAAAAACACGGGACAGAAATTAATCATCTGTTTTGCAAAACATGCTTAAAAAAAGATAAAGAGGAAGAGTTTCTGACAAAATATGCATTACTACTGCTTGTGCGTGTGTTTGTGTGTGTTTGTGTGTGTACATTGTGCTGAGTGAGTACCTTGGTGCCTTCACGCAGGTTGCTGCTGATCTCAACGTAGCTGTCGTGAGCTGAAGCCAGTTTCTTTAGGACCTCTTCCCTCTGGTTGGCCTCCGTGTTGGACTGCTTCAGGCTGCTGAACTCCTGGTGGGCCGTCTGGACGTCACAGTTTGAGAACAGAGATGGTCAGAATGAAATGGTTAATACCCTTTAGCATGTTTATCAAGAATATTTCAATGTCTATTTACATTTTATTTATATTGCACATATACAACAACCCCAGTTGCCCAAAGTGTTGTACAATGAAACAATAAAACAAAAAAACAAAACAATAAAAACAATGAGCATAATAAAACAATACATACTAAAAAACACAGATCCACTGAGTATGCTGTTTCTCTGAACCTTATCTGCACCTGCCGTATGAACTGCTTACTTTTTGTTTTCGTTGGATTTAAGTGACGCTTCATTAATTCCAGCAAGAAAATCAGCTGGAGTTTATTTAGCAGTAGAAACTCAACATCAGCCATTGTTGCCGTTTTATCAATGTGGGACTAATGACTAATGTGTTTGGGTACCTGGACTTGTCCCAGCAGCTCCTCCTGTGTGCGGAGGCTGGCCTGAACCCTTTGGTTGTAGCTGTTGTACAACTTATCGAGCTGGGAGAGCGACAGCTGCTCTTCGTTGATGGCACCGTCCTGGGCGAGCGCCGTCAGGAAGGCGGTGGACATGTCAAAGGTCACGGCTTTGATTTCCCCCTCCAGAGTCTCCCTCTCCTTCTTCATCTCCTCCAGCTGGGAAAGCTGGGAGCGTAGCACGTTCACTACCTGAGGAGAGGAAACATTTAAAAAAAATAAAAAAAATAAAAATCTCCATCTCTTCAACCTCGTTATCACAACTGCAGTTAAAGCACATCGACAACTTTTTCTCCACTTATGCATGATTATAGTATAGCTGGAGAGACGTGCACTTCTTCCTCGCTCTTTTCCAGTTCTGCTTGCTTAGTTGTTTAAGTTCCCCAGTGACGCAAGATGCAAAGTCAGCAAACAAAATGAAAAATGGGGCGCTACTGTGGGGAGGAGGGAAAGGGCCATAAAGCACACCATGTCCTTTGGGTCTTCATGTGACACACAAAATGCTTCTTAGCCCAAAAAACAACTTAGTAAAAATGGAAGTATCATCTAAACACACAAATACAGGTGTAAAGATGTCAGACACACCTCGCTGCCCTGCAGTGTTTTGGTCGGGTTGGCCGAGGGGATGGCAGCGTTGAGCTCGTTTTCTGGTTTGCACAGCAGGGCGATCATGTCACCGTGGGAGTTGTAGCGGTCTCTCACCACCTGGTCGGCTTGCACCGCCTTGTCCAGGATGTTGCGGAAGTTGGCACCGTCTTGGAGGAAGGGAGAGATGGGAGAATAAAAAATGGAAGATGAGCACATGAGAGGTCGAAGACTTAAAAAAAACAAGTAAGAGTGAGTTTTCAGACTGCACCTGCACGAAGGGGCTTGTACAAGTCTCCAGAGGGAGTTCTGTTCCAGCGCTGGTTGAACTTTGTTCTCAGCTCGTTGTCTGTCGTCTCTTCATCGTCCAGCATTTTCAGAGACTGATGGACAGAAACAAATGTAATGAAACGTAAACGTAACTTTTACAAAGATACTAGCAACACATTCCTTAAAACATTCATTGTGTGCATTCGTCCACGTTGAGCTGCAAGTCTGGTTGATACCTTCTATTGATGCAGAAGAAAAACTTATTACATCTGAAAAATCTGACACAAGCAAGTGTAAATTGTACTTGACAGAAAATTCATTATTTACTTTTACTTTTTCATTTTCTATCAACAGTTTCAATATTTCAAGTTTGTATTTACATGTATTGAAAAGTAGAAAGTTAGAAATAAAGTTTCAATAAGAAGAGAAAAAAAAATCTGCTTTAAGCCAGCAGAGTTGTGCTTTTTACTTTCAGTTTTGGCTCTTCGTTATACAAAACAACTGACTACATTTTCTGGGCAAAATGAATGCCTTTTGGTTTGGACTTTTCAACTCTGCCAACAAGATTGGAAGCAGATTGTGTTTTATGTTTTTCCTCCCGTCTGTTTGTTTGTTTGTCTGCAAGATGTTTAAAAAACGGGTTGGATCGTCAGTCCTTGGCCCAAAGATCAGGGGATTAAATTTCTGTTATGATCCTGATCTGGGATTTCCGCCATTAGGAATAATACAGAGTTTTTAGTAGTAATGCGCTCTCATGGTATCCCTGGTGGAAAACGCCAACATTCATTGATTCCAACTCAGCTATAAGCTGCACTGGATTCTTATGCTGCTTTATCAAGAAAGCAAAGTCAAACAAAAAAGCCTCTTTTTAAGTTTTTAAGAACAGCTTTAAGACAACAATGAAAGGTGAAGGGAAAGGTCAGATCGTCACCACGGACCTCATCCAGGATCTCTCTGTTGCGGGTCAACAGCTCAGGCAGGTCTCTGATTAGCTGCTCGATGCTCTGCAGCCCTCCCTGCTCCACAATGGATCTGGCCTTTTCAGCAATGGATTGTGGGATAGAGTCTCCTGACAGATCCTCCAAAGCAGCGGGCAGATTTAAGGATGCCAACACCCTGACAGAGTTACACATCACCAGCCAGTTATTACAACTTCACAAAATTAAACTCCTAACGGATGCTGAAAATACCGGCTTGCATTCAGTCACAGCAGCCAAAATCTATTGGCACAGCACAATTTTTTGGTCTTATTATTCTAACATTGATATTTTAAAAGCAGTCATTTTGGTTTCATGAATAAAAAGAACAGGACCATCTTTCTGTGGGATAAAATGCTGCAAATTGTTTACTACCTCTCCTCGACTGTTACTCAGAAAACTGCACTGAAACCAGGAGCACTCATCAAAAGTGTTAATAGTGCTTGATGCATCATTATGTCATGAATTTTTTATATGCTTACAAAAGGCACTCGTAATGCATGACAACATGTACGAGCAGAACAACTCATGAAGACACACTTCAGCGTACCCGTTGCAGAGATTGGTTGCCTCCCTCATTGTTCCCACCAGTCTGTTCACTGTCTCTGCCTTCCTCTGATTGTAAACGCTCATGGACTGCTGCACAGCCATGGGAACCATCTTCTCAAACAAATCTGATGGAAAACAGGTCAACACACACAGCTTATTAGAACTAATGAACAAATGTGCGGTACAAGAGTGTGGGATACAATGAAGAGGGTTGAGCCTGAAAGGACATCTCTGTATTCTGTATGGGAAAATGAGCTAACAGGTGGCTTTAATAATGTTGGAATAAAAACAGAAACCTATGACTGACAATTACATGAAATTATTCATTAGAAGAGTATGTTAAGAGCCCTTACACTAATATAGCTCTTAAAATCCTCTTAAGATGCTGTAATACAAGAGGAATTCAGCTAAAATGAGAGCTACAGAAAATAATTTTCGGTCTGTAATTATTATTAATTATTGGTCTGTAAATCATCAGAAGACCGCATAAGCAGTAACCCAAAACCCAAACCTACATTCCCACATTGTGAGACAAGGAAAAGCAGCCAAGCTGCACTGTTGGACACCTCCGCCTGTCATTCATCTCATCATAGTATCCAATCAGACATTGGTATATAGGTTTTGTTTTCATTAAACAATGTATCTGAGTTACAGACCACAACTGTGAACTTCAACCATAAAATTCTGAGAGTCCAAGTGGATGTTTGGGCCATTTGAACCAGGCACAGAATTAGATGGACACAAGCTCACAGAGATGCTGACCTTTGACAAAAACAGTTAATCCTGATTAGTCCAAGAGAAACGTTTGTGCCAAGTTTGAGGAAAAGGCCTCAAAGCGTTGGGGAAAGGGAGGCATGGAAGGACAAGCTGAAAATGTAATACCTGTGGCCAAGAGTGGAGGTACAAGGGAGGGTGAAGGGGGTTTGAGATACAAAATGCTCCAATTTACACATATGGTTGTACCTTAATAAATCCCACCGATATAGCCCAGTTATATGAAACTTGCCCTGCTATGTGACAACTACTGGTCTGACGTATCCAAGAAAACATGAGAGGCAACAGGTGATTATAAGGTTTCTAAACTTGTGTTCAACACCGTCACCCCATTTAATTAGAATCATAGTGCTTTTTATAAATATTTTTGTTACATTTACCAACTAATTTAGCCACCGTTTTAAATGGTCTTATTTAATATCACATTGTATATACACGACAAATCTGATCTGCTGCACCTGTTCATGGCCTGAACTATTACAAACTGGATCCCAAACTTATGATGCAACATCATGTGACCAAAAAATATAAGTGCTTTCAGGCCATTTTAAGAGAAATGCTTTGGCCCAAATAAGCAACAACTTTTTGTGTTTTGTGTTTTGATTCAAAGTCACATGTCAACATCAACAAGCAAACATGGAGGTGGGTCTGTGTGCAAATTACCTGCAAATTTCTGGCTGAGTGGAGGTGTGATGGCGGTAGCTTTGACCAGCGCTGCCTTGCCGATTTGCTCCAGATCCTTGACTTCAGGCACACGGTCGTGGTAGATAAAGTCATTGTCTTTTTTGGCTGCAGTCAGGGCTCGGTTGATTTTGTCAGTCAGGTCCTTCACACTCACATATTCGTCATAACGAGACGCCACAGTCTTCACCAGCTCTGCTGCATGCTGGGGTGTTATAACATTTGATTCAAGTTTCCTTCTCACAAGTTTGTTTGTTTGTTTTAAATTACATATGGCATTATGAGGGGAAATTATAAAAATGTGGGCATTATCTCAAGATATAACAGATGATTTCTCTGACCGTGTGGAACAATACAAGGCTGTGGAAAATCTGTGTACCTGCAGACGAGCGATCTCCTCTCCAAAGCGCTTCTTCTGCTTGGCAAGGATGCTCTGGTGCAGCTCAGCATTGGCTTGCATGATGCAGTGCTTTGCCGCCAGCACTGGCAGCACTTCCTGAAAATAAAAATACTGACCAGGGAGAGGCAACCACAGAGCAACACGCATGCACGCAAACACGTATATGCACACACACGCGTGATAGCAAGGCAAACCAAAAAGAGGGAGACGCATGCCAGCCAGGTCAAATTACAAATGACATCATGAAAGCCAGTCACAGACAGGCACGAGCAGTCAGGCATGTACCAACAAAACACAAACGCGCGCACACACAAACAGTGCCACCACCACGAGGGATGCAGGAAGAAAGACAACAGGAGAGAAAAACAGAAGAGGCCATGAGTGTTTAACCTTTCAGCAAAAGCTGCTACACCTCAAAGCAACATCCCACAACCGTGTGTGTTTGTGAGTGCGTTTGATTTGAGGGATTTACGCACAACACAGATGCTGCTTTCCAGATATTGATGTGCCTGTGCTTGTGATCAGTGTGAAAATCATTTAAAGCTCTTAATAATGATCGAGTGTCAAAAAGTTGCTGCAAAAGAATCTAAAATGCCTCAGACATTAAGCAACATGTTGAACCAACCTGAAATATATTTGTTGCTGTAGCTATGATGTTTTGGGTTTTTAAAAAAAATCATATTTGTATTAAGGTTGATTATATTTTCAGCTTTTTCATTTGTCTCATATTTTCTTAATTCGTCAATTATATTAGATAAGTAATAATCAATTAAATGAATCAAAATTTCCAACATTTACTCTGCCTGATGGCTTGAAGTGATAAATTATGAGAAAATATTAATTAAAAAAATTGCTATACTCATATACACTTAGCACAAAATGTAAATTATTTCCCCCCTTTGATAATAACAATTGGTATTATATTGTACCTCATTCGAAATGAGGTATAACTTGTAAGGATTGGGCTTCTGTGGAATGAGCAACACAGCGAAACATATGGCTCCCAAAAAAATTGACCAAAATTCCCAGCAATATTTTCCTGTTGGTATTCAGTCTTGTTCTGAGATTCAAGCACTGCCGGGTGTGTGTCAGTCACAGCTGGATGATTGGCACCATATTGTCAGCTATGTCATGAGATTCTGGAGCCAGTGGTGATCTCAGATCTCCAGAATGGGAGCCAACGCCATCCTCCAGGATGACAACGGTCCCCCCCCCCCAAAACAGCCAGGATCAATACATAGTATCTGCAGAGTTTGGGAGTGCAGACAATAGAATTACCTGCCGTGAGTCCAGACCTTAACCCAACGAACACTTGTGGGATCAGCTTGGACGTGTTCTTCTCCACACTGATTGACCTTCAACTACTCCTGGTTATGGGAACAGGATGTCATCCCACAACAAATTGTAACCAGGCTGGTGACAAGAATGAGGAGGAGCTGCCAAGCTGTTGTGGCTGCAAATGGATCTTCTAAACAGTACTGAGTTCCCTGACAGTGTAAACTGAATGAAGTGTAACATTTTTCAATATGTGTTGTTCTTCATTTTTACTGTGAGAGTGTAGTCATCCGATCCACCGAGCAACTTAAAACAATGGTGAATACAAACAGCAGAATATTG
>JAOXYM010000018.1:13378893-13391952 GCA_028567055.1 Leptatherina wallacei
ATATATATATACACACACATATATATATACATATATATACATATATATGTGTGTGTGTGTGTGTGTGTGTGTGTGTGTGTGTTTATGTCATGAACTGTTGCAGTGTCGGGCCTTCAGTACCTGATGTGGCTTTGAGGAAGAAGACTTCCTGGGCCTGGGCCAGCATGATGAGGCTCAGAGTACCTACAGTCTCAGGGCAGATGTCCATGGTGGGCTCTCTGTTCAGTGCGGTGAGTACTGTGTCTTTAATGTGACTGAAAGCTCCACTGGCCAGCTGGATAGAGTACACAGAGCAGAAAGATTAGCCAACATTGAAATTCACATAGCCAGATTATTTTCTTCTCCAAAACCAGCATCTCACTGTCAGTAGTTCAAATGTCCACTAAAGGGAGCATCGAGTCCAAGACAACCAAAGAAACATTCACCTTACATGATCCATAACAGCCATTCCCTGTGCTGATATGTCTAGAACCAAAAATCATTTAAACAGAGATCACAGATTGATTACTTGTTCAAATTTATATTTACAATAAGCATTAAATAGTAGCTTACATATTTTAACTATAAAACTAGCTTTCTTTGTTTCATTGCCTTGTGTACGAGAGCTTTAAGGCTTTGTTAAGGCTGCAGGAAAAATCTGATTTGTTTCTCTTACCACAGCTTTAGGACAGATTGTAATTAGCATGTGATTAGTGAGGATCTTTAAGTCCAGGCATCATCAACCTATCAGCATTGGTTGCTGTGGCAATGAGATATGCATCAGTAGTTATACTCATGACATTGCTGAATTGTTTTGTATCAACTTTTCCTGCACAGAAACCACCTGATCAGGTGCTAAAGGACAAGATAAAAGATACATCCTATAGCACCCTGCCCTCCCAATAAAGTCAAGATCATTTTAGCCTCCCAAAATAAAGAAAACACTCCTGCTCAATATCACTACCATGTTGTTGAGGCAACTAATGCAAAATAGTGCAAAAGACCCAACTTGAGCAATGAGAGTGTGCAGAGAGATGCATCTGTAGAGACTGGAAACTCATTTCAAACAACTTCAGGATGTGGTTTGGATTTGATTCACAAAAAAGAGAATTAATTTTCTCTAAAATCAATAGGACTGCAATCTGATTACTCCAAATAAACATTCATTAAAAAATGTGTTCCAAAGCTTTTGTAAAATATTTCAGCCAAACCCCTCAAACTGAAATTTTAACTACGGCAGTGCCATGAAACACCCGTTACACATACATCTTGATGTACACACTTCAGGACATATGGACCTAAAAAAATTTTTTTAGATAACTGATGACTGATTCAATTTTGATTTTAGCAAGATTTAGCAAGATCTGAGCCTTTTTACCAGACTTTTGCAATTAAAAAATAAATTAAAGAGAATATAATTTTAGTAGTGTATTGTGGAGCATTACACCCACCTGATAGTATTTGGCAGCAGCCTTGAGACACTCGTCGTTATCACAATTTTGCTCTGCAGCGATCTGACTGGCCAGAGCTGCACAGTTGAACAACACACATGTCTTCTCGTAGCCCAAACTCGCCAAAGCTGCAATGCAAAGCCATGCAAATAAGAGTCAGAGCAGAAGCAAATTTTCTTTTCTAAATTTCTTACAATTATATCAATATTCATTTTCCCCCAGTGTTAGAAAAAACAAGACTATCCTAATATATCATGTCTGATTATCAAACGCTTTCTTTTCAGTTTGTTTGTGTGGGGTCGGCATTTTCTCCAACCAATGTTTCCAATTCTTTGACCTTTTCTCACCCAGAGTTTATTGTAAAGAATCCCACAACTGTAAATACCTACAACTCACCACAGAGGACAAAGTGGTGAGTGATATTAAGAAGAAAATTTAGGACATAAATAAGGACTAATTTAAAGAAGAAAAGATCAAATGAACTTCTTATAGCTTTTGTCTATGCTGTTTCTGCAAATATCTGTTCCTATTCAGAGCTTTACATTACACAAATCAGTTATATCGTCTGTTTCTAATATTTCCACTCTATATGTTAGTCCTGTTTCTGGACACAGAGTTAAAACATATTTATTGTTAGAAAGTTTTGTCTCACTGGGTGTGTTCTCATACCTGTGTTTGAGAGACAAAAAAGGCAAACACACAAAAAGACAGGCAGATTGACTGACAGTATGACTAATATGTACTTGAAGGGAAAAGACTGTAATTGCTTATACTTATTGCAATATTATCTCCTCACTCTTCGGCTAACTTCATTTACATACACAGCTTCACACATACATTCTTGCACATTTACAAATAAACATGATAAAAAGTTGCACTTACAGAGCTTGACTGAGCCACCGAACAGCGATCCTTTATCAAAGGCATCCTTCCATGTGAAGGTTAAGCAGAGCTGCAGAAACAGAGAGACACTTTGTGTTCAGGCTCCTCCGTTAATCAACTGAGTCTAATCTTCAGTCATACATGCTGCCTAATCAATTACCTGGTTTTCAGAGAAGGGAAACTTAGGCTCCACAGAACACAGCTGATCGTAGTATCTGTGGGCAGAAAAAAAACATGAATTAAAAAACCATGTTGTTTATGTGTGAAAACAAACTTTTATTAGGATAATTACTTAATTTGAGCTCAATAAAAAGCCAATCTATTAAAGAAAAACAACAAACAATTTCAAGGATGTGATTATTATGATGCAATTGCTGATTTATATGATTTAGGGCTGGAGGAAACACTGCCTTGTCAGTCACTTGACAATGAGTCAGGAAAAAATACTGGAGCGGGCTAGCACGCTGCAGTGCACACACATACAGAGTCAGCAGCTTCTCAGGTTTATATCTTGTTTGAATCTGTGGCTGTGATGTAATGTTAGCAGTTTATTTTTAGGAATGACAGCATGCAAAGGGGGCAAATGAGGGAAACCCTTTTTAATAGTCCATCAACCCTGTTTTTCTTGAATAAATAACAAACACACGCAATAATATAACTGGTTTTATATGTAGTACCCTCACACAGTTTGTTTCATATTCACATACACAAAGACACATTACGTGTATCCACAGAGGAAAGCTGAGCTGAGGTGTGCCACCTGGTTGACTAAAGAACAACGAGAGATTGAAGCGGGAAAAAAAAAGTTCTATACAAACAATGGTCACCATGGTAACACATAAGCTGGGTCTCTACTGGCCTGTGAAAGGCTTGTTGCTAGGGCTACCTGGCATACAGCAAACAGATGACTAGCGCAGGGAGCCAAGGGGCTAAGATGCTAACAATCAACAAAAGCTGCCCATTCAACACAGACATGTTAGTCTCCATCTCACTGCTAATCAGGCAACCTGTAACCCTGTAAGTTCTCCAGCTGAAAACATCCCAGCACTTCAAACATTTACAGACAAAACAATATCATAAGATGAACAAAGATAGCAAATATAATTGTTAAAGAATTACATAATAGAATATATTTGCAAAATAATTTCAAAAGATCAGCTTCAAGGTATAATGTAAAAGATGTTGATTACTGTACCAGTTTCAAATTATTAAAGGAGGGAATTACAGATCATAAGAGGAAAAGTTTGGTACTTTTTAATATAAACCTGGGTCTGTGGAACAGCCAGGTGATAAATCTGATTAAAAAAATATAGCTCAGAGCAAAGCCACAAATCGTATCAAAGCATCCCTAATTTAGAGTAACTGAAACTGATTGACAGTCGTGACCATAAACACCAAGTCATGGTGTCATAGCCAGTACATCTCAGAGGTTACATGAGTAGATCTGCTCCTCGTCCCTTGACTCCTGCATGAGCTGGGTTGAAGTTATGACGGGGAGCGAGGGAGGAATTTTCCTTAAATATATGGAAATATGTTTACAAGTGCGATGACACATCACTAAAAAAAGTGATCTATCAGACAAATCAGTTTATTGTGTCATTAATCAAGATAAATGTACCACAGACAAAAAGAGGGAGAGAGGAAGAAAAACAGACTAGCAATCATTTGCTGGTAAATTGATATCACCAGAGTCAAAGAATTCATTCATTCATTAAATACTACCTTGCTGTCTGACATCCAAACAACTCTGTTTGAAGCGAGATTGAAGTGGCTGTACAAGCCACTTGTACCATTTATCTGAGCAAGATAAGCACAAATGTCGGCTGATTTGCTGTTTAAATGGTATGCAGACACTTTGCTCTTCATGGTGGTGTGTAAATTATTTGTTTAATGCTCATTATACCTTGTGTGATGGTAATGTTAGGAGATCTAAAAACGAAACTAATAGTGGTATTAGCAAGACAATATGTTGAAATGAAGCCAAAACTTCCAAAGACCTGAAAAAGAGGAAGACTAGAACTCTGGTATGTAAATACTCAGATACTCGTGTAAACTGGGCAAGCTCTGGGAGTGGGCAAACACCTATGAGTCAGTGAGAACAAAAGTTGAACTTGAAGAGGGCAAAGTTTACATCTGAATGTCATCTAGAAATAGAGCATGATGGTTAATATTATGGCAGGCGTTCAGGTATGACAGCATTGGATGGGGACCAAAGTAACTTCAAGACCTCTGTTTTTCCAACAAGCTTTAGTCATACTACAAGAAAGTTTGAGAAATTACAAAGGAATGAGGCAGCAGTCAACAACAACCAGGTGACACTAGTGCAGTGGACACAGAGGAACTGTTGTTTTTAAAGCAACAACAAAAAAGTAAAACCCTTTTATGTCACAGTTCCTCTATGCAAAGTAGCTAACACTGTGCGTGCCAGACTGAATGAGACATCTGACTGACAGGAATAATATATATTGGATTTTCTTGCTGTTGCTTCATTGATTCACTGTAAAGTAGTTTTAATAGGTTTCCTGACAAATATTGAAGTAATTCTTCTAAAGTATATGGCTTAACGTTATAGGATTCAGTCACTGATAACAACTCATATATCCAAACTGGGAGGTGATGTTGGTGACCAGTAAAGACTAAGCCATATGATGATAGCTAAGGGTTATAGTCACTTTGCACAGTATGTCTGTGTAGTAGCTTTGGGTGCTGTTATACTTTTCATATCCAAGTCTCTGTGTATTGTGTTTCAGCGTGGGCACAGTTACGTTTAACATGAAAACAGAAGCATTTCTTACCATGCAGAGATTTACTCCAGCCAAACAATAAACTGGCGATAGTCAGAGACGATGGTTTCCTTAGCTTACATGAATAATTTAAGTTTAGAAGTACTCGATAGTTCGTTTAGAAGAGCTAACGTCAGTATAAGGCCCTTAGGGAAACTTGGCAAGACTGACACATGAGTCAGTTATTCTACCATCTTAGCTTCATTTAGCTTTAACTTTAGCTCCTTCGTTAGCGACTCAAGCTAACCTATATGGGCGCGGTGACAAAGCTAATTTGCCACCACAGAAAACGTTTCCCAGTGTGTTACTAACACTGCAGCCTGTTCAGGGTTTGTAGGATAGTTTTTTTTTTACCTGAGTAAGATCTCCAGGGAGCTTTCGTGTTTGTCGAGCGGCCTTCCCAGAGCGTTCTTGCGGAGCTTATTCAACTCCTCCACGGAACGGATATATTCTGCCTGCTCCTCGCTTCCTGGGTAGGAGGCTGCGATATATTTCGACAGCGGCTTCACCAGATCAACTTCGGATGACTTTTTTAAAGGGACTGAAATAAACGTTGCCATTTCGGCCTGTAATAGCGAGATCTTGTCAGAGAAAAACAGGCACGAAATAGTGAGCAACCAACACAAACAACGACGCGCGACCCACTTCCTGGATTCTGACAAGGAACGTCAATTACGTCATGGAGAACGGAGAGTCGCACGGCGCAGAATCAGACTGTATATTAAAAGAAGTGTGCACCACACGTGTACTCATTAATATTCTTACAATGAACAACTTTTTACAAACACTGAAACACACCTACACACACAAACACAAAAAATTATATATTTTTGAATTTCTGCACTTATTTATTTAGATTATTTTCATTCTTTTATTATTTGCTGCAGTTGCCTTATATTTGTTTCTTTGTTAGTTTTTTTTTAATGCTATTACAAACTTCTTTTAACTGTGTGGCAGTCTTGTGACTCCACTGAATCAACTTTAAAATGATTTAACAATATGCAGTGTCAATGAACAATGAATTACCTTCAGAGCCCAAAAGTTATCTCATATGCAAGATCAGCTAATAAAATACATGTAAAACCTAGTTATGTCAGTGTATGCACATTTTTTAAACATCCAATCAAATTACTACTTAACAGGCGACAGCAAACCTGGGGATTGGGGTTCTGACTAGCATACCCTGAGTGACATTCCAGCATAAACTACCACAGATTTGCTCTCAGGGATACCAAGAGATTGATATATTTCTGTCCTGTCTGGTAATTAAGTGCAACATCTGCACTCAGTCTTTATCCCAGATGTAAGTCAGCCTTTTACATAAACCTAGAGTGAATATTGGCATGATTCTGAGCCCTGAGCATCTGCCTTTGGGAGTCTCAGGCAGGTGCTCTGTGCTCTCAATCTGTTCAATAAACTGAGTCAGTGCAGTCCTCTAATTGTCTTGTTTCAAAGGGCTTCTGTTTTGAACTTCTGTGCCTTTGTTGCTGCTATGTAGAGCCACATGGGGCAGTTGATCATTGAGGCCCACTGTGTGTTCCCGTCACAATGATATAGCTGTGATTAAATGCTATTAGCTCTAAAGCAAAAACAGTGAGTGAAATACTAAGTAGATTTCTCAACTCACCAGCCTGTAGAACCCCTTCTAGTAGCAATATCTTGAGGAAATTGTTTCCTGTACAATGTTATTATAACTCTCACATCATTGTGGAGGAATTTTTGGCCTGCTCTTCTTGACAATGTTGTCTAACTTGATTGAGGTCTGTGATAATTCATGAATACACAGCACCACGAAAGCCTGCCGAAGCATTTTAATAAGGTTGAGGTTTTTTTCAGCCATTCTGTTTTAGATTTTCTGGTTTGCTGGAATCATTGAGTTAAAATGGCCATGTACCAGCCAACCTTCAGCTATCAGAGTCAAGAACAGTTTGGTAAGCAGATGAATTAAGTCTGTTCATTGAATGCAAAGTGTCCAGGCACTGTAGCTGCAAAATAAGCCCAAATCATCAGTCCCCCACCATGTTTTTTACATTTGGATGCAACATTTTTCCTTTAAGCTACACTTACCTTTTTTTTTTTCCAGGACAGCATCCTCTGTATAACCTTTCTAAACACACCATGCTTGTTCTATCTTTTTCTAATAAACCATGACAGACTTAACATTTAACTTGTAAAAAAAGGTCTGTTGAGTCTGAGATATACCCCCCCTTAGAGATTTGTAACTGCCGTAAATGTTTTCCACTTGTAAATCTGGCATTGCGTTAATACATACCTGAACATTCAATATCAAGAAAACCAAATCCAAAAAAGGTGATCGAGGTAGAACCCATTTTAGATTTGTGTTGTTTTCAGTTCATCTGATATTGTTTCTTGCAAGAACAACAGTGCAGAACACAGAAGAAAGTTATGAAATCATTTATTCCCAGCACATGTGGTTGTGTACATCTCCAGCATATGATACTGTGCACATGAGAAGCATCATCGACATGACATTAACAGTGGTCACATTTCTGGCTCACGCTCACACACAGGCAGGCAGACGGTTGGTCAGGTCTTCAGACTAGAACTGCTCATCAGAGTTTGCCTGACTCGTTATCACATCCACTCTGTTTTGACTCATTACTGAGTTGATGACCACATTTTGCTTTGCTGTGGTATTCATGTCTGTGTAAGCACCACAAGAGCTACAGTCCTGGCTCTGGCGCATGGTGAGACAGAAATAGTTGCTTTTTAGTCTTGACATTCTTTTATTTTCTTATTATTCTCTTTCTGATTAGGCAGGTAAGAAAAGGGCGGGGCTGTAGGATTACCGACTACACATCAAGCTAGAACTCTGTAAATTTCTTCAGTGCAGGCTTGGTCTCTATTGTATGGAAAAAAGAAGGAGGGAATACACTCACTGACAAATTTATCTGTCCCTCTTTTCCCCATTTTTCCACATTCTCTTTACTAGGTAGCAAGCTAAACAACTTTTTCATACCAAGAGGAGTTTGACATGATGAAATCTTTGCAAGAACACAAAAATGATACACATGCACACATACACACATTCGGACACGATACCTTAAAGTGTAAACTGTAAGCGCCTCAAAAAAATCCAAAACGGGTCAACTGAACTAATGCAGACTCCTAAGAGTTTTAAAGTTCTCCTTCACTTTTCTGAGAAACGCTTGAAACATGACCTGGTTTTTTTTGTGTTTGGCTACACAACAAACACAAGATGGACACAGCGCTCCTTTGATTTTCTTGTCTGCAGGGTAAGACTATTGAAACCATGCAACATTCATGATTCCGTTCTACGAGCCTGCTGCATGATGGGTTGTTTAATGCAAAGCAGCTCCTAGAATGGAGGGTTTAGCGCAGAAGCAACTCCATCAAAATTTATTCACCTTTAAACCAGTTTATTTAGCGCCTCCTGTGACCAAGATGTCATGAGCTAAGGTTTATTTTCTTTCAAAAAAAGCCTATTAGTCTGTAACCTGTTTGGTCCACTTCATAGTAGGTTGTTGGATAGGCATCGCTGCTCTGCTGTACAATATCCTTTATCCTTGCTTGTACATTTATGACCAATATCAAAAGAGACCACACTTTCCTCTAAACCGGTGTTTCAAAGTCAATACACAAAGCAGAGTCAAAGATGACGTTTGTGTGCTACATGCGTACATGAGTAAAAGACTGAGCTAAAAAGCCAATATGGCACCAGAGACGAGTAAATTTAATGAGCAACAGAAACATCTGATCCATAAATAAAGCATCAACTAAAACGGTAAAAGAGCAGGCCAAGCAGGACGTATGTTAGATGAGCCGAGTGTGACAATGCCAACACAGAAATATGGCTGAAAGTTTAAATCACTATGTGACAAGAGTTAAAGAAAATGACTCCATCTGAAAATAAAAAAAAAATAAAAAGTGGTGCCAAAATCCACAAAACGAGGAGACTTCCACTCATTTAGCCTGGATATTTCACGAGTTACCAAACTCAGCTAATCAGTAAATGGTTAATTAAGACAACCCTGTAAAGAATGTTAGATAAGCAGAGTTAGGTGGGATTCTCCTTTAAGCAACTTAGTATGAGATCGCATGCTGTTCAGCAGTGCAGGTTAATCAAATACTGGCCTAGTGCTGGTTGTACGCTTTGTTTAGGAAGGGCAACAAGCATTAAGGAAACTCTGCTTTCTTTCTGTCTCGTTGGCCAGAGCACCACCCACCCATCTCTCTTGGAGCCTCCGTCCTTCCTTCTCCACACAGAAACCATATAAAGACAATAAAATAAAATCAAAATACATAGAACAATGTCAACTTTCCCCTCATCTCATATTCACCCCAAGTCTCTCTTCTTCTAACTAATTTCCTTCTTTAATAATGTTTTCAATATGAAACAGTGGACACACCCATGTCAGATTCTAACATTTACATGGCCTTCGTGCAGTCTCTGTGCTTTCCAACGAGCCATCATTTAGAGAGACAGGGAGGATGTAGATGGAAAGAGTAGAGGCAGGCAGAGAGGGACAGAGGGAGGCGTCTGCTCCAAAACAGAGGGTGGAGTATTAGTGATGCCATCTGTCCTTCTCACTACTTCAGGATTAAATGAAGGCCTTCACTCAACTCATCTGGAAGGGAATACACAAGAGAAAAAGCACATTAAATCTTTGTCAAATAAAGACAGAACGTGACTTTTTACCAGCAGTTCCTCATGCTGGCATTATGAGCTGACCTTTGACAGTGCTGATCAAAAAACAGCTCTCGTCAGGTAAGTTGTAAACCATCTAGGAAAAAAAAAAAAAAGACAAAAAGAGAGATGTTAGAGCTCACACAATATCCCCTTCAGCCAAGACATCATTTCTTTGTAGTTGTAGTCAGCAACAGAAGTGGACGAGCCAGAAGTGCATCAAGGCAGAAACAATACAGTGCTTGTGACACCAGTAGGCTATAAATTACATGCAAATTAGGGACGCTACAGAAAGGCGTGAGGTTCATGGTGAGATTGCATACATGAAAGTCACACTTTGTCCCTCAATCCCAGTTCTGCCATTTACTCCTCTCCCCACAATGTGTGTCTATGACCATCCCTTTACCAGAGTGAAGCTTAGCAGTCTTACTGAAGCAGTAAATGAGACCATGAGACTATCATGAAATCTTGCATGTGTACTAGAAGGAAAAAACTGTGTGTGTGTGGTAGGGTATTTAAAAAAGAAAAAAAAAAGTAGGGAAGCAGTAAATAAATACTATTTTGATTTAATAAAAAAAAAAAAAATATTGCCCACACACTTCTTACATATAATAAAACTAAACTATATTCAAAAAATATAATAGTAAAATTATTTGCTGCATAATAATAATTTGACGTGTTTATTATAAATAGAAAAAAGGCTGGAAGAACACTAAAAACCAAGATAAAAAATAAGATTAGATGAAAATACAAAAAATGCTTGCCATGTGAGAAGCATGAACTATGGGATACAATGGATGTGCGTTTCATAGCCGAGAAATCCCACATGACAATCACGATACAAACAATTTCACATGGAATGAATATCTACAAATGTTACGATGCAATGCTGACAAAGTTTTGCTTGCAATCCCCCAGGAAAACAAAGAATATGACAAAATATTGTATACTAGTTCTAAAAATCTACTGAACTCCTGTTGCATTACAACACACTGATTCATTCAGGTAAAGGCAAAGCAACATTAGTGCCCTTTTAGTGGGTCCACGCGTCACCTCGCGTTTCGCACGAGTAACTGCCTCATTTACAGAATAATGGTGTCTGTTCACACCCGAGTTAGGATATTAGCTCAAGACTAATCCAGCAACTTGGCTGCCCTTTGGGCCTGGCAGTTAGAAAAGCCAAATGGCTGGGCTATCAGACTTTTAGTGTTAAAGGATAAACATCCAATTTCACTGAACTCCTGCAATGAGAGCAAAGTCATTTACCCATTTAAAGGAGAGTGAATAAGAAAGTGAATCAAGACTAGGGATGCACTGATACCACATTTTTTTCAAACTGAGTACAAATACTTACATTTGAGTACTTGCTAATACAGAGTAACAATACGGGTACAAATAAATACCATTACAGTTCACTGGTAAGGAGTGTGGACCAGATTCAACAGCCGAGTGGTTAATTGTGTGATATATCAAATGGGTCATTCTGCGGCCATCCTCTGAATGTAAGGGTTGAAACAGTCAGAATATTCATAAATAAGATGGATAAAGTTGTTCTTGGTGGATTCGGTTCAGAGCTGTATATGCTAAAAATCAGCTTCTCTTGCTAAGATAATTCCAAATTCAGATTATTAATCTGACACAAGTAATACCTTTGTTGTTTATGTATTAAGTGTTCAAAAACAATTAACTTGCTAATTCCACAGATTAATCTCTTTACAATAACATTGGTATCAGTCCTGTAGGTATTGGTGCATCCCTAAACAAGACCCAGGATCAGTGTAACCCAGAAGTCATACACTCTAGGGAAGAAAATCATGATGATTTACTTCCCTAGAGTGTATGACTTCTGGGTTACACTGATATTTCTTCCGCATTCTGTGCCAATTGCATGCATTTCTTCTTATAGTTTTTATTCTTTTATTATTTCTCCCTTAAGTCTAAACCAAGAGTCTGAGACCAAGCTGGAATAGAGTACAAGAACTTTTAATTTCAAGGTAAATTTCTTCAGAAAATGAAATAAAGTCCATAAATAATGAAGATGTTTACCTTATTGGGTAATCACTTGACATAATTAATTGCTTATATGATACTAAATGTCTTTATGTAGAGCATCAGCTCAGTAAAGGAACTGTGTGTGTTGGGTACCTGGTCACTTAGCAGGATGTGTATGCCTGTAGGACCCTGTCTGTACACTTGGTTGATCTTTCCCAGTGGAATGCCACACACACATGCCATCTTGCGGATGAGTTCTGCAGCTGTAAGCTCTTCTAAGTACAAAGCATGGTACACTGCACAGAAACAGAGCAGAGATAATATTTCACACTCATGCTGACATCCACACACACTCTAGTACTCCACGATCATCAGTAAACAGGTTCCTCACCATGTAAACTAGGGGAGATGCTGTGATCTCCATTTTCATTGGTGCAGTGCCTCTCCAGCAGGGGGCTCTCCGGAGGAGACTCCTGACAGACGTACACTGTCAACCTGGGACACACCGACCTGCACACAAACAAAACAACTCACACTGTGAGACACTTCCTTGAGTGCAGTGGGGGCAACAAGTGTGTTCACAAACCAAAAAAGGTAACAGGAAATGAGAGGAATGCTTAACAAGAGATGACAGGATGAAGAGAAGAGTTTTTTTTGCAACTAAAGCATCCTGTCATGTTCTTCTCTATTCTTCTATTTTATCCTACGTTTCCTTTTCTATCTTTTTAGCTCCAGTGTTTTCCTCATGGGGATCCTTTACATCAGGAGCTATGCCTGTTTTTTCTACGGGGTCATTGCTGCGGGGATCGTCCTGGTCGGGGTGGGTTGGCGGGGTTCTGCATTGCAGTCCTTTGGCTGTGGTGTGGGCCCTGGCCTGCCCTGATCTGGGCAGTTCCCGTGGCGATGCCCTCTGTGGTCATTAGTGAGGCGGCTCCTGGTGTGGACGGGTCCCCAAGATATTGTTTCCTCGCAGCGGTGTCAAGCCAGATGGTTTTTCTTTTACAGATGCTTAGCTCCAATCATATTTTTATATCATAGTTTCAGTTAAAGAGACTAGAAGGTAGAGTTTGTGTTTTTGCAAGATGGGTGGGGGGGTTGCGTGATTGCGCTGTGTGTGTGTGTGTGTGTGTGTGTATGGGTGTGATCATGTACGTATGAATGGTAAAAAGAGAGCATGATGAGGTGTGTGTGTTATTGAATTTTTGATGTTTTATACTTAATATTTCTTTTTATCACTGTTATTATATTTTTAATATATACTTTGTGATGCACCCGTATGAAAAGTGCTATACAAATAAAGTTT
>JAOXYM010000018.1:13395797-13406091 GCA_028567055.1 Leptatherina wallacei
ATTTAAGCTTAGATTGAACAAAAGCCACATAAAGCCTGACAGTCAACAGCAGCTGCAGACTGACCTCTGATAAAACAGTGGTATCATAAGAAGGCTGGTACTTTTCCTTCTCTTGAGCGGTGCGCTTCTCCATCTTTTCTCTGTCAGTCTTTTGTTTACGATCCGCCCCCTTTGGCTAAACAGGAAGCAAAGAAGAGACCACAAAGCAAAGACAGTTGTAATCACTGTGCAAGCTGACATGCAGGCAAGCAAGAAAAAAAAAATATAAAAAAAATCAATAATTTGCCCTGTGAGAAATTGAGAGAATACCTTAAAGACTTTGATTTGGCAGGAGGCAGAGTGGAGGTGCTCTGTGTACTCTCCACCGTCTCCTTGGGCGAACGTGTCAATTTGGATCCTGAAGGGGACACCCTTCTCTCCACCATGTTTTCTGGGAGTGAACTCTGTGCTGATGCAGTGCACCTGCACACAGCGGGGGAAACAACAGTCTGATGTACTCAAAATATGTCTGTGATGTGGAAATTCAGTGGTATAAGCTAACAAAAGACATAAGAGAGCGGATGTGCAAGTGAGGATGTTTTTTTGTTACCTGCACAAAAACCGAAGTTCTTTTGTTTATGTCCCACAGAAACTCTGCAGCATTCAGCTGGGAGGGGTGAGTCTTCATCTCCACAATGCCCACTGACATGGGGATATCTGTTTCAGACAAACATACAGATATCTGAGCTGCAAATCACACATATGGGACAGTTCAACTTTTCCTGCCAGGTATCTTTACCAATGTCAAGGAGACGGTCACCAGGACGATTCCACTTCCACCCTTCCAGCTGCTGGTGTTCTGTGTACTGCAGCCGACGGTCGTGAAACACTACTCGCACAGTGCTCTACACACAAAAACAGGCACAAATTACATTATGAAGTGCACTTGATATAAGAATCCTCTAGCTTTGAGGCTCCTCTAACCTTCACCATCTTGTTGGTGAGCTCTGGTAACTCATCTGATCTCCTGTTGTCCAACATACGCACCTCATAAGACTGGCCTGAGTGAGACAAAAAGGAGATGGACATAAATTTGAGAGGAAGAAACCTCATTATGGAGTCCACAGAGAGAACAAGCTTCTTTTTAAATGTAATTTGAATAAGGCACAAGACAAAAGTCCATTTTGAGCCACGCTGGAGTAATAAAACACTAGCTAATTTTGGGGTAATTTCTCAAGAGTCCACCTCCCTTGTTTCTCTTTTAAATGACTAATTCTTAGTAAAACATCAATCTTTTTGTGAACTTTTATTCAAAAGTATATAGCTTCATAATGAAACTTAAGAGTGAAACATCTGGACACCAGTATGAGGCTGTAATGAAAAAACAGTGAAGTTCTCTGTTCGTTAAGCTTTTAATAGGAGAAAAAAAGAAATCAAGAAAATTTAAGCTGTTAATCCTGCTTTAGTTTTAATCTATAGAAATTTAAAGAGTTTGCAAAGTTTAAAATAATGCAACACTGCAGTCCCTAATCACAAGTCCATAACAACAATTTAGATGAAGATCGGACTATTTTGGAATTAATTCATCAATGTACCCATATCAGAACAATAACTTGGCTTATGATTGTCGTTATATCATCAAGCCATGTTCATGTACTTTAGTCCCGTCAGTGTGTGGGCTCCTTGCTGCTTAGAAACATAACATACTTATGGAAACATTTCTCTGCTCATTTTAGAAACATAAATCTATCGTGTTTACACTTTGTAAACACAGATTGTACTAGTAGCATATCTTAGGTGGTCACAATGGAGACTAAATGGGTTGAAATTATATCACAAAAATGTGAGGTATATCTAAATCACCTATATGTTTAAAAGAGATGTGCTAAAATTGAAAACTTTTACAAAGTAATAATAAATAGGATTTTTGTTTTTTCAAATCTTCTCCAGTTGTGATGGTGATCCATCAATGTCAGAGCTTAATGATGCTGCAGCCTTTGAAATTTAAGACCTTTGCAAGACATAATAACGTCATATATGTAATCTACAATATGCTGATCTTCCGCAAGAAATAGTGCATCTCAACCTAATGACAGCCAGCCCACCTTCAAAACTGCCCACTCAGCAATTTCAAAGCTGAATCAGCAAAAAGCAGCCAACTCTTTAAGCTGCAGTGATATTTCTGGTCAATTTGCATTTGAAAAATCCATATTGTGTGTGATTTATGTTACAATCATTCAGGCTGATTAGCAAGAACCGTCCATTGTGCAGAAAGCATTGAGAAGATTGGAATTTTACATGTTGTCACTTATCTTTAGAGAAGATGTTGTTGTTGGGTTCTTTGTGTTAATCTCTTTATGTGCCATTAAACAATGTTGAAGAATGAACAAAAAACTGTTGATGCAAGCTGTTATAGTGCGTTGAAGCCAGAAAGACCCGTTTCATTATGAAGACATCAAACTAATGCACATGTATGGGCTTAGTATTCAATGACAAACTGGTGTGTTACTCCAGAACATGAGGAAGGGTCTGTGTATGAGCAAGAGCAAAAACAAATAAATACCCAAAACTCAGTTTTGTTAGTCTGAGCAGAGAATTACTGTACAACCAGGTCACATACAGCATTGAGTTTCACACTCCCAGAATGGAAGCGGTGTTTGGTGTGAGGGATGTAGATGATGAAAGTAAGCTGACTGGGTTATATTGCTAATATGAGATGTGAAGAACAGCGTACTATCGAGGAGGACACCCAGACTCTTGACCTGAGGGGAGGGAGAGATGGCAGAATTATCAATGAAAGTTGTGAAACTGTGGGATTTGGCTAAAGTGGAGTAGTAAACAAAT
The DNA here is from genome assembly GCA_028567055.1 of Leptatherina wallacei. NCBI lineage: Eukaryota > Metazoa > Chordata > Actinopteri > Atheriniformes > Atherinidae > Leptatherina > Leptatherina wallacei. The sequence goes on from JAOXYM010000018.1 coordinate 13,398,621, forward strand.
AAGGTGTGAGATGAAAAAGTCATGCAACATGGACCAGTGATCCTGACCTGCTACCGCCTATAAACATGACACGAAGTGTGTTTTCTTATCTTGTGTGTGGTGTTAGTAACTATACAGTCTGTATTTGAGAGGTTACAACCTTAATGCCGGCAAACTGTGACAACACAGTCATTCATATAAATTTAAAGAGAGGCAAACCTGTCGGGCTCTCTGTCTTTTATCTCTCTTACAGTGCATTTAGCATCTGTTTGCAAAGTCTAGCTCAGCTAAGTTACATAAATGAACGTGGAGATAGTTTATTAATATGATGTAGAAGGAGAAATCGATAGTGATCGATAAAGATTGATACAACTCTAGATCGGCATATTTGTTTGGCTAAATGTAAAAAGCTCCCCACGGTTCTTCATTAAAGCTGTGATGGAGCACTATAATTTTACTATCACTGTATAGGCTAAAGGTGGATCAAGAGCAGCAAAATTATTTTAAACTTTATATAAAGAAATATAAAAAAATGCAGATATGGACAAATACCAATCACACTTTCCACATAATTTGAGATCAGTGTTTAATTCTCTGAGAAGATGCACCTTTCTATGGTTTTTAAATTACTCTCATTGGAAGTGCTGTTGTCCTCAGTGACATAACAATGACACAATATTATAATTACGTATCTTGAATCAAAAGAAATATGAACAATAACAGAATAGGCGCATCAGCTAAGTGCACTCCACTTCTACCATAGATTAACAAAATAAATAGCCCCCATCATGGCACAATTCACAGAATAAACCGCAGTATTACATTACGTGCCACTTCTCATCAAAATAGAGGGAGATGTGATGTATCAACTATCAATTACATCACAGCCACAACTCTCATATCCAGAAAAAGAGACACCAATTTGCACCTTGAATCTTGTGACAAAAACATCTCATATAAACAGCAATCCAAATGACCAACAAGTTGGGCAGCTGAGTCAGTGACACATTACTTCTACCACTATTCAGGTGTGAATGCCGAAGGAGCAGCTTACAATCCTCAAACTCCCCACCAGTCAGAACAGAAGTATCCTTTAAGATGGGAGGTGCATCATCATCAATAACCAGGAAAATGTGTCCAGCTGACGATCATTTAAGCCAGGGGTGGGGAACCTTGGCTCTCATCCTGCAAGTTTTCCGTGCATCCCTGCTCCAACGCACCCGATTCAGATCAAATGGGTCCAACAGCCAATCACAGTGGCTCATTAATTTGCATCAAGTGTGTTGGAGCAGGGATGCATGGAAAACTTGCAGGATGAGGGCCAAGGTACCCCACCACTGATTTAAGCACTTAAAATGATCATGACCTGGATGACAAAGGATCTACTGACATATCACCTTGGTTTAGGTATGTGAGCGTCTCCTCATGCAGCTTGACAGCAGGCGAGGTGGCAGCACACAGCACATACTGGAATGGGGGATTTTTGGTCTCATTTTCAGGGGAAAGGCTGGAGTCCTCCTGTTTAAAGATGGGCAGAGCCAGCACATCACTGGCAGAGAGAAAGAGGAGACAGATACAAACAAAAGTCAGCAGGACAGCAATGCTGATCAGACTGGTAAGATAAACCATCATACAAGAGGAGACAGATACAAACAAAAGTCAGCAGGACAGCAATGCTGATCAGACTGGTAAGATAAACAATATGAACAATATAAAACAGGGGGGGGACTTAATGCAGAACTAAACTGTTGTATGGTATATCCTTGATTCTGGCCAGTCTGTCATTTCAAATGGTTTGTTTTTTTTCATGGTTACACAAAAGTGTTGATTTTTTATTGAACATCCTGCACCGTACGAGTCCATTCTCATTATTACATATTTACCATGATGTTCTTAAAGCAAAGATGAACGCTTCATTTACTTTTCAAGACTGACTGCTCTTCATATCCCTAAAGCATTAAATAGGTTTGTTACAGATAAGCTGTTAATACCACTTTTGGTTGGACAGTAATTCACCCTGTCAAAGTGTGAAATCATTAAATGGATCTACTTATTTTAGAATAAGTGACGAAGCCTTTCCATTGATCAAATGGCTCTCTTATTATGTATGCATGAAGCTGGAGCAGGATAAATGAACAGAAACACCCAGAGATAGCCTGAGCTGCTGACATATATTATCTCTCACATTTGGCAGGCACTCCAGACAACCAACCTGCCCTCAGCTCACCCTGACAAATGCTGCAGGAGTGTCGAATGGTGCAAATTGTACACGAGGGTGTGTGTGAGTGTGAGTATCACAGTGAATTTAGAAAAAGAAAAAAGTCCTATCCATGCACAAAAAAAGAAAAGGAAAAAGAAAACAATTCATGGTATCCATTTACCTGACAATTTTTAGACAAGTTATGAATCTACACCAGGTCATAAGGTATAAATTTCAAGCTATTTCTGCTGCACCTAATTCCAAACATCATCTTTCAATTGACTGCTGGAGTTATTAAACTTAGATCACATTCTCTGATGTCTTGCGGGTGGTTTTTCTTTGCACAGTAGGTGCCAGGTACGGCCAACCTGGGTACTGTTGCCCTGCTGAGCCATGTGACCCCCCACCCCCTGTCAACCTATGTCTGAGTCCTGAAATCTGAGGAGCGGGTTTCACTGCAACACACCGAGACATTCTGTTCCCACCAGCTGCTGACTTCAAACACGCCCCTCAGTTCACCCCAGCATCACAGATAGCTCACACTGTGTTTTCACTAATTCACTTACATGCATAGCATGAATTCAGTACAGATGAACTCGCTTGCACTCTTAAGTGGCTAGCATACACCTACGTCACACTCAGATAAACACACACTATAAACAGATGGAAGAAAGGGCTGTTGATAAGACACATGCTTATCCCTTGGGGTCTTGTCCCCCCCTCACAGAAATATCACTACCGCAGGATGACCTATTACATAACACAATGCACACACACTAACAACCAGTAAGTGAACAGGTGGTGTACAACAATACCACTTCAGCACTGACTCGAGTTATTCTTTAATTATTTCAGAGGCACAGACACTGGAAGTGTCCATGCATACGGCAGACAGATGATCAACACGTAGAGCTGACTAAGCAGTGTTTCACCAGGATCAAACAGTGATTGGGAACTGCTGTAATTATTTTAAGAGTGGCACTCTGAGGATGTGCACATCACAATTTCTCCAAAGTAAAATAATAAAAAAAACCCGTATAGCAGCTGGATAACAGTTGAGAATGTGTGATGCAAAAACAATGGCTGGATGAATATCAAACTGGAGTTTTTTTTTTTAAATCCTGCATTGTGGGGAATGCTTTTTTTTCCCTTTTATTTCTTTTAGTTCATAACCCAATTAGTCTAAACCAAGGATCTAAAATTCTGTCCTCAATGGCCACTGTTCTGCAGGTTTTAGATGCTTCTCTGCTCCAACACATCCGATTCAAATGAAAAGGATCCAATAGGTTGTTGTTAAGTTCTGTACAATAAACCATTAATTTCAGTCAGGTGTGTTGAATCAGGGAGACATCTAATACCTGGAGGACACTGGCCTTTGATGACTGGATTATTAGATTGCTGGTTTTAATATTGTTGTAAATCAGTTTTACACAAATGCACAACAACGTTTACATGGAATAGTAGAATAGTAAATAAACAAGTCAAAAATCCTTTTAGTATTTCCCGCTTATATAATCATTGGTTCAAAAGTATTTATCCATTACCCAGGACTTGCACACAATCTTTCAAAGGATGTTTTCTAAAAAAAAAGAAGGAAAAAAAAAGGAAAAGTGTATAAAAATTATATAAATTGCTGGAATACCAAAATAAGCTAAACATCTAGACTTAAAAAACCTGTCACGGACCTAGCTACTGGGGAATTGTTAAAGCTATCCATCTTTATTTAAAAAAGATGTTAAAATGGACTCAATATAAAACCTATATCAGTCATACTTAAAAGGACTGATGCATACAAGGACTCAAAGTAATTGTAATCCCAAGCATTTTGTTCTGAAAATTGTTATGGAAATGTGAAAAAAAATTACACAAATGAAGTTAAAAAAAAAAGATGTTAAGTGTCTCCTATACTGAAGAACAAAGTTTAGCTGAAACTTGTAGCATATACACAGCCAATCAACAAACTACATCTCTTATTAAGAAGAGAAAATTATAATGAGCAATCAGCTTAGACATAATGTACAGATTTTAGTTTCCTCATACCAATACTATTCAGAAACAAAGCAATGGACCCTCTCTGCAGACTTCCTCATTTAAACAACATTAATGAATCATTCAGCAACAGAACCGAAATCTAAGAAACGGGGTGAGCTGTCATATCATCTTTGTCCCTCATAGTGTAACGTGTTTTCAGACGCATTGATGTGGATTTACAGAAAATAATCTTTGTCCCTGATCGTGGCACCCTGCAGGGACTACCCTACTGCAAATCCCAAAACAAAGAAAACCATCACACCCAATACAAAAGCAATAACACACCCAGACAGGGGAACTAAGAGCTAAAATGTTAAGACACTTGAAGACAGTGTTTTTCTCCTCCCACTCCTGAGCAATAAAGCTGGGCTTGGCATGTTGAGACCATCTCTAACCTCATGCTGTAGGCTCCAGCACCAAGCTCCTGTCCGATGCCGGACAGACTAGCATCGAAGTCATGCACCAGCCCCGACTCGATGGTGGCATCGTCCATCTTCAGAACCCAGGCCATCGGCCCCAGCTCCTTGTCCTCGGCTTCTACTCGTAGGGCCGCCAGCTTGCTTCAGGTATGAGGTCGGCTAACGAGGAAGTGGGCTCTGCAGCTTTTGAGTGATACCGCAAGAGGAAAGTTATGCTGCTAACCCGTTAGCCGCTGCTTGGCAAGCTGGGCAGGCGACCTGGTAGCTTTCTACAGAGACTGCATTTATCGCCATATCTCTACAGGGCATTTGAAAGCTTATTTTTTCCCACCTAACACGGTGTTCCACTGGTGACAGACTGCCCGAGAGCAACAATAAATCAGAAGCCACTCAGCTAGCAAATAGTTAGTCGTGACAGAAGATACGGGCTGATTGTCAGCATGCTAACGTGAGCTAACAGCTAGCTTTACAAAGGCAGCTTAGCAAGCTAGCGCCAATTTATCAGCCCTGTTGTTATTCCAGGCAGTTAACTAGTCTAGATAGCGTTCGGTCAGCAAAATGCAACAAGCTAAAATATTATATTGTTAAGAGTCCACATGCTGCATCCCACGGAGCGTCCGCGCAGCTGTTGCTACCAGACTACCAAGCTAACTAGCATCAACTTCACTTGCTTTGAATCAACTGTCCAGTGACCTAAGACCAGCTCTCTTCTGGCGCTCCCTGTACACTCCCAGGCCGCTCTCCTCTTCTCATCGCGGTGCTGGAATCACCGCTGAGGCTCCCCGTCTTTAAGACGCAGTCCTTTAACCATACAAAGTGTAGCGTTTGATACAAAACCAGGCATCAACATGGCTCCCTCAGCATACAGACTGTCGGTCTGTGTTGCCACCGCCAGCCTCGGGAATGATGCCAGGAGGGGAAACAGCCAATCAGAGGCCGCCTCCTGTGCCCAGCGTAGAAGAATGAGCCAATCGGAGACCTCCGAGCTTCCGTCATTGTGTCCAGCTGTAGCTGCGCTCTGCGTCCAAGAAACTACGATATATTTACAAAGTATTTACTGTCAATAAAGGTGAACGCTGTAGACATGACAACAACCCCCTCAGTGTCACACACCTATTGCAATCACACACACACTGAATAAAAAATTAAAAGAGACAAATTAAAAAGGAGATCCAGCGTGGTTTATTTTTTAACATATCAGAAAACTGTTAACTCTGTTGGGACTTTGAAGCAGTAAAAAAAAAGAGTGGAAGTTTTAGGCTTATGAAGTTCATACCGTGCGTAGCTGCCGCTGCCGTCTATCTGCACAGGGGCTCGGAAGTTTTCAGTGTAGGGCTGCCAGAACAACATTGTGTCTCCCAACAGCTGTCGCTCCAGAGCGCCTCACTTCTGCTGTTGATGAATACGACTCATCCTGGTACCGTCGAGGTCCAAACGGAACCTAAGTGTTACATTCATGTCAGTGTTGAACAAGAGTCGTGGCTTCAGAAATATGATTACCTCCGCCCTTCTCTGCACACTCTAGTCAATAATTATCCGTCAGACCCTGGATCTGGAGCACGGTCAAATCTGTGTGTGAGCAGCAAAGTTTTTCCGAGCAGGGTACACACGCTATTTTGGCCTGAGGGGAAGACCCGCCTCATGATTTAATTACAGGTCCCCTTGAAGTTCAGGCTGGTGATTCCTACTGTAGGTCTACACAACTTCAGTGCAAAACAGTTAAGGAAAACACATGCACAAAAAACTCATTTTTGCACAAACACAAAAGTTCAACTTCATTTTTAACCCAGGATTACACTGAGCAACTCCAAAGTTTCTAATAAGCTGTTTGTTTGTTGTACAATAATGCATTATACTTATGTAAATAAATGACGTTTTTATGCTGCAGCTGCATGTTTCAAGTGGTTTGTATACATTCGGTAGTTTTAATTAAAATGGTACAAATATTTTACTGACAAGGTAAAATATCAGTGCAGTGACATTTCTCTGTAAATACAACATAAGATGGGAAAACCAGTAAAGTGTAGGACTTCCCTGCTAAACCTGATGTTTACCTAACTAGGTAATTGTTTTTGAAGATCGTATTAATGGTATTCAGTGTGGAGATGACAGTCAGGGAGGCCAGAGGGGTTTTCATATTAGACTAGTGCTTAATCTGGTATCCTCTTTAGCTGCGTCCTAAATATACAGCCCACCAAACCGATGCATACATGAAATACAGCACCTGTTTCTCAAATAGCTATATTGCATAAGACTTAGATGTTATCTTTTACACCATGTCCCAATTAGCCCACTGTATAACAAGTGTTGGTTGTTCACATTTTTCCACTTGCCACAGCTCATTGCATGAGAGTGAGAAGATTTTATGTTTTTTTCATGTTGGAGAGAAAATCCATGTTGTGATTTTGTCATTTATTAAACAGGTCAGTTTGAATAACTTATGCAACATTTATCACCAATTCCTGATATTATCCAAGAATATAAAATAAAATAATCAGCTTATTTAGTAGAAGAGGTGGTTTTTGACTTACAAGTCACAAGCAACATGGAAATAAATGTTGTGCATAAAAAAAGCTTCCTTCAATTAAAATAATAAATAGTAGCTTAAGAGGAAAGTATGTAAGGGGAGAATAAAAATGTATTTAAGATTTTTTTTTGTTCAGGTTTTAGCCCTTGTAAAATATGGTGACCTATAAGAGTTATTATGGGACCATCTACCCAATTGATTGCGAACTGCTAAATAAATGTAAAACATTAAGATACAGCTACAGTTATTTCAATGAGAAACAGAAATATCGCTTCCAGGTCATCTGAAATAAGTCTAGACAGAAAATCCAATGAT
>JAOXYM010000018.1:13415135-13435482 GCA_028567055.1 Leptatherina wallacei
TAGAACACATAATCTGATAGGCTTTATCTTGGTATTGTTAAGTGTGTTGCATATTTAGAACAAGATTATACAAAACTAATCACAGAGGACTTTTGCTGTCAAACAAGCAAACACACCTGTGGTGACATCTGTGTGTGAGTGTCAATACCTTTCTGACATCTGAGCTCTTAGGTTCAGTTGTCCAGGTGATGATGCGGGAGACAGCCAGTCGAGTTTCACTGGAGTTCACAAAGTCTGGAGCTTCCATCTGTAGTGTCAGCGTCTCTATGTACTTGAGAATAGCTACCTTCACCTGCAACACAAATGCACACACATTCACACATCATTAATAAAATACATTGTAAATGTTCCCCCGGAAATACTGTAAAAACACCACAAACACACATGAAAATGTCAGCATGAACAACCAAAGCAGACTGTGGATCTCTTGCAGGACTGAAAAATCAAATGATTGTATAAATGAGGTGTAAGAAGATCATCGAAGTGAAGAACATTCATGGTTATGCTTTGCATAGAAGAAAAACAACTTGATCAATACAAATGACAAAACAAACAAACCAGTAAAAAACAGGCAATCACCACAGGCCTCGAATATGTCACAGCTTTTTCCTGCCGTGACTTTCCTCCTCCTCCATCTCTGTCTCGCTACATCTGCACCTCAAGGGCCAGAACTTCCTCCACATCACTTAGCAGCATCCTGCGCGCCATATAATTGCTCCCCCCGGAGCGCACTGACCTGGGAGGACTGGCTCCAGGCTGCGGCCTGCTCGTCTAGAGAGCAGGCGTGGCGCCGCGCTCTGGGGGGGAACAATTTAACCCCGGACCCTCCCCTGCCTCGCCCTCGCCCGCAACACGAGCTCCGTACAGGCTTCAGAGAAAGAGAGGAGAAGCACTGCGTCAATCAACGGAGAAAGACAGAGGGAGGGGGGGGGGGACGCAGACAGGGAGGGCAGAGGGAGATGAAAGGAGCGGAGGGGAAGGTTAAGGGAGTGGTGAAAGAGTAGAAAGATGGTAAAGTAGGTGTGGGCGATACCAGAATTTTATGGTTTTGTTTTGCTAACAATTTCTAGAAATTCTCCAATTGTTTCTGCCACTACGTCAGCTGTGTTACAGACTAAAGTAACTATTAACCAAGCAGTTTTTCTACTTATAGCTTCATGTGCCAGTTTTCCTGCAAGATAATGTTGCTGTAATACTCTACTGGCTAAAATGAGGAATTTCATTACTGTATTTGTTAAACTTCTTATTCATTCATTTGACCATGTTTTGACACAGCAGACAGCAGTTAGGATATATGGTGGCAGAGAGTTGGTTTTATTACTTCATTGCCCATACTTGGTCGTTAGGGCAAGAAACAGACTAATACGCAAAGTAAAAGGAAATAGTGGGAATGGGGTTAAATATTACACGATAGAGTTTGTGAGGAGGAACACCATCAGGCAAATAAAAAGTAAGGAGTCAGGAAGGAAGGAAGGAAGCAGCAGAGAAATTGAAAAGAGGATAAAGATAGATGGGTGTTGTGAGGATGGATAAAGTCTGTGAGAATGGATCAAGGCCTTGAGGAGGAAAGCTTGCAGGTTTTAAGTGGCACAATCAGCTGCTGTCCAATCACAGCCAGAGAGCCGGGGCTTTGGCACGTGCAGCCAGTACTGGCGGGTATAAGGTCCAGGAGCAACCATGGTTACAGCATCCCTTAATAGCTTCATGAGCATGCTTCCTATCAACTCAGTCACTCTCACACACAGTCAAAAACACATTGTATGAGCATATTACCTTGAGGTTAGGTGTCTGTGTCTGGTCCACAGTAAACCTCATCAGAATAGTGAACTGGAGATCATTGGGGAAAGACTCTCTGAAAAAAAATATGGAATTCACCACTTCATATAAAAGCATAAATGACAGCAAAAATACAAGGAGCTTCCCCATCAAATTTAACTTGTTGGTTTAAATTAAATGACTATTACTACACACATAGGCTCCTCTGAATACTATTTTTGGGCCTTAATTGCTTCAGAGAATTACAGATAAGTTTTTTTTTTATTTTAATGCACAGAAAAATGGGAATCAACCTCAGATGGTGACGTGACTAGGCCTGTCGGAATAAGCAATGAGTCAATTATTAATTCATTATCTATCATATTTGTTTTTGGCTGTGTTTGGTTTTCATTCATTATTAATGAGACTGGGAGTCGCTTCTATTTATTGTTTTTGTTTTGTTTATTTAAAATTTCTTCCAGTTCCAGTGAAAATGATTTTTATAAATGAAAGTTTATTTATTATTTGAAAGGATGTACTTGCAGCATCATCATGGCATTATCATTATATCAATTGAAAATGGTCTCAAAATGACATTATCTCATAGCGCAATAATTTCTGAGATGATTAATTGCACAGCAAAAATTTGTTATCGTGAAAGGCCTAGACGTGACAATGTACTTACTGTAGATCAAATGTAGGTTGATGTTACCAAGCTATGACCTAAGCGTTTTCAGATAATTACCAAACTTATTGTAGGTCCATAATTTCTGGCAGGCAACTTTTTGGGGAACCATACAAATTTCAAACTTATCTCAGACTCTCATTTTATCACGTTGATTTCTATCAACTTGTGAATCTAATACTTGGCAAAAGCAACATGTTTCTACTGTTCAAAATAATCAAATTTAGTACAGTTGATATGAGTGTAGATTTGAATTAATCAACTCTTTTCTTTCTAACACATCCGTGTTACACACCCCCCCTGTCCTCTTAATGCACAAACACCTGGCTGTTGGGTTACATAGTCATTTATTAAATTTAGCAACTTTTTGACTTTTTTCAGACCCTTTTAGCAAAAGCTGTGCAAAGTACAAGTACTAAACAATGCCTTGATTTCCAGTGTCTGTCTGCGTGTGAGTTAACACCCACCTTGTGATGTCCAGGGCTCTCTGAACTTTGGCCTGTACAGAGCCCAGCAGGTCTGCTCCCATCTTCTTCAGCAGTTGCGTAAGCAGGACAAATAACCAGTCCTGCAGGTCGTCCTTGTGAACCAGGATGAAATCTACCAAAGTCTCCAGGAACATACTGAATACCTAAACACACACATATATGTTATGTTAAACACAGAAACTCAAGTCATTCCCTTTCTTATTGCTTCATGCTCACACACAAATGCATGCACAAAGTATTCCTTTAATTTCCAGTATTACTGGATGAGTAGGGATAAAGTGCAAACAGCATTAGTTCCCGTTGTGCAGTTAGTTTTAATTTATTATTGGAGTGGCCCATTTTCATACCCAGTCACCAATGAAATTGAAATCACCCAAAATAACAATAATAAAGATTAGCAACCGCATTGAGGTGTTGACTTGATTAGAATTAACACCTGTTAGGTTGTGTGGTGACAATTTCTACATGCCAGTAGTTGGTTTTAGAAGGACAGTAGTGTTACAGGCAACATTAAATGAGGCAGGTTAGTGAGTGTTATGTAGTTGCCTTGGTAACCGATTAGCCAGCCAGATTAATGAAGCAGATTTTCATCCAGACACATAATTTAGACACAATAACAGTGATTGGCCAGACTTACTCTCTACAGAGAGTTCCAGAGTGGGGTGGCATGAGGGAAAAAGAGACACATATCTGTTAGCATCCTTGCAAAGCTTGAACTCACTGCATGAGAGTCCACCCATAATCTTGACTTGCAAACACAATTAATACAAAACTATTTAAAAGCTTCAAACAAATATTAATCATATCTTGACTGACATCTGTTAAAGTGCTTTGTGCAAACAATGGAAACAACTGAACTGATCATGGAAGATGATAAAGGAGAAACAAAAGTAGACAGATGGAAGCACGAGAGAGATCCATGGTGGGATGCGGTACCTTGAAGGAGGCTGAGCTTATACCGGATTCTGCCGTGCCGTACACCCTGCCGGAGTCTCGCTGAAATTCATCAAATCGTCAAACGTCAAACGAGTGGAAGGGGAAGAGGCTCACACACCTCACACCGTATGTGAGTCAATGGAGCACTCATAACGCCGAAAGAAAAGTGGCGGTGTTAGGAAGGGCGAACCAGAGCTGGTTAGTCAGAGAGAAGAGCTGGCAGCCCAGATATTTGTGTGTGCTTTTAAGAGCATCTGCTTATGTGTGCGGTCAGTGTTGTCGCTTCAGATTGCAGGTAGGGAGGGAAATGGGGGGCGGCAGTGAACTCAAAGAGCGCAGCCAGTGGGTTGGGCTGCTTAACGGAGAGGAAGATCCCACAGAAGGGCGGAGAGAGTGAGTTCATACACAAACTCAGGTGTGGCATGCCGTTAGAAAACAGTGCATTGCACACTTTGCATGCCTGTGTTTATGTTTGAATATTTATATTCACGTATGTACATCTGAGAATATACTTTTACCTGTTTATCCCATCTTTTTCTTTATATAAATAATAAAAAAATAAATAAATCTAAAAACTGTGATTGACAAAGTATACGTGTGTGTGTCGGTTTGTGCGTATTAAAGAGCTACAACTATGTCCATGTTTTGGCAGAATCCGGTACAGTGAAGGGTGGTGGGATAAACAAAGCAACTGAAACCAAGGTTAAATCAAAAGTTGGTGAATAATGAGTTTTGTGACATGAAAGTGTGTGCTGTGTGTCCCAGTTATTGTGCTGCATGCATCCATACCTTACTGTGAGGGTCTGCAAACATCCTGGTAAAGATTTCACACAGTCTCTTTAACTCTACCCGACTATAGAGAAAACAACCAGAGTTAGATAAAAATCCACTACAAGTTTATCCTTTGAAAAGACAACCTCGTGTCCTGTTACTGACCTGAGGGTGCGTTGGTTCTTGAGTAGTGCCTGTAGGCCCAATAGTCCCTCTTTCCTCTCAGACCAGTTGGCACTGGCACAGCGGTTGAGCACCTGGAAATAACCCCAAATGCAGGTCAACAACAAAATGAAAATGTAAGTTAAGACTTCTGCATGAGCACAAGGAAAGCAGAGAAATTGAAAATGTTCATCTTAATAATCATATGGCATGAGCTTGAAAAAATATCAAACTGTTTAAATTTAAAAGATCAAATTCCTGCAGTAATTGCACAAATTTCCTGCAAATTTGAGTGCTCATAAGGAACTGTATCGCTAAGCTGTAGCATAATCATGAACTCAAAATTTACAAAAATGAATTACAAGTCCAATCATTGCATATACACTTAATATCATGACAAAAAGTTGCCTGAACAAAAGACAAGAAACAACATTTTCCGTGTATCTTTAACATAACCTTCTTCTCATGCTGCTAACCTCAGCAACATCTTCTGTTTGCCTCATGTAAGTGGGGATGGCTCCTCCGTTCCTGGAGCTGTAGGACCTCTCTGAACAGGCGCTAGATGCATCACTGTTGGCGTCGTCATCGGAATACATGCTGTAGTTCTCATACCGCCGCCGTGCAGGCTTTTTCTGCACGATAAAACAACAGATCAGTTTAACTCAAAAGGAAGTGTGAGAAAAAAGTCACAGGAAAAACAAAACAAAAATAAAAACATGCACTAGCACTGCCTGATAGAACGCAAGCACATCTAAACACACAGCACACAGGTAAGAGGCAGGAGAAGAAGCTGACCTTGGATCTCATGTCTCCCAACAGCTGACAGCGTTAAACAGAGGTAGAACCAGGGTTTAGTTAACACACACACAAACACACTAGAAGATGTGAACTGCACGTGGTGACAGCTTATTGGAATGTGCTCTGAGTTAAGATGTGTGTTCATCTGTTTTTATGTGAAGCTTTGTGGGTTTTCATACCAGTGCATCTGCAAGAGCCTCTTCTACATCTGAGCCAGTGTTCAGGACCCTCATGGCACTGACAGAAGAGGAGAGACGACTAGACTGACTGATGCCAAAACCTGATCCTGCAGATGGAGACAGTTGCAAGGAGGGGAGGGTTTGGACGGAAGCAGAGCAGAACAAACATGTTGATAAACATTCTGGATGAAAAAGACTCCAATATGCAAACACTCCAAATTCAAAACAAGTTGACATTTTCCCCCACAGTTGACTCACAACAAGTATCTCATTCTAATCATCATCCAATGTCACACACATTTAGTCAAGAGATAATCCTGTAAGTTGATGAGATGACTTGTTACACGACAATATAGTTGAAACTTTGGGAAAAAGTATGACATAAAACACAAAAGAGCATGTTGATGTCCCTGCAGAACAGGAGCAGAGCTAAAAAAAAAAGACAAAAACAAAACCAGCAGAAATGTTATAAACTGACAACAGAAGGGGGGGGGGGAGGAAGCATGCGATTCCATCCGAGGGTTCAACATCCTGAACGTTAAAAAGAAAAAGAAAAAAGCCATTAACACAACTGAGGCTGATGGACAAGAAAAGGAGTAGATGACTGGTTCTGAAAAGAACAAAACGTAAGCAAAACAAAAAAACAAAATCAAGGCGAAGTGGGTGGGTGGGTGAAGTACGGAGAAATAGATGTAATCAGCCTTCACCTGCAGCCCCAAAAGTATCAGGTGTGTGGAGAGCTCCGGTGGAGCGAGAGTAGCTCCGGGTTGCTGTAACCAAGATTAAAACACACACACACACACATTTTAACATCCACACACACACACGCACGCACAAGACGGCATGTAGAAACCTAAAACTGATTGTATAGAAAGAGGAAAGAAAAAGGCTGAAAAACATGTAAACCCATGCAAGTAAATATGTTTCTACTTGACTACTGTTCTAAACTTTTATTTACAAGCTGTTGTATTAAATGACACCCGAGTACGAAAAAAATAAAAACCAAAGAGTAACTAAAAGAAAAGCTTCAATAGAGACTCTTCTCTGATGTCCCATCGTCTCTCCTGGGTTTCTGTCCACTACTGCTACTCACCAAGAGGTGTGAAGGAGCGTACAGGGCTGGTGTCCCGGCTGCTCTCCCTGCTGGCCTCTCTGCTGCAGCCCTGACTCATACTGGGCCGTGGGATACGACTGCCCCGAGCTAATGCCACCCAGGTTATAACCGCACATTGCAGGACAAGGAAACAGAAAAGGAGAGCAGGGAAAATAGAGAAAAAGTGATAGGAAGGAAAGTGGTTGTAAGAACACATAAGGACATAAGATTACAAAAAAACAAGACAGACAGACAAATGTAAGCAGTGACAGAATTGAAAGGAGGAAACACATGGATGAAAACATGAATAAGAGAACAGGTCAAATTGACAAACTGACAGAAACTGGGAAATGTGAGTACAGGTGTACTGGCCCTGAGGGAGCATCTCATGCATTCATTTAATGCAAACCACCTCAGAGAATCAAGATCACGACTGCAACAATGAGATGATCAATCTAGTGAATTTATCTAATTAATCGTATGTCATTTGGACAACAATACATTTAAAAAAAGTGAAATATCTCAATCATCCCTTTAAAGATCTGCTTATTTTGTTTTACTAGTGGGCCAAATCAAAAAGGAGTACATCCTCACATCATAACTGAGAAATATTATTTTTGCTTTGTAACAAAAAAAAAAAGTAAAAAAGAAGCTAATTGTTATGAAATTATTTAAACATGCAAATGTTAAATTTTGAGAAGCTAGAAGTGAGAGGAGTCCAAGAAACTTTTAATTTGAACTATTAACTCAAAATAAAGCTCCCAAATTGCTGTGGATGTACTTTCTGGTCATCTGTTCAGTCGGTTGAATCGTTGTTTAGGTTAAGAGAGATACACCCATGAGGAGCAGAAGCCTGCAGAGCTCAACCATCTGATATTCACATAAACACGCCTGCTCATTCTTCGTCTTTCTCTCTCGCATACAAACACAAAGAACAGAAAAGAAAGCCATTCATGGTTCATTTAGCAATCAAGCTGGAGAGTGAGGGGAGGAGCACTGCAATCAACTCCAGTGTTCATTGCTTGCTGTCAGCTTCTATTCAGCAATCCAAGGGTTAATCATGGTCAAAGGGCTACAAAGTGGTGAAAAGGTTTTACTGATCCTGAGAGGACTCGTTTTGCAACCACCGTTAACAGGTTAGTACAGAGGGAAACCATATGCCCATAACTCAGACACCTGCCGATCATGAGCACCCATCACCACAGCCATCAAGTCAGACAATGAAGACAGGATCTATGAAGCCAAGGCAACAAGCCTGATGGAGGGGTTGGATGATGGGATAGACACATTTTGTAGTAATGGATGGAGATACAGAATAAGGAGCAGAGGGACGATTTTAAGATGGAGAGGGAAAGTAATGATGAGAATCTATGGACTGAGGTGCTCTGATCAACGCTTGAACCTTACCTCCTCTGCTCGCACCATTGTAGATGGAACTAATGCTAGAAGGAGCTAGAGGACAGAGGAAGCAGGGGCAGGAGGAAGAGAAGAAACAAGGATCAGGAGAAAAACAAACTGAGTTGAGATCCAAACTAATCAAGGATATATCAGTATGTCCAATAGGGGTGGGAATCTTTAGGCACATCACGATTTGACTACGATTCAGATAAAACAATTATTGATGCATCTTTATTCTCTGTGTGACTACCTTCAGAGTGGAAACATCTAACATGGTTTCTTATATTTGCCGTGATAAACTAAGAAGAAAACTCCAACAATTGGTTAATGCAGAACAACTTCTGTTTCCACCACATCAGAGGAAAAATGGAGCAGCATTGGATCTTGGCGGTCTTGGGTTGACCATATTTCTATCAGAACTTTTACCTCGTTCTCATTCCATGTTTTGCCACGAGACGTTTCTCGCCGACCATCCTACTAGCGCATATGTTTTGGTTGTGTTTACCCACAATGCCCTGCGTTGAACCCACAATTTTCTTAACTTTGTAGTCCGCTTCCCGTATTTGGTTCAATTGAAGAAAACGTCACACCTCCCAGACATGAGCCAGACTTTCCGAGCAAACAAAGCCATCCGGTTGCTGGTTGGATTTCACACTCAGCCATCATGCCTGTTATGTGAACGCCGCAGATGGTCTGCACTTCCGAAATTTCCAGTTCTGCCTTTTGTGGTACTCAACATTGTGTTATTATCAACAGTTAAAAAAAATAAAATAATTTAAATTAACACTTATACATTGACTGTGAATTTTTCAGATCTGCATCGCGATGCATCTAAAAAAGCAAAACAAAAAAAACACCCTTTTTCCCCACCCCTAGTGTCCAAAGCAAAACCCTTTCAATGAATGAGTTGTATCTCAGAATCCCAGTTTGAAGACTCAGGGTTTAAAAAACATTGAGAAGCTACAACTGACACAAGGGGATTTTCTTTTTATTTGGGGGGGATTGTTCATATGCTTACCAACAGACAGGCGAGTAGGTGAAGAGTCCCTGGAGCAACCCTGGCTGCGAGGGATGCGGCTGCGTCTGTGCCCATCCCCAGTGGCTCCAGCAAGCACCCTGTGTGCCCCAGTACTCATGGTACTCAGGGCTGTTGTTGTCAGCACACGACCAGGGGAGCCACTTCGACTGCCAGCTTCAGAGGTTCACACAAAGAGAAAAAAACCCAAAACAGTAAAGTCAGTCTTCTCAATGAAGCAGAGGGCATTTAACAACAAGTTACATAACTTATCCTCCCCTAATGTGACCATTTTAATTAGAGGGAAATTACACATATACAGCTGACAAAAGCAGGTGTTCTTCACTTGAATATGCTATCCGAACACATATCGGCATCATACATGAAAGGAAGTATTTTACTTAATGGCAAATATTGCAATATTTGATCTTATTGGACAGAGGATTCCTGGGGCTGGGAAAGCTAAAATCAACAATGAAATGACATCAGAAATAACCATGTAGCACACCTTTCGTATAAATATGTAACAGAAAAGGAAAAATTGACATAATTTCAAATTAACAAGCAGTTCTGTCTTTTTGAAGACACCAGAACAGCATAAATATTCTTTTTACCCAACATAAATGTTGCATAGTGTTAATCTTATGTTTCTTTCTCCCTAGGGATCCTGTCTCCAAGTGCTAAGCCCACAGAGTGTCTATGACCCTGAAGACAAACAGTTGAGGAGAGACTGCTCTGCAGTGCTGGACATTAATGTAAAATGAGATGTTTGGGGAATGAGTGCCAGTGTTGGACACATGAATCTGAACTAATCCTGATTTCATCATGATCGACAGTGTAAATGCAGACCAGACTAAATCTTAGTGATGGACAAAACTCATCTAAAGCCACATACAAACACACACACGCTTTACACAAGAGACATCAATCTACTAGTACCTAGCAACAGCTAAATAGAAAACATTGTAGAACCAGAGCGGAAGAAAAGTGTTGAGATACTCTGAGGGAATATTGAATATCATTAATGAATAGAATTATAGACAGAAGCAAATAAATGTGTTTTTTCTGAAATCAGGTCGCTACTAACACACTTTTTTTCCTTTTCCCAACTCTGTTTTTCATTCTTCCTTTTTATTTACAGAAACAAAATGATGAAATAAGCCCTCTGAGATAATAAAAACATCTATTTTTCAAACTGCTTGCAAGATATGAAGCAGAGTAAAAGTGGTCCTGACACCAAGCAAGCTATAAAATGGACAAAACTACCTAATTTTTGATTTAACCATACTTTGAGAGAAAAAAAAAGACCTTTGAAACTCTGAACAAAAGCCAGGCAGAAAAAGTATTGCAAAAAACATGGCGCTTCCAAAGCAGTGCTCCACGAGTGTTTGCATGATCACTGCGCAGCCATAACAAAAACTCTGTGACTACAAATCCTAGCATGCCTCAGGAACAGTGGGAGGAGATCTGAGTGAACCTTCTGCGTGCACGTGAAGAGAGGTAAGTTTGGGCAACAAAGGAAAGGAAGTACAGCTAACAACTAGAGAGAGCTCGGGGTAAAAAGAAGTAGCACTGTAATCTTACCACCAACAGGGTTAGCTGACTGAGATCCTGAGGCAAAAAGCCCATTGGTTGAGAAGAGGGAGGGGGAAGCAGAGGTGAGGGGGGGGGGACAGCAGATTAAACCAGATGAATTATGGGTTAGCGCAAGCGTCATGGAAGTTAGAAAACAGAGTATGATGGGAGCGCAACCTTTGTTCCATATCAAGAATGAAAACTGAAAGCTGAAGCACTTTGTTTAAATCAATTAATAAAAGATACAAAAAGCAAGTACACAAACAAACTGATCCAATTGCAAATGGTAAACTGGGAAAGCAGTGCATGTTGGGACGACTGGTACAGCATATGTATAAACCAAAGCCTGTTCACAATGAAGAAAAGAAAAATATGTACAAAATGTCCACACACACACTCTCTCCCACACATCTGGAGTTCTTTCTAACCTTTTATTTCTTGTCACCTGTGTAATGTCTTATCTTAAGATTTAGACTTTAAACTTCTGATCAGAGAACTTGCATGTGGCCTTGAGTGTAAATCTCCAGCATTGACTGGCACGCCGAGTTGTGAACCAAGACTACTTCGTTTTTCTACCAAGTAGTCTTGGAAAGCAGTTCCACTCACATTTGCATCATGTGTGCCAATAATAGAACCAGCTCTGAGCTTACGTTATTTTGTTTTGTCCATTGAGGTAGCTTTAAAAACCTGAACAGCAGCCAGAGCTAAGCTGGAGCAGCAGAAAAAAGTGTTTACCACAACACCCTTCGTGATGAGACACAGCATGCAGAGAAAAAACACACACTCACTCTTTGTTAGACAAAACACCTTGATCAGAATGAGAGCAATAGCAGGTGGGTCACCATTCCCACTGTGGTACACATAAGACAAGCAAACTCTGACAAACACACAGAATACCTGGTGTGCAATCGGATTCGTCGGAACCTGAAGGCACAAAAACATTTACATGGAGCTCATCGTTACCATGATGGCAACAAGTTGAGAAACTCCACAGCCTGAGAAAACCACAACCATCCCAACAAATTCACACACTCTATTTCAGTAGATTGTACCTGAAATGCTGCAAGTGGACATGTGGATGTGTTGGGTGTAAATTGTGCTCCAATTGGTTCAAATGAGAAGGTGCTTACGTTGTGACTGGGAGACCATCTTGGTGCGGCTGCGTCCTCGTGAGTCCACCTGGCTCGACATGCTGCTGGCTGTAGACAATGGCTGCTTGGCACGGACACGGCCTGCATGGAAGTGTATGGTGGACCATTAAAAACACAAGAAACAGATCTTTTCTTTTCCTGACACATTCAGCCAAAAACTGTCTACAACTGAATGAAGCCCAGAAACTAAGAAGCGCTACAGCTGATGAAAAGCGACTAGTGCTGGAAGCTGCTAAACGGCCAGGTGCAGACACAACTAACTACAGCGGGGGGATACTTCAGTGGATTAGATCCCAGCATTAGCAAGAAAATACAAAAATCTGAAATTGGTTATAAGGCAATAATCTCTAAACATTTAGAGGTTTTGTTAAAATGATTGCAAAATTCAACAGTGGTAAATTATTTGCATGGTTACTTGCATACATTTTTTTTTACTAGTTAAGTAATCTCCCATTAATTTTTTCATTTAAACTCAAAATGCAGCCAACGTCATTACAGCATTAGCTTAAGCACATGTCTGAAAAAAAAAAAAAAGTATTTTTTTTCTACTAAAATATCTGATTATGACGTTCACTATCAATCATGACGCTTGATCTCCAAAAGCTAAAATTTCCAATTAAACAGCTACAGTTTTCCAGCTAGAACATCTAAAAAACAAGCAAACAAATAGCCACCTAACATCAATCTTACCATTGTCTGACCTGGTTCCTACAGACAGATAAAGAAGGAGGGGATAGTAAATTTTACATTTCATCTACTATGCTGCACACACAAGACAGTAGGTTACTACATAACAACACTTCCTGAATGTCCTAATAAAAACTCAGTTCCTGGGTGACGCAGTTTAATGCAGCTTTATGGTTAGACCATTTCAACAAAATCATGAGTTGAGTAGTTGTAAAGCAAAATATTATTTTTAAAATGTGTTAATATTTGATTCATTATGTGATGAGGAGCACTGTGGTAAGAATGAATATATGGCTGACAGCAGGGGGCGCTATGGCCACACTGTCACAGCTGTGTTTACATGGGACTGGGATGGCGTGAAGAACGGGAAAAGGAAAGACGAGAAGCAGAGTGAGATGATCTTACCATCCGTTTTATCAGAGGCATCATCTTTAGTAGCAAAGAGAGGAAAAAAGGGTGGAGGAAAAGAAAAAACAAAAATATACAAAAAGGAATCAAAGCCAAAGAAAGGAAAATAAATATCAGGTAATTTAAAGGAAAATAGGATAGTGAACAGAGGATGTCAACAAGTAAATAAAAATATAAAAAGAGTAAAGAAGAGTGAACCAGAGAAAAGCCAGATAGAAGAGAAACAAGAGAAGAAAGGAGCACAGTGTGAATTAGTAACATAACATCTATTTAACTCTGAACCATGCAGATGAATGGCTCAACATCAAAACAGAGACAAAGTAACAGGGAGGACGATATTCACCACAGAACATGCACAGAGAATATCCATAACAGGTATGATAGCAGGCAGCAGGAAGGGAGAGGGGAGCAGCAGTACAAGCACTGAAGTGTGAGTGTAGGTCCATCCTTGCAGACTGCTTTGTAGATGAGGTGAGCTTTCATAGAGGATTGCTCACATCTTCCTGCAACTTATCAGAAAGTCTAAAAGCACACACTGCACTGATCTGAGAAGACTCCTTAGGAGGAGTCTGCATCTGCCTGCTTTATCCTCTGCCGACCACATGCCGATCAATGTCTGCCCTGTCTGTTTAAGCATCTAACTTTCCTGACAGGGCCCTTACCCAGAGAATAGTAGGAGCCAGGGGGCATACGGCCCGCTCCCCTGGTCTGTCCGACGTGGCGTTGTTTAGCAACTGCTGCTGCATTTACATCCACGTCGCTACGGGAACGCTGCAGGGAGGCCGACGACACCCCAGCCTTTTTTGAACTGGCAGGGACTGATGGGATAGGAGGAGTGTGTTGGAAAAGGGAAGGGAGGTGATGGGATATATATATATATATATATACACAGTAATACAAAAACACATCACCAAAAACATGCAGGTACCATACTAATAATACACAATACCCCACAGAAAAAACACAAACAGCCACACACACATAAAGCATGTGTATGCACACGTGTGCAGTAACAAAAACACAACTGGATGCGACTGTTCAGGGCTGGACACAAGATGATGGAAATGAGAATGATGGAAAATGGTTTTGTAGAAGCTGACATGTATCTGAGTGTGTGTGTCATTTGAGATGCAGAAGATTGTATTTTGAAAAAGCTTGTTTGTGTGTGTGCATATTATATATATATATATATATATATATATATATATATATATATATATCGCTCTGTGTGGGTGTGCTTGACTCACCTCGCCCTGGAGCTGCCGACCACTTGGAAGTCAGAGGACGACTGATAAACAAGGAGGAAAAGTAGGTCAATACACACATGAATTCCCCCTAAAAACTTTTAAAAATGAAAAATATAAAAAGAAAGACATATCAAACTGCTTGATAAACCTTGTTTTCAGGGAAAAAGCCACTTAAGAAAGTTGAGAAGTTAAGTAAACTTACTTCAGCTTAAGACAGGTCTGTCTAAGGCCTGCAGGTTTTAGAGGTTTTCCTGCTTCAACACAGTTGAGTCAAATTTAATGGATTTCCTCAACATCTTGCTGTCAAGTTCTGCCAGAAATGCTAATGAGCCATTAATCTGGTTTCTGTGTTGAAGCAGTAAAGGAGTAAAACATGCAGGACAGCAACCCTCGATGACCAACTTTGGACAGCCGTGGTTTAAGACATCTGATCATGAATCTATTGTAGTTTCTTTAAAATAAAACTTTTTCCACCTACAGAATCTACCATGCTATTGTCACTTAAAACACTAATAAATTTTTCTAAGCATTCAGTTCTACTAATAATGTTTGTATTCTTTTTAAAATTGTTTTAAAATTGTTTTAAAAACAATAAAGCAATTATTCTATTATTTATTTTCGGTGTTAAATGTTTTATTTCCTTGTGCTGCTGTGTTTATTTTGTACAGCCCTTTGTTTCAGCTGAGGTTGTTTTAAAGCGCTTTATAAATAAAGTTGAGTAATACATTCCCTCATTATAGTATACTCATATATTTGCTGCATTGCATACTTTTTTACCCATCTATCTTTATTTTGTAACTATTTTAGTCAGCACTGTATTGTTTTATAAAAGTTGCAGGGATTTTGTTTCCTTAAAACACAAATGGGAAATCTGCTTTAATTCAATTACTGATCATATTGCAGAAGAATGAGAGATGGGGCCTTAAAAAGTGTCAATAAGGTTCCTCTAAAATAAACTAAGGTCCAATCTCAAATCTCCCCCTTAGCCCTTTCCCTCCGTTTTGTGTGTTCATGAGAGACGAAGGGGTGTCTTGATTCTCTTTCAGGGCGAGGGGTAGGGCTAAGGGGAATGGGGGGAATACCCCTTACAGCAGAGCTTTTTCAGGTGCAGACTAAGGTAGATGTTTACCCAGGACGGCACAATGACGCGTTTGACCGCTCAACACTTGTTTCGGAAATAAAAGCAACAATGTCGTAATTTACATAGAGGTTTTAATTGATTATACTTGTGGAACATTATATATAATATAATGATATATGTAATTTTAATTTCTGTGGTTATAAGGATGTAAGTTACAGCTCTTCTTTCTGTTGTAACCTAAAGTCTGTGTAACACGTGTATCTTGTAAACAGGAAGCCGAAACAAGCAGACTCGCCTCCTAATATGTTTCTGGTTCGACCGAGAGAGGGGTGTCTCAATTCATAAGACTGAAACCATTGCCCTTTGCCTTAACGCTCTGTTTAAAGACGAAGGGGTAGGGCTGAGGGGGCTGAGGAGGGATTGAGATTGGGCCTTAGTCTTCAGTTTCAAGGGGTAAAATGTCATTTTTAAGTAAGCAAAGAGGTCTAAAGTGAACTATGGAGGAGCAGTGCTGTGTGTTCATTACTTGAGGCTCTCTTGAGAGGAAGATGAGGAACGGTCACTCTGGGGAAGTGAAGCTACACTGCCAGAGCTCTTCAGACAGGACTGGAGTGTCCTCTGGTACGAAGACTCTAAGGAGTTGTAAAGAGCGTCTGTCTCTGCTGGAAAGTGGTTCCTCAGACCCCAGTAGGCCCTGAAAGAGAAACACAAGTGAGAATGAAAAACCACAAGACACAGAAAAAGACGAGGAAAAGAAAAAGAAAAAAAAAGGGGGAGAGGACAAATTATAGGTAAGGAGGGAGTAGTAAAATGAGGCTTACAGCAAGTGAAAAGAATCTAGGGATTCACAAAGGAAAAGGGGGGAGGTAACATGGTGTGGTTCTCATGTAATGTAATTTACAGAAATGCCAGTGTGTGTGTGTCTTACTTGCGGGCCTCCACTCTGGCCTCTGAGTCGGCATCTCGAATTCCCTTTTTGATGCTTTCAACCAGAACTGCAGTATGCCTGAGACAATGGATCAAAGAAAGACCACAATTTGCCAACAAGCATGTTTGAACACATTTTATCATCTGTAAAGAAATATGATGCGCTGTGTAGCTATTTTTGCATTAATGAGACAGACTAGGAAAGCAGTTTAACTTGGAGCAGTACTCACCTTTCTAAAGAGTGAGTTTGCCATTCCTGTAGCAGAAGGTCCAAGAAATCATAACAGCGCCTGCAGACCACGCGTTTATTTTATTATTCTCGTTGACACCAAAACAACACGACTGATAAACAGTATTATCATCATCCTTATATAGTTGTATGGCCTTTGTCTGCTTGGCACTTAATTACTGCACTAGGCTTTTGTTGCTGTGGCATCAACAGTGCTTTATAAATAAAATGTATTATTATCATTATCAACATCACAGCATCTCACCTTCTAACAGCCACAGACTTGCATGTGCAGTTACTGGTTATCAGGGGGATGAGCCTGGGCACGTGGGTGTGCTGTGCAGAGGAGAAGTAACACTGAGTAAAAACTGCAGAACTTAAAGCAGAAAGAATATCAACAAGACAGATGAGACTCACCCGTATGATGATACGGATGGCTGAGACACCAGAGGTGGCCATGACTTTGGCACAGTTGGGGATGAGGTTGAACAGGACGGGGACTATGGCCTCTGCTCCATGGTCAAATTTATTCCCCAATACTGATGAGAGGTGGCTGCACGAAAGCGCCAATAAATACACAGAAAAGATATGTTAAACAAATATTTACATAAGTTATGCGCTTGTTATGTCCACATCCTGAACTTAGTGTTAAACCAGGCAGAACAGCAGAGGAAAAAAAAAAAATTTCATACGCCAGCTGAAAAATTCCTCACATCCCTTTTAACATCTAGTGGCAATGTGAAAAAACTGTATATCCGATACAACTTTCAACAAGATCCATGCTTTTTGGGTGTGTGTTTGCATATGTTTTCCAAATCTCCTACAGGTGGGAACAACACTCACGCCACAGTGATACAGGCCTCTCGGACCACTTGTGAGCGCAGGTCTTTCGCTGACAGTTTGAAGGCTCCATCTAGTAGCCGTAAGTGCTGGTAAAAACAGTCGTAAGTGGTGGCGCCTGCAACCAGCAATGAGCGAATTTTCTTCATCTGCAAAAACGACACAAGAAACCACTCTGATCACAAGCTGAGCCATTACTGCAACGTTAGAGAAACTGCTTTCATGTTGTAAATGCATTTAATGGACTGCTGAAATAGAATCTACTGACAGCATTGGCTCTCTGGTCCCAGTCGTGTTTGTCGTCAGAACAGATCTCGCGGATCTTGTTAAGGTTGTCTTCAAGATCTCTTGATGAGTATATCTGCAGGAGAGAGAAGAGAGCAGAGGAAATATGTAAATAACTGAAGAAAAAATAATAATTTGACCATGACCGCATGCTTAGTGTAGATATAAAATGGGACGCGTGTGTAACTGGTTACATTAAACTCCTGTATATACTGTACCTGGACAGTAGGGACATCTGTAAAGGCTTTTATGAAATCCTCTTCATCAATGGCTCCAGTGCTTTCCTTGGACACTGAAAAGAAAACAGAAAACAGAGTTTGTGTGCATTCATAGCATCTCCTAAAAGCTCTTTTTTTAAAAATTCTGAACTGATCCCCCCAATTCAAACTGGCATGCCTCCACAAGTCTAAGGCTACAAGAAGCAACTTCAAGAGGCTGTTCAAACCTGGTGCCAACATGCATCTGATCAAGCCAATCACAGGTGGACAACTATAAATACAGGTGGGAGTCCACTGGATTGAGGATGCAGTCAGATCCAATCGCTCAGGTCACATTTATGTAAAATTGTTCAGCAGTCTAAGCAGAGTGCATTGTGGGGACTTCCTAACGACCTGGCATGCTTACAAGCGAGCAGCAAGGTACCATTAAATGTTTATAAGTTTGTTTGGTTTCTGGGGAAAAAACATTCTGTAAACAACCCTGGATTACCAGGAGGCTTTGTAGAGGAGTTGTTTTACATTTTGTGTTGATTGAACCCACTGCAGTCAATGCATCATAAAATTCTTGCATTAATCAAATCACAAGTATGAGAGTGGCAACAGATTGAAATGCTGGGTCTGAGCATTGACCTTAGCATTGCCCAGAGATAAGTAAGGCTAAAGAAATTTTTAAATAAAAATTTCTCAAAACGTAAATGGACTGACTTGGAGGGACATTTAAAAATCTGTATTTTATTTATAACACCACTTGACAGAAAGTCTATTTAGGGGAGAAAAACAGCCTTATAACAAGAAGTCAGCTGACACTATTAATGTTTTAGACCACTTCCCATACAAATGCTGCACACATTTTAAGTCACTAGGAGCAGACTGTGTTTTTTAATGGACTTCCTGGTAGTAATGAGCATGTCCCTGGGGGGGTGGAAGCTTTGAGGGCTACACCTCCTACAAATCCTAACTGGAAAAGCAGGAAGAGGTGGGAGAGCCTAGACAAAGGAAGAAGAAAAAAGAGAGGAAAAAGAAGCGAGGCAAGTAGGATCTGAGAACAATCCAAGATGATAAAAAAAATATGAAGAGTGACAAAAGCTGGACATGCGATATTTACAGACGAAGATAAGGCTTAATAGTAGCAACAGACAAGGAAGAGGCGGTCTAGGTTTCAAAAAGGAGCAAGTCAATAAAGATTTATCCTTTCCTCCTTTTCCTAGGGTTGGTTTCCATTTCAGTCTGTGGCAAAAAGATGTGTCATGTCAAAACTCTACACGCCCTTAGAGAGTTTGTGAACATCAATGCAGCCTGCTGGTTTGCCGCAGGCAATGTCCCCAGTAACTCTCAGGGACGAACATGGTGGCAGCCTGGTCACAAAAACTTAACAGCAAACCATTTCCAATTACATTTCCTCAGATTTATGAAGTAAGAGGGTCCATGGCACGCAGAGTGAGCAGGAAAGGCTGCAATGAAATAACTCTTACTTGTGGAAAGAAATCTAGGAGATCATTTATCAGAAGTACAAAAAAAAAGATTGTGCTGCTTTGAAGACCTGACAGAACCACCTTGGACTTTGAATGAAGTCACAATGAGCTACCTGATCCTTCCAGAAACAGCTGTAGACCTTTTCTGCATGGCACATTTCTTATACAGGCAGAGGGAGTTATTAGGAAATTGAAATATCTATCTTCTGTCTGGGTGCTTCTTTCGGGTGTGCCAGATTGTGTGGGCGTACTGTCATCTAAATGCAAATGGAGAAAATCAGACCATCATGGAGACTATTCTCAAATAGCACAGGAAGAAATTGACAATAAATCTTCAAAAACACACAAAATGGCAGGAAATTTAAGAGCTTTTATACTTTTAGGCATGTCTACAGCAACAGCATCTTTTTCCAGACATCAATTAATGCATGGAAAGGGTGCTTTCATATTTCAGTCAATCCACTCATCTACATATACTAGATTTATATAGTTGTAACTATAGTTATTGGTATGTTAGGCTACAAGCATGGATGATCCACAACTCAATACTATGCATAAATGCTTCCTATAAAGCCCCTTTCAGACTTGCTCTGAATAGCGTTAATGTTGCGGACTTTGTCTTTTATACCAGTTGCATTCAGACAAACGTTTCGCTCCTTTACCTTGGAGCTGTAGCGGACATTTACCGGCTAGCCCCCATGTCATAAGAGCAAAAATGTTGCGGCACGTCGTTTTGCCTGAACGCACAAATTCTACCCTGTTTTGACAACAGACTTATCCGGAACATTTCTCCATGTGTGAACATAGCCGCGACGTCCGCAGGGAAGCAATATGTTTGAAAAGACGACTCCGGTTAAAGAGCGGATGGATTTTACCGCACATATTCCGCAATGCAAGTCTGAAAGCGGATTAAGTGTTACCACAGCGGCTACAACGGCAACTCTTAC
>JAOXYM010000018.1:13448443-13463770 GCA_028567055.1 Leptatherina wallacei
TTAAATCAAACTTAAAGAAAATGTAACTCAAAGAAAAATCAGAGTAGATATAACCGCAGTCAGATAAGGACAAGTTGAGCTCCATCACATCAGTAAACAGCCTTTTCACACTGTTCAATCAAGGTGGAACTGTTGTGTCTTTGTTACTTATCACACTTTCTTTCGTAAAGACAGGCAATATGGACAATCATAGTTAATGAGCCATTGAACTGACAGCAGATGTAGTCAACAAACTGAACCAACCAACATGTGTGTGCGTAATATAGAGAGCCGACACACGGAAAGGAGCTGCTTTAATCATAGACGCTGTTGCCACCCAGCTGATTCTGCTGAACTGGAATGTCATTTCAAAGCATATCCTGACACAGCACTCTGCCACATCTATTTGGTCAGTATGCACAAATCAATATGAATATGGCAGCATAACAAGAGCATGTTTTGCTGTGATACAGCTCTGTAAAAAGGGTTATGGCATATTGACTCATCTTATTTTCCACTACGTTAAAAGTTTTTGTCTAACCCAAGCAACCTTTTCCTTTATTTCCAGTAAACTGTTGCTTTATGTACTATATTTACATTTGTATAATACTACTAATATTAAGTCAAAGTTCAGACTCTCAGGTGGCCTTGACTTCAATGATAAATGTATGTGTCCTGACAAATATTTGTGTTCACAATCAAAAAGATGGTAGGAAAAAAATAAATGCAGTTTATGTGATTTAATATTGTAGTCATCAGCAAACAAGGCAATAATGCAAGTAATGCAAAACTATGTGTGTGTTTAAAAAAATTTCACAACACTACCCAGCTTCTATAGATGATGGAGCACACATGACATCTGCTAGACCTCTATACACATTACCCAAAGCAAACTGACACACCAGTATTCATAAATCCCACATACACAGACAATGTGTGTTTACACAGGAGACAGACTGGCTTAATATGCACAACACATGACACATGTCCACAGCCAGCATTCACAGACGCACGACTCATGCCGAGCAGTCAGCATACAACGCTGGCTGTAGCTGAATCTTTCACATGGGAGGAAGAGAGAATCAGGAGGAGAAAGATGGGGTCACTGTGCGCTTAGAATTACCCTCAACTCTGCACATGTAACCACGACGACCAAAGAAGAACAAAATCCTTCAAAGAACCTTTTTAAATGACTCGAATACGCAAAATTTCTCCAGTTTTTCATCCAAGCCTGTTACCCCCACCCACCGCCTTTGTACCCCGACTGCCCCCCTTCCACCCTCCCCTTCTCGGTCAGTCAGCATTGTGCTCTGGATGAAAGTGCCTCTGTGTGTGTGAAGGGCAGAGTGGTGGATGGTGTGGCCTGGGACAGATTGAGTGCCAAACCACATGACCCACAGACACATCACACAAACACACACATATAAAAAAACAACAACAACAAAAACCTCTATCACTCTTCATGAAGGGAAAGCTCATCAGTAGTGGAAAAAAAGCATAAAAGCTCACCGTGCAGCTGGAAGTCCTCTCTTTCCCAGGTCTACTCGGACCCTCTCTCCAACGTGACGATAAACATCCACCAATGTTGTTATAGAGGCCTCGCGTACCTACAGACAGCAGAAGTTGGCCAATTAAACAGTCCTTCACTTATAAACACACACAGATAAGAGCTTCCATGGTTTACCCAGTATACCATGCAAAACCTCTGTTTGTGTCAAGATTATGGTTAATATTAAGATTACCTTCACTGACACAGACCAAGACTTGTAAACATGAACTCATTAAAATATAATCCCTTAAGGGTCCATACTCTCGTCTCCATTGGGAGACATCTGATTTGCTAGTTATATTGTGAACACTGTTGCGATTGGACAGAGAGATGTTGTTAAAGGGATTCATGGTAACCGACTGTGGGCCGGCCTGTTGAGGATGTTGATTGGTTGAGACAATATGTGGGTAGCTAATCATTGGGTAGAAGACAGAAGCAGATTTCAGCTTTGTGTTGCAACTCCACAGGAGGCTAAACCAACCTCCATATTCCTCTTTCCTTCACCATTACACCCACACACACACTCAGAGCTAGTGTGTGGGTAAACGACTGGGTGTTGTGCTGACAATTCAGCAGGGAAATTGGGTGAGGGAAGAAGGGATCACTGAGCCCATCTCCTCCTTAATAACAGTAATAATCACAGAGCTGTCCTAAGATGCTTGCTTACACACTTTAGTTGTTGAAAGCTAGACCTGCAACAAAATGGTTCAATAAATAGACACATTTTAAAAATACTCCCATACAAAAAGTAAGGTGTAAATGAACAAATAATAATAGAAATTTAGGATGTGTTGTTTATTTTTATTATTAAGAGCTGAAGACATTTTTCCTGAATAAATACTGAAATTTTTATTGACATCACTGGTCAGATGTGTCAATGTTTTAAGTGAAAACTCACTAGCATAAAAAAATAATTACACTGCACCAAAGTTAAAGAAATCCAGGAGACTTTCTCCATTTTCTCTTGTTTTTCAGCATTGTTTTCTCGTCCATATGGACTTTGCTGAGTTTTAAAGTAGTCTGATGAGTGTTCCAGAAAAGCTTCACACTTCTAACAGCCCATTGCTGTATGCTCTGGGCATATAGCATCTTATGAAAACACAGTTTTTTTTGTTTTTTTTACATTATCCATGCTTTTTTGAATGCTGGAATGATCTCTGCTGGTAATTCTGGTGATTTTTAACAATGGTTTTAATGCATAACCATTCAACAGGAAAGTTGTATATTTGTGGGAGCTGTTGATTAAAGCCCAAATAATCTGAAGAGGAGTCATCAATTACGTAGAGAAGTAGTAAAACAGGAAGCAAGGAGGAAGAAGTTTAAATAATTTCTTCTTGATTGTCCCAGCGAATGTAAATCACTGGGAAATAAATTGAATGAACTTGGACCTTTAACAAAGGCGTATCAGGACTATCAGGAATACAGTATTATTCGTTTCACTCAGACGTGACTGCTGGAACATTAATCTGGAATCCACCACTCGTCTTGCTGCCTCGCTAACTGTACAGAGAAAGTTCTCGCCACAGCTTCAGGCTGCAGAAAGAGTGCTAGCAGTAAAGAAGAAGGGATTGTAGTGCCTGTTAACAACAGATGGTGTAATCCTTTACATCTTACTGACAATGAACGTCTTTGCAACTCAGGACATCAAACTCTTGCCTATGATTTTTCCTTCAACGTTTTCTACTGTTGATGTTGAAATCCGACATCATTGACAACTGCTGTTGCCAAGCTACAAATACAACATCTAGATGCATTTATTATAGATTTCAACTATGCCTCTATCCTCAACACCTGTAAAAGTCAACTGACTGTCATTCATTCTTTTTATTCACTATCCCTTTATTTAGTTTCTTCCCTCAATTTAAAACAGCAAAAAATATCATTTCTTTTTTTTTTTTTAAAGCCAGTGGTAAAATGCCAAAATCTTAATTTATGTTTTATTTCTTTGTTGCAACATTCAGAGGTTTGCTTGAAATTCATTTGACAAGCTCAGACATGGTCCAAACCCATGTCCTTTGTCACTTAATAGTTAAGCATCCTGAATTGTGGTGCTTGGATCAAGTGTAAAGGAGGCAGGACGCAACATCTCCTTGCTCTCCGTGACCTTTACAAAACAATTACCCCTCTAATCCCGACTTGGGCTCAATCAGACATTACACAGACTTTGCAGTTGGGAATTGGTGGGATAGACGGTTTAATGCCCAATCTGACTGACTGCCACATCTGTGTTATTGCAAACAGCTCTGTTAAGTAATGTCTTAAAAATGTGAAACTGCAGTGCATGATTGAAGACTGATACACGACTGTTAAAAGGGTACAGTACAAACAAACCAACACACAATCAAGCTGATTTTGGATTACTTTAGAAAACACTGTCTTACCTGTGGGTTTTGGTCTCCTGTCAGAGAGCAGAGATAAGGAACTAATTTACTGAGGCTGAGGGGCTGGGCTCCATACCTGAGAGAGATCCACGACAAGAGAAAGACAGGATATATTTTACATTGAGTAATAAAATCTGATGCTGTCATCTCAAATAATTTCACCTAGTACAGAACACAATTTTAGGCATTTAAGAAATAGATTTATAAACTAACAAATGAGACCATGGAAAGGGAAATCAATGAAAAGAAATTATAAATCATATCATGACATAGCAAATTTTTTTATTTTTTTTGGGGGGGGGGTCTCTCATATGGGGAAAATACACACATTTCAAAACAAGCAAAGACCAAACTGATTAACACCTTCATCCTTTCTATGCAAGCTCAATAAACTGTCCCCCAAAAAGTAAGTTAAAGCGGATTTTTCCTTTTTTTTCTGTCTGTGAACATCTTCTGCTTAGCTATCATTTCTGGAGCTCTGTGAGCTGCAACAAACATCAACGCAAACATGGACAAATTTTCTCCGTGCTTCACTGAGTCTATATTAGTGTATGAGGATGGACAGCAAACATTTTTAACTTTACTAACAGGTAGCAGCTTAGCATTTAGCATAACAGTGGCACTTTCCATTAGCAAAAAGATGCTAAAATTAGCAAGATGATTCAAGTAGCATACATTTGCTGTGCTTGCACCCTCAAAGTAGAAAATAATGCATCAAACAAGCATCTGTGTGGTATTAGTCATTCGCGTAATGACACATTGAGCTCGTGAAATCCAGGCCAACTAAGACATATTTGTCCCTGCAATTCCTGGCTGTGTAGGACCCTACAGGAGCACACATCCTCTCAGCATTCTTTGAAGGAAATGAGAATAAGCTAATTTATTAAAAATCTAATATCGTTGCCTGAAATTTCTGCAGCACTGCAAAAGCAGTGATTTGTTTCAAGTGTGCCACCTTTACAAAGTCACACAAACAGCTAAGAGGATTAATCCTGCATATGGAGAACGTGTGTTTCTTGAACAAAGTGGGTCATTAAGGGCGGTGGCAACAGCGCTGACCACCCCTTACAGTGTGCATTAACCCTTTAAGTGTAGGATTAACATCCACAATTTCTTTTAGAATGTACTTTATAATCATTTTATATAGTCATTGTGAGGACAAAGGTTTGATGTTCCACATAAAGGATGAGAAAAATATATACATGATACTTTTACACTCCATTAGTTTGCTTTTCACATTTAACCCAAGAAGGAATATATATATCAAGAAGGAGAAGTTACTCACGTGCTGAGCGTGGCACTGAGACAGAGACAGATTCCTTCTCGACTGCGGAAGTTTTTGTGTTTAAAACCAGGAAGCAGCCTTTCCCAAATGTACTGGATGAGGGAGAATGAGAAGAGTGTGGAGGAGACAGGAGAAAAGGAGTCAGTGGGAACTAGAAAAATGAGGTCCTGCCAGGCAGCTCATCGTTGACTGAGCAGATTACAGAGCACTGGGGAGGATACGATCTGTGCAGATGAGCATGTGTGGTTTGCGTTCACATAAAAACAGAACAGACGTGGCCTCTGTAATTCATTTAATATCCAGAGGAGGGAGCCAAAACATGGAGATGATTAAATACAAATGTGAATTTGGCTGGGATTTGACCATGCTGCATCTTAAACATGCATTTAGCCAAATAAGTGACTACAATTAACATGCATTGTTTTGATGCCTACTGGCCCTTCTAAAAGTTTATTTAATGAAAAGAAAACACAAGTTATTAATTACTAAAGGATGACTTATTCATATTACAAAACTATAACTTTGCTAGGAAGTCTTGTAAATTAGAAATGGTGACATTAATCACTCATCTATTTTAAGGGGATTTATCTGGTAGGGGTTCGAAGATTTTCACGCCCATGCCAGTCTGTATCTCACCATGGGTGAAGCAGTCTGCTCCATGCATCGCAGGATAAGACCTTGGCTGTTCTCCCTGACCTGGTCCTTCCCATCACCCAGCCTGTCCACCAGAGCTGGCAAGACTACAAACAGAAAAAAACAAGAGGGTGTTAATGGTGATGATACTCAATCTATGACAAATACTGTTCAGTGTGTTCCCATGTTGAATACAAGAAAAATGTAACCACACATGGCACTCACTCTACAGGATTTAAAGGACAAATAAAATAAAGACTACCCCCAAGTGGAGTGCTTTTAAAAGACAAATAAATACATGCAAGCTCACATTTAGTGCAGCCTGTGGGTGTATGGCAGAGAAAAGGCTTCATGAAATAAAGAGGCAATACCACCACTGACACTTGGCTCTGACATGTAGAGGGGAGAGAAAGGCCAGGAAATGTAAAGTGGACCGTGACTAAAATAACGTCAAGATCATCAAACGCTCTCATGTCAGGGAGCCCTAAGCAATGCAGGGCCATGGTAAAGAATAAAAAGAAAGAGCCTTTAAATGCTGGAGTCCAAGTACGCAATAAGGATTGTGGGCAACTCTAATCCGTCATGAACAC
This sequence comes from Leptatherina wallacei, assembly GCA_028567055.1. Taxonomy (NCBI): domain Eukaryota; kingdom Metazoa; phylum Chordata; class Actinopteri; order Atheriniformes; family Atherinidae; genus Leptatherina; species Leptatherina wallacei. The sequence continues at coordinate 13,454,861 of JAOXYM010000018.1, forward strand.
AAGCTTTATGCATTTAAATCTTAAATGTTACATGAGCAGGTAACGTGGTTTAAACAAAAGGTCTGCTGGGATCTTATATCTTCCTTCTTATCAATAATTCCACAAAAAGTGAAAAACCACTGTGAACAGACTAACAATAACTGTGGATGTGTCCAAGCTTGACATAACATTTTTTTTTACATATTGGACCTCCACTGTTATAACATTTTTCTCATTACAATGAAAAAGCAATCCCTAAATTTATGTGGAATCATTTCCAGCATCCATTTCTACTGTTACTCATTATCAGACTAATTGAATAATATTTTTAATTATCTCCATCCAAATTTGAAAGTTGTACTTTTAAGTTTTAAACCCTCTCTTTTTTTCTTTTTTTTTTTTTAAATTAAGCTACATTAACATGTTTGCTGTCTGTAAAGACTCTGCTTATTCTAAGGGATTCCTGGATGAGTGCCACAGATTAGGTTTTTGATCTTTTCATGAGATTTGTTGACAATTATGAAAATATAGGACGCTAGACGATTAAACGCAAAGCCCAAAACATAAAGTCCAAGAGTTTGACTGGTTTAGTCCCAACTCAAAAACTCCATTTGACGTTCACTCAATGAGAAAACACATTAACACACAGAATGGCATGTGCATACACACTCCTACCCACATACCAAGTCTGAAACATCAGTGGAGGGAGTGATAGAGTGATGTCATCTGTCCTTTTCCTGTGTGCATGTGCATTATGATACCATAACAACTGGTTGCCTAAGCAACAAGGACAATAGCCTCAAACAGAAAACATGACAAGAGGGGCATTGTTGCCCAAAATAACGTCATCTGCTGTAGTAAAAATGAAAATGTACACAAACACTATTCTATAGAACAACCCCACTCAGAAATCAGGCCAGTCCCATCACTTCATCCCATCTGTAAATCTACAAATAAAGTATAATTAAGTCAAAGTGTAGTCTTTCGTGGTCTGGATGTTTCACCACCATGTCCACTTAACACAGGAGTGTTGGATGGCAAGATGGCCAACAGCATGTTGTCAATGTGTACGCACAAACATGCACACACATACAATGTAATTGCAGCAGCTCTGTGCAATAAGTCAGTCCTGTAGATCAATGTAATCACTCAGTCACAGTGATCTCATCTTCCTCCCCACAGTGTGTGTGTGTGAGAGATAGAAGAGGGTGGATGTAGGGAGATGGAGAGAGCACCGGAAAGAAGAGATGGAATTCAGATGGGAGGGAGGGATATTCCAGACCAAGGGTTGGGCCAGAAGGATGATTTTACCATCAATCCAAAACACACAGCTGCGTTACACATGCACACACTGCTTAGTTCAGACGCTGCCCTTTACAATGAACGGAAAAACGGTGTGTGTGCTGCATAGTGTGATGACTCCAGTAATCCCAGAGCTGCACTGCTGGGTTTATTATGTTTGCTGATGACAAGAGTGAATCTGCCTGACAAAGACAGTTGGTGACACCTTAAGCAGGCAAACTCAAAGGTTGGTACTGAACACACACACACACACACACACACACACACACACACACACACACACACACACACACACTTCTGTCTCTGAGGTTGTTAATGAAAGGTGTAGTTTTGGGTGTAATAGGGTGGCCTACAGCATGGCGTAAGTATAGACGAGTACATATGATATAAAAAAAAAAAGGGAGGGGGAAGGTGCCAGGCTTGACGACAGTGCTGCTGGTGTTACAGAGGAACCACAAAGTGGAAGTGAGACAAAGTGGAAAGGCATGTGCACACATGCTGAAAGGTCAGTGCAACTATTCACAAATCATCAAACTCAAATGTAATCTGGTCAGGCAAAACTGAGTATAATATGAAAGGTTTTTATATTCATACATTTTTCAGGAGAACAATTAATACTTGTCTAACATTCAGTCTTCAAGATAAAGAATAAACAATGTTTGGGCTGAACAGAAAAAGACCATGATAAACTCTCTTAGAAAAGAGAAACAAACTGAATGATGAGTGTGTGAAAGCAAGAAAAGGGTGAGCACAGGCTTGTACATGTTTGTTACTGCTATTCAACATTGAGTTTTGTGTACAAGTTCATTTCAGGAATATAAAAAGAGACATTTCTGAATGGCTTTCACTCTAAATAGAGCCTACTGTAAAGGAAATTGAGGGTGGAGATGGTTGTGATATCTCACCTGTGCCAAGGTATCCTTTGAACCGCTCTCCTATACGATCCACAAACGCACTGCAGATGTCTATCCCTAACAATGCCACCTATAAAACAAAGTGAAAGTAAGACAAAAAGGATAGAGCTGGTTAGGCATACTAAAAAACAACAACAACAAAAAAGCAATGCATGGATCTGATTTCTGAAATTGCACATTAACTGCTTTTACTGTCTTTTTCTCCATCAACCACAGTGGAGCGGTAATATGAAGACAAGCAGGATGATCTTTAATTGTGACTAATACAGCCGAGATTTTAACAATCTTAAATCCATGCCATCAATAGATTTTAAATAAGCTAATTAAAATGTTTTCAAAATGTCTGCTGACTCAGCAGGCGATCAAGTCTATTGTTGAAAGTTATATTACAATGAAAGAATCCAAATATTTCCTTGAGTCCTTGATGCAGAAGTCATTGGGAGTTTCCAAAAATATCTGGCCTTGTAGTGCAGGACATTGACTGAAATATTACACCAGGCAGAGACTGGCAACAGGAATTTTTTTTTTAAATGGAATCGATTTATACTTGGAATGGAAAAAAAATCTTTTTAATCTATAAAGTGGAATAATTCCCCTTTTACACTGTGTTTCAAAGGTTACTGCATGTCAGCTGCTGTGTGTAGATTATGTAACACTGTTCTGTTCTCTTTATACTGCCTGCAAAACAAGAGCTGAAGAAAGGAATCACTGATGTGCACTTGAGAAATCTGGTCAAAATCAAATCACTTGGATATTAAATGTAATGACCTGAACCACTTGTAGAATAAAATGTTGAACTGAAACTATTTTAAAATGTATGCCAAAGCCTTGAGTCTCCAAATAAAAACTGGCTTCTGACAGGATTAATAGGGGTAGGTTATATTGATATTTGTGTCTAGAAGTAGAGTTTTTCCACTGTGTTTCTGATTAGGATCACATCCCCACACTGAGCTGTACTCCTGGAATGCTTTTGTTGGCAGTGCTGTGGTAAGACTGAACAGTCCAAAAGAAAATCCATTTAAAGCTTTTTTGCGAGACTCCGTCCCACACTGAGATGAGAGTCAGACTCCAGTTTTTTCCTATTTTAGTCAAAGAAGAGCAAAGCCAGGTAACTACGGTAACAAGAAAGGGGAGAACAGATGATAAAGAAAATGGGATTCAGGGATGTAGGCCGAGTAAAAACAACAACAACAAAAATCACCTGGAGAAGAAACATGAGCCTCAGGTCAATATGATGACTCCCTCATACTGACCTAATTTAAGGGGAAGCGAGGAAGAAAGGAAAAACAGCAGGAGAAAAAAAAACCCAGCACAGCAAGGAAACATCCCGCAGGCTTCTCGTGTCCCTCCTCCAACCAGCACCCCAACAAGCGCCCGCAACCATCTGGTATCATCTTCACTTGGAAAAGACAGCGAGATGATAGAGGATGAAATATGGGAGAGGACTCTGCGTGTATCTACTTTGGATATGGAGGTGACAGGAGGTTTTCTCCTGATCTACTCACCCCCTGCAGTGAAAAGCCTGACTACAGACATAAGCAAGGAAAACAGAGAAAAAAACTGACAAAAACCATCATCCACATAAACAAAAAACACTGGACATGTTTCTGACTAATGATGCCAGATGCTCACCATCACATATTCTAACTAATCACTGTATTGCCAAACTGAAGCTTCAAAATGTTTGAATAACTGAGGTGTGTTGGAAAGCTTAAAAAAAAAAACTGTAAATCGTCAGCCTTGCATGAATGGTCCTTTGTGAAGGTTGTTGTGTATGGTGGCTTAGCTACTTAATTCGCATACCATGTACAAGGTTTACTCTGGATTTTAAGAGAAGCTTAATCAAACAAAATAAGAGTCTGAGACTCACAAAGCACTTTTTAAGGTAAAAAACTAATCAAAGTATTAGCAATTACACATTCATTCAACAGTTTTACTATCTTAGTCATTTGATAAGGCAAAAATGTAGTGCATTCACTAGTTCCAGTGTCTTGTCACACCGAATGGTACCTTCTATTACTTCTTATCATTAATCTAAAACTGATTATTAAGAAATAAAAATGCCCAAATGCAGATTGACAACATGATTTGACCCTACTACCTTGGGATAAACAACCAAAACACTGTAGCACAGTAGTTCATGCAGCTGCTTCCCACAATACTTCATTAAATTGTCTTTTTTGGAGGGTTTTTCCAAAGAAAGACCTATGGGAAGAGTTTAATGTGTAATAAAGTAGTCTATGACAAAAACATAATATTTTTTTAAAGAGGAAAATATGTTTAGAATACATACAGATTGCAAAATTGTAGACCAATACAGATGCAGTACCAACTCTTTTTGTCACTTAGTTTCCGTTTTATGCAGGAAACAATGAATTATGCAACAGTTTTTCGAGTATTTCAGGCCTTTGTTATACCTTTGAATGTACACAATACTGTCCACGTAGAATATCCTAAAGTGTATACTGAATCTTAATCAAGATCTTACCGTACCAGCCAATCCTGTGCCAAATGACTGATTATGTCAGACACTCCTTCTTAAATTGAGCTCAATTACAGAAATCAAAGTCTCTTTACATGACAGCCTGGTAACAGAATCAATCCCTGATTAGTAGAAGTAGTGGCCAGCCATCTGAACCTACTCTTCATATATGAAGCATGCAATATTAATGTTCTCTTTCGGCATATTATAAAAGCGCTATGGCTGCTGTGATGCTGACAAAGGGAAGATGCTATCCAGCCCACTCAATGAGAGACGAAAAGTTGAGTCTGCTCCTTTTCCCATCACTAGCACACAAACAAGCTAGAAGTGACAACAAGCTTCTTTCTTAAATGGCGGAAAATACATTTGTTGGTAGATGGGGTCATCATGTTAAAAACAACTGATCTGTCATACAGATCAAGTTTTATTGTGAGATTAATTGTTGCAGAGATAAATGTGTGACAAACAAAAAAAACATCAAACATTTGCTGATTGATGTGCAGCCTGGAATGAAACATATTCAATGTCAAGGAATTTATCATCCACTCAATAAAACGTTGCCGTTTGGCATTCAAAAATACTGTTGTGCGTTTATCAACCATATGATCAAGGTTGCTGTATATACTGCCACTAGATCTGAGCAGGGCATTTGGCGAATGTGCTTGCTGGTACTGCAAGACTCAGCATACTTGGTGCACTAGTATGTGAATGGTGCGATCCTGTAAACTAAGCAATTTATCAATAAAGAGCCCATGCAGGGCACACAAGTAAGACAGAGCACACCATAAGAACAGAGGAATTACTGTATAGCATCATTTTCTGACTGGTATTTGTTTTAGAGTTCCCTAACTGAACACTGATGTGTACTTATGGGTCATATAGCTTGTGCTTTCCATTCCAGTCTGCCCGTGCATGACTCCATTTAACAATCACCAACACCTCCTGTATTCTCCCCCTCTTGTCAACTCTTACTCTATTTCATCTCTCCACCTTTCAATCTTACTGTGCTGACTCAGCATTTTGCAAATCCTCTTTTTCTGGAGAGCTAAGCATAACTAAAAGCTTTTTGTATGGAGGACACTCAGGATCACAACTCACTTGCACATCACTGTCATCCACATACAACAACAAATCTGAACATCTGATAACGAGATCAGGACGTGGCATCTGAAAATGCTGTGGAGAAATTAAAAGCAAATATATGCTATAGTAATCGTTAATTTAATCTTTAGAGATAAGTTGCAAATCTATGTGTAAATGTCTGACTTTACTTATACCAAGATATTTTAGAGCTGAATTTTAATGAAAAAACATTCAAATTCAGCCTATCATTGTTTAATCTTCCCTAATTCATAATCCTATTCCAAGTTTTTAAAGTCAAATCTACCATCATTTTGAAATTGTAGTATGCTCGAATAAATGCACCACAACAGTTGGTTCGTGTATTGACTTAAGTCTTCATTTATAATAATGGGAACAAAATCGATTTTTGGATTGTGGCTTGGACAATTATCTTTTTTTCCAATTTCAATGCAATTCTGTTAGTATATGTACATCTTTAGTTTTTTTCACAGCCATGTCCAAAAACTGCCAGTGAAGAAAAATTAGCATTTTCTGTCACTATCTAAGGACTGCTGTCAGATGAGATTTGCTTTCAAGGCACTGGCTGAGGAGGCTTTGTTAGGCTGAAAACACCATTTCCAAACCTTTACAGTACTCCCCAGTCCAATATAATAGAGGCAATATGTTTGGCAATTCAAAAGCAACTTTGGAGTCAAATTCCTGTAGTGCTTTCCAGAGATCTCAGGATGATTTGACTGGCTGGCAAAAATCTGCAAAAATGCCACGGTCCAGATTTCCTGAGGAGATATGTGTAAGAACTCAGGCTAGTTTAACTCGAACACAATCTAGAAAACTGAGAAAGTAAAGAAAAACTGGAAATAAGCACGGGGGCAAAAAAATAGAAAAATAAAAGCAGAGAAAATGAGAGAGGGATAAATGTAAAAAAGCATGAGTCTCAACAATGAGTCTTCAAACCCCTCCCCCATCCAATGCTCAAGTAGTCTACAGTGCTGACAATGGGCCTCCTTCACAGGGCAGACAGTGTTAACCAAAACGACAACAAACCGCAGGAATGCCCTGCAAAAGTACTTCTCTGTCACAGGAAAAACTTAAAAAATGTCTGCTTCAAATAATACAGGATTACACTACGGGGTTGACACAAACAACAACAAAGCGCTCCGTTTCTTTCCAGTTTGGGGAAGAACAGACACACAGAAGTGCAAATAAATATTTAAAATGCTGATATAGTTGGAATTTGGTGAGAAGAGTATCAGTTGGATTGGATCTACTTTAAATGAGAACATATGCTGATTTTCATACATCAAAGGGGATAGCAACTCGTTTCTTTATATGCTTAACTTCTCAGTTAAATCAACCTCTGGAAAATGGTAAATATTTCATTGCACGCCTCTTATTAGTCGGCGACTGAACTGGTGGAAAATGATTCACGATCAGGCCTAAATGGTACCATGACTGACACCGCAATCTACTCATATGATGTGTATGACTGGCCAAGATATCTCACCTTGAAATTGCTGGAGTTCACCCATCCCGTTAACTCGTCTATGGTCTTGTCCAGCCGAGGTTTGTCCTGCTCTACGTCCGGAGACCGTTGCGGGTCAATCAGGTAGTCAATTAGGTCCTGGCCAACCTGCAGTCTGCGGGTTACGTCTTTCTGCACTACCTGCTGGTAAAAATAGTCCATGTTGTCATGTTCCTCCATTGGGCTCTCAGTGCCGTGTGGCCAGCCACTGAAGCCGGCCAGAGACAGAAGACAATGGTCGGCGGGACGGGGTGTGAAGGACTTGAAATGTTAACTGTAGTCCAGTGGAGGGATAGAGAGCGCGCGGTCTGGACTGTGTCTAACTGGGGTTTTATCATCAACATGCAATCCCCTATAAAGATTGATTACTGCATACGAATCATCCCCTTCCCAAAACAAAAGCTCGGTTTTGTCCGTGACGAAAAAGTCACAGCTCTCTGTTTTTCCTACGAGACTTTAGCTCAAAGGGAACTTAAAACTTGGTGAAACTTTAAACGTCTAAGAGTATTGGATACTAGCAGGTTCTGTCAGTATACCAGCATCAAAACAAGCTAGCCGATCTGGATTTGCTATGTTATGCTAACAAAAATAGCACCTTGCTGGTTTGCTCAGTGTCAAATACAAATAGCTCCACATAAGCTAGCTCAGCTAGCTAACGCTAGGTATCTGCAGGCCTAACGCCTGGGTCCGCTTTGCTCTTCTACTTCATGATCACGGGCTTCTGTCTTTCAGCTGTCAACTCCTTTTCCTGGAAAGTTGTACCAAAACTTCCACAACAAGCAGGCTGCTCCAGTTCCGCGGTAAATTGTCTCTCTTTAATCCAGGAATAATCACTGTTGCTGCTAAACCCGTTAAGAGGCGCTAAAAGCTTGCGTGTTGCCGGGGACTGCAGTTTACCAAGGGGTGCAACCGATCAACGATCAGGCCGATGGGTCTTTGGGCACCGCACAGCTAGCCAGCATAATGCCTGACGTAAAATCTAAAATGAGCAAGCATATTATAGTCAAAAACGTACTATTCTAACTGGGAAGCTAAACATAGGTACCAAATTGAAGTATATTTTTGTTCCCAATAAAGGTTAGATAATTTCGAATTTCTTTAAGATTAATGAATCAACCATAGACTGTATATTTGAATCAACCCATGCTGTTTATGTGGGCGTGCCCGCTAGCTCCACGGCCCTTTGGTGACATCTAGCTGCTGAACTGCTACAGAGCCCATTTTTACATTGCAGCAGTTTGCTGTAAAATAGGTCTTATAGATAACAAAAGACAAAATTTCACACCGAGAAGACAAAGCACATTTACTATTAGTCATCTTTATTTATTCATTTGTTTATTTTTTCATGTATTTCTTTATTTTCTTAAACATAAAACTGTTAAAACAGCTGTCAGACATTAGTATCACAGCCAGTCATATCAGCTATGTATCCATGAGTCCATCTGAGTCTTTCTTGATCTTTGTGTCTGCTGTCTTTTCCTTTAGTCCTATCCAATGTCCTGCCAGTCTCCCCAGTCATTAGCACTTGGCACTATACAGCATTTGCCAGTCATATATATATATATATATATATATATATATATATATATATATATATCTATATATATATATATATATATATATATATA
>JAOXYM010000018.1:13478757-13493350 GCA_028567055.1 Leptatherina wallacei
TCTGTAATGCTTTTGATGTTTTATGTAAAGCACTTTGAATTGTCTTGAACCTGAAAATGTGCTATACAAATAAACTTACCTATTCTCCTCACTCAACTATTCACAGTAACAGTCATTTTGACAAGGGGTGCCCAAATCTTTCCATGTCACCGTATAAAAGCCACAGGGACACCATAACGTCCCTCTTTGCAGAATGCAGTTGCAGGGTAAAACCAATTTATCAACAACAACAAAAAAATCTCCAGTTTTCCCACAGTCCAGGGTTTAAAATAAAAATTTACTAGCGTCACAATGAGTCTTCCTCACAGCTGATGTTGTGTAACTATCTCGACATGTCGCATGTGACCACGGGCCATGTGTTGTAGCTGGTGAGCACATGCGAGTGCACGCTATTCAGTCCACCAGTGAAATTGTGCTGGTTGTAATGGGTGTACTGGTTGTCTCTGTGGAGTGCAGATGGAGCAGCAGAAGAGCACAGCACTGCGGAATTCCCCACCAGCTAAGACAAGCTATTTATAGCCACATACAGACATACAGTTTGCATAGGCCCAGGAGTGTTTCACACATGCACACACTAACACACAAACTAGCAGCATTCAGGCTCAGAAATAAACAAGTCATGTGTCAGCACGGATACCTGCAAGGTGCATCACGTTCTAAGATAAAACACACACACTGAAATATGCACACATGAATCAGTGTGTAGGATGAACATGGATGAGTGAGCATGTGATGTCAGATTTATGGAGCATGTGCAGCTGCTGTGGGACAAAATGTTGGTCTGTAGGTCACACATGTATAATGACAAAACCTCATTTCATGCTAGTAGCTGTGCAAAAAACAAACAAACAAATCCATACATACAAGCATACAAATAAGGATTTTAAAAACATTTATTTAGTTCAAGGCTGATTCAGCAAATGAGTAACGCTGACCTAAGTTCTTATGTGAGCTTGTGTTTATGTTCATTTTGTTTGATCACCTTACCTGAGAAGAAGCTCTTTGGGGAGCTTCTTGTTAATAGGCGCTTCGTCACTGTTTGAGAACACCTGCCGAAACACAAGATAAACAATAACAATGAGTGTGTATTTATGTGTTTGTGTTTGACAAGCTAATACAATGGCAAGAGAATTCAAAACAAAATCTGCTAAACAATGTCACTACATCAAAAAGATCAAGCTTGGGGATAATATCATTACCTGTGGGCAGCTCAAACCTGAACAGCATTAGACCCTATGCTATATGGTTACATCTATCATTGAGAATTAAACCATCACTTCCTTAGCTATGCTAATAAACACACCAGAGCTGCATTTGGCTTTCTGTGTCCCCTCCTTACAAGCTTATAATTCTGTCAGCCTGGTCAGCTTGTTGGCATGCTTATCTCAATTAGCCTACTCGCTGGATGTCTGGCCATCTGCTGAGTTAGACACACACACACACAGAGATGCACACTTACACACTGGCAGGTGATTCAAGTCGAACCTCTCTCAGTGAAGAACAGAGGCAGAACATTCTCGATCAGATGGGCCTTATTCAGTCATGAATTTAAATTACGGCAAACACACACTTTCCCTGTGCTTCTGCAGACACGCATCCTGCCAGTGATACACTCGTATCCAAAAAAGGCTCAGCAAGTGTATCTAATGAGAGGGACTCCCTGCTGTGTCACATGCAAACAGAAAATGGGAAAACAAAGGAAGGAGAGCCAGGAAGGCACAGGATGAGCAGAGGTCGATTCTGAAAGCAGATGCAACCCCTTTTCAAAAAGAAAGTAGTGAAGGAGAGAGAGAAGATAGGACCAAAAGGAAGTATGAAACAAAAGTTAAACAAAGATGATGTACTAAAATCAAGGGGAAGTGGGGGTGGGCATTAATGTAATTATTAACATCAAAGAATGAAGTAAGAGAGAGGAAATAAAAGGCCATTGGTAGAAAGGTGGGTACCAAAAGAGAGGGAGGTGTTCAATCAAGGTTCAGGGAAATATTAACCAAGCAGGTTGAAATTTTAACATCTCTGCTATGGCAACAACCAAGAAACAAAGCTTTGAAAATCTGAACATCTTGATTAACTATACCCACTAAAACGTTTTTTTTTTTTTATAAATCAATTTCTACACACAACTCTAAATATTGATTACTGCAGTATCACATCCTCAATTGCACTAATGGAGTAAAATATATCAATATATTAATTACCCAGCGATGTAGAGTACCAGTATAAAGTTTTCAGACCTTTTCAAGCTCTAATCTTATATTAGTTTCATTTGATCTTTTTCTTATCAGTATACACACACACAGCAGTTTACAAGGATAAAGTAAAAACACCTGTCCAGAGTGTTTAGTTTAGTTACTGAAATATTCCATTTATGCACGTATTTAGATCCCTTAATATGATTCTGAGCTCAATGGATCAGAATTCTTTCAGTGGTCTTTGAGATGTTCATGTAGTTTGACTTGAGTCCACCTGGGGCTACATGCATTTACTGGACACACCTCGCTACATAACGCCTCACAGTTGACGATGTATGTCAAAATGCAAACCAAGACCACAAGACAGTTCCTTGACTAAAAGGAACACGAGAATGTGAATTTGTGAATCCATCTAAAAACGTCAGATGACTCTCCGACTGAGCTGGGCCCAACTCTCAATGACATGTGTGGAGGCATGAAGTATTCCCTCATCAACAACATCCCTACAGTTAAACATGGTGTTGGCAGCATTATGCTGTGGGGTGTTTTCCTGTAACAAACACTAAGATGGTAGTCAGGATTGATGGCTGCAGAAAAATATAGAGTGAAATCCATTTTCCAAGTACAAGGACCTCAGAGTCGGGGTGAAGATTTACATTTCAATAAGTCAATGAAGGAAACCACAGAGAAGACAGGAGTGGCTTCAGAAAAACTGTAGAGTCCTGTAGTGAGCCAGCCAGGTTCTAGACCCTTGTGGTTCATCTCTGGTGAAGCATGAAAACATTGTACACTGAGGCTCCCAAACCATTCCAATTGTGTATGAAAAGTTCCACCAAAAACAGTGGGAGAAACCTCCACATAATAGGTGTGCAAATCTTGTGGGAGCGTTCCCAATAAGTCAACTACAAAGTAAAAGACCTGAAAACATACACTATGTTCATTAAAAATGTCAAACTTCCTTTTTTCTTTAAAAGAAAATTAAATAGTGCATAATCAAAGATTGAAAAGTTAAGTTGAGTCTGAAATAAAACAAAATGTGGAAAACTGAAAACTTCCCATCCGGACTGCATATACCAAATAGATGGAGGTAAACCTGACCTATCAACAACATATTGACTAAGTGCCTTTCTAAAGCCAGAGGTGGCTTAGGATCTAGCACTAAATTTAGACTTAAGTCCAAACCACCACTGTAACACATCACCCACCTTTGACTTCTCCTTAACAAGACAGATAGCTACACAAAATATGGACAAACCACCAGAAACTACATGCGGTTCCAGTCAAGGTGACAGTTGAAAGAATCCAAGCAAAACATTTTCATTTTGAGGTTCAAACTTAGAAACACGATTGATTTTACTGTGTTATAATGTCTAGGTTTGTATGTGTGTAACACTGTTAAATCATTCAAACATCAACATTCAAAACCACCTCTGGTGCACATTAACCTCAGCATACTGGTGCCCTTCTTTACAGCAGCAGAAGAGCAGCATTCCCAACGAGGGAGCTCCTCTGCACAGTCATATTCCTGTTCCTAGAAAGTGTACTTAACAGAGTCGACATTCATGTTTGTTTCTGAGCAGTCTGGAGTTTCTTCAACACATTAAAGCAACTATGAAGAAATTACACCTAGATCACATGGTGCATTCGATTTCAGGCTTTTCATGCAACAACTACAAGCAGCTTATCAAAGGAGTGACATCAGAGGCCTTCTGCCTATTAGTCAACCCTCCCAAGTCCTGCTCTGTTAACCCTACTCCTCTCACTCTCACTCACATAATATAACCACACCAGCTTGTTTCTTACCATACAGTGGTTTTCATATAAGTAACTTAGTTGAGAAATCCACTGATATAGCAACAACACACATCAAAACTACCAACACCCTGATTCACTTACACCAAGCATGTGAGTACCTGACTGAAAAAGTCAAGTACCATCAAGTCAAACCCTAAAGAATCTCAGCAATGTGTGAATAACATGTCAGATAAACAATGCTCACTGCTTGAGAGACCTGTAACCAATTAACCAGTTGGACAGGGTGATATAAAGCATGAACATAATTAAGAAGAAAAATGCTGACAGCAAAATGTGGTAGCAGTTTATGCCACTGGTGTGATGTATGAAACAAAATTTGTGCTGTAGACCAATTTACTTTTCAAAGCAATATCAGTGCTGGAGGGTGATTATGTTTTGGAAAGTCCTGAACTCTGGCAGAGTTTTGAGCTGCTTGACAGTTTGGACTTTCTAACACTTAATAGTTTAACTCCTAATATCATACTTTTTATCAAAATCCAACCAACACTGGAGTCTTTGGGATGAGGAAACACTGATTTTTAGAAAGCAAAAGTTTAGATATCACTATTTTTTTTCCAAATACAGTCTAGTGAAAAAGGAAACAAGTGAGGTAATTGTTTGTTAACTTTCCAGCAATGGACCACAGGTTATTTCCAACACAATTGGATCCTCCACTAAGACCAATGTTATATCACAGCATTTTTATGAAAGAGATCCCAATCAAAAGCAGAATTTCATGGGTTCTTCTCACTGTTTGCCAAGTTTCATGAGTAATGGTCACATGTCTATTTTTTTCCCAATATTGTCAATGGAACAGTGATAGTGAGAGCCACTCTGCTAGACAAACTACACATCTTTTGTGTGTAATATCGGCACTTCTCAGATGGCATACAGGCCAATTCTAATACATCTGTCTTAGGCCAATATCAGATCTGCAACAAGATCTATTGGATGTAAAAGAAAAAATTACAACAAAATGCTTGTTTTCTCATAAAATAAAGATTATAGATCCAAATAAACAACAATATTTTAAATCATCCAAGTGAGGTGAATACTCAATGCTCAGTTAAGTAAAAGTAATAACACCTGGTGGTGTAACACTGTCAGGGAACATTTTGCAGGAATTCCACTGTGTGTTGAAACTGTAACACTAAAGAAATGACAACTACCTTTACCCAGATCATTTATATATTTTTATATATGAAAGAGGAGCTGTGGGGTGTGTGTGTGTGCGTGTGTGTGTGTGTGTGTGTGTGTGTGTATGTCGTTAATGCAGAATTATCAATGGAATATGGAAAGATATGAGGGGAAGCATGATCACCTACAGCACTCACTTTAAAAGGACTTCTTGGACATTAAAACATGATGAGCCTACCTGTAAGATACTAAAACATTCTGGCACCTGTCACAGGAGGTGTCACATCCCAACTAAAGTGATTACCATCTGAATGATATTACCCTGCTACGACATTAACATTATACTCGATCTGCAGCCCCCTCCTGAAAACCTGTAACCCTCAGGCGACAGTGGCAGCCAGCTTCGGCCCTGGTATATTGACTATCCTCCGCCACAGCCCTCCTGCCTGTCCCGCAGTCCTGAGCTCCATGTTGTCGCTGTCTACTGGTGCGGCAGGACAACAACAGGATTTCGGATTACCCTTGACCAACAAAACGCCTCAGCTCCTGACTGCATGTAAAATTAGGAGCAGAGCACCACGCACACAAACACACACTTTGCTTATACAAGCCCACGACTCCCTACTAGAGACAAACAGTTGAACCGTTGGTGGTCCACTCCCTCCGCCATACCTCGAACCGGCCCTTGGTGATACCGTTCATGTCTGCGGCGGCTCGTCCCTGCTTAACGACCAGCGGAGCCGTTTGACGAATGCCGTTATTGCTTTTGTCGCCGTTTTATTTTTGGTCGGTCGAAGTGTAGGAGCCGAGCTGAAGCTGGGTTCTTCACACCCTCCTCCTCCTCCTCCTCCCCCCCAGCCGCCAGCGAGGCTCCTGTCTCCGGGTCAGTGAGGAGGCGGTGGTGAGGGTGGTGTCGGTCCGGAGAGGCCTGCGGTTAACGTGAACGCTCGCTGCGTCGGAGACCAACGGCTCCCCAACCCGTCTCATCACAGAGCTAACCAAAATAACAATAATAACATGGACGGTCTGTCAAGTGACTTCACTTCCGCCTCTCCCTTCATCGCTCCAGCGCGAGTCAGCTGGCACCAAAATCTCCCGAGTTGACTGAAATAAACACTCGGGAAAAGCCAAATTAACGTCCGCTTTCAAGTTTCATCGCGTATTTCCACCGTCAAAACGCCGTTATGGCGGCTGACAGGAGCGCTTTCCTCACTGTTTTCTGTTTACTTGCGGGGAAGGGGAGGGCCGATGTGACGTCATTGCTGCAGGAAAAGCACGCGTGGTCGATTTGTTTTGATTGTGAGGTCTTGCAGAGATTTTGGAAAACTGCGATCAAGCGGCCAGTTTGACAGAATACACTGAAACATCACGATTGGAATGGCACCGAGACGAGAGCTGACACGAACCCAGGTGGCTCTGAATAAAGGGAGGACACACTCGAGTCTGTGGACGACACATCCAAGAGTTTAACTGCAATAGAGATCTATAACTCTCCCACATGCAGGGATTCTGAACGCAGACAGTCATACAGTCACAACTTGGAAGGCGCTTCTGTCATCATCACTGCATTATATAAACTAGTTAGTTGTGGTGGAGGAACTTTTCCTTTAAAGGAGCAGAGGGGATAACACCAAAATCATGAAAGGTAATATTCCCACTAAACAAGTATCTTTACCTTCTTCCTATCAATATTTTGAGAGTATTCATATCCTGTACCATGGAGTTTTTTTTACAGTATTGTCTAAGCGAAAACGTCCAAATCATTCTTTTAATAAGGTTATTATAGGAGGTTTATTGACAAGGCTGCTGAGACGTGAGTTATATATCTTGAACAATATCTTTGCAACAGTTCTCAAACTCCACCGCTAGAGGGCGCTGTCGTGCAGCCAACTCTGAGCCAACCTCATCTGTTCATCCTGTGCTGCCTCAGCAGGGACATAATAGTAATGTTTACTTTTGCAATATAGCATAACTTTGTGGAAAATGGACTGTCCATGAGGAAAGATAAAATGTTCTGCACTCTGCCTATACAGAGTCATTGCATTTCATGTTTGTCACTACTTCTATTGCACCACATCCTTCTTCACATGTTTTATCACACATTATTTATTTCTCTTTTTAGATGTTTTTTCAGGAAAGGCAGATCCAAACTATAGTATTCCATTAAATTATCATATCCTTTTTTATTTAAAAGTTCTGTTTTAGTATAATTTGGAAATGATTCAATAAAATTATAATTGGAATGAAAACAACCCCCCCACCCCCAGTGAAGAGTAAGCAGAACAGTATCAACATGCTAACATAGAGAAGCCTGATACAGTTAAATACAATGCATTAAGCATTGATATATATTTACATTGCATTAACAAATTCTATATTACATTACATAAGTTGATACAGTATCAGGAGGACAAAGTGGGCAACAGCCTCACAACCCTTCCCATTGATAAAATCCAGGATGTTTTCAAAGAGGACATGCTGCCAAAATAATTCAAAAGTATGAATCTAACCTTGGACTTGTAACCAAAATCTAAACCACAGCCATTCTATTGGTGGAGCCTGTCAGTGGAGATATACACCTTTGCAGTTGGTCTTCCCGAGAGACACAGATCTTCGTCTAAGGGCTCCTCTTGGAGGCCCTGACATTTTGGGCCTGTCATGTTAGCTTAGCCATTGCCTAATAGGAATACACCCCATTGAAGATATTTAGAGAGGTTTGCTGTTTTCAAGCTGTGAGGAGAAATAAGGGATTTTTGCAGAGAGAAAGTACATTTCTTTGATTTATTTAGCTTGACAGGCCTATCTTCTCTTCTGTGGTTGACATTTCGTTACAGGAAGTCACAGGGTGGAGCTGAAAGCTGAAGGTGGGCTAGGTTAAGCAATCAACATCTTTGTTCTTATTTGGGCTCCTTCATACAACTCACATTCACACTCCTGACCTTGCTCACAAACACTTTAATTTGTATTATATTTAATTTGATTATAACAATTTGCACAATTTAAGATATGTGTGTTGACACACAGGAGTTGGGTGTGATATTTCACAATGCAGCAACATACAAAAGAAATTATGATACTAGAATCATTTTTTTGGGCAAATAGAATCTTGAAGTAGCAGTCCTATAGATTCACCCATGATCATAAAATCCTCTCTAAAACTCAGATCTGATCTCTAGCATTTCAGTTGTAGCTAGAATATCTTAGAAAAACACACTAAGCTGAAAAAGACAGGTGTTAAACACCTGACACCATGAGTGTTTGCTGGTGCGTCTCCTGTGGGAAGTGCATGGCCTTCAGTCAGTTGCTTGTATTAACTGCATCTGTAAAGGTGTTGATTGAAGACCTCACAAGACATATATTCTTTTACTGCTTCAGCTCTTTTCCCCCCTCATTTAGGATTTCCTGTCCCCAAGATTTAAATTGCAAATGCTTTTTAAAGTCCAGTAAAGTCGATTTTCTTTCTAAACACATCAGTCAGCATTTCATTTTACATATCATAAGATGGTAGCTAACGAAACAGAGAGAAGCAAAACGATCAAAAAAAGGGACGTACACCAGCCAAACAAAGATACATTAAAGCCATAAAAAGAAACATTATGTCCACAGTGAAACAAGAAATTCATTTATTTCAAAATTTTAGAATTTTTCTAAAAATTTGAAATAGAATAAGTAAAAAAGCACAAAGAGAAAGATATGAATCGAAGTAGCTATGAGATTTGAAGCAATTCCCAATGAGACAGAAAATGAGGTATAGTGGAGAGAAGACAAACTTAAAGAGGGACAAAATTATCTAAACACATAAGTTAACATTGCAACACAAAAATGGAGCACAAATCAGCCAACAAAAAGATGCAAAACATCTAAACAGAAAAAAATATAATGCAAAGTTAACAATATGAAACACACATTGACCAATATTAGATTCAAATTAGCCATATTTAGACAGAAAATCTATGCTAAACAACAACGAAACGGCTGGAAAACTACATTTAAGAAATGTAAAAGTATAAAGTGATGTTAATCGAACCAAAACAAACACATGAAACACAGTTAAAGATCCAAATAGCCTCTCATGTGATTTTTGTGGTTATTTGTGAGTGTTTTGGCCCTCAGTAGGACCGGTGGTATGGCACTTCCACAAATCTGTGCTCAAGGGCCTGTTGTTTCATAATCTATCCATGATAGAGTTTAGAAAAATCTCTAAAGCTCTTTTCTAACCGTGAAACAGAAACATCAAAGAGACAAAATACTTTATGCAACACATTTTTAATTCTCAAGCTTCCCCGTCCCTTAGCATCACATGGTAATTAACAATCTCTCATCAACAGTCAAATTAATTAACTCAGTTCTTTGAATAGCTCCATGCTCTGCTCATCGTGACTCGGGTGAGGATGGCAGTTCAGTGTTGAATGTGTCCCGATCATCGCATTACGTGTAATAACGTCAAGCAGGGTTGTTTGTTACACGCACAATTTTTCTATAGAGTCTGTCAAATTGTTGAACGTGTTGATGCAGCATGTTTATGAAGTTAATATGGAGATGAATACTTTTATAGTCTGTGCATTATTCAGTGGACAGTTTTTTCCTTCCTTCTTTTTTGTGTTTGTGGCTTTTTTTCAAAAATTGATTTTATTCTTGTTTTGATTACAGAATCCCTTTATTTTCATTTGTTTTACACGATACACAAATAAAGATATTATCGTTGGCTCAAATGCAAAAGATGTTTCCTCATAAGCAGGTAAAATTCTCACATATGTCAGTGATGTAAACAACCTTACCAGAGCACCTTTGGCTTGTGTAAAAAGTTATTTTTACAAAACTAAAAATAAGGATGTTTTCTTTGGCTCTGCATAAAAAGGCATTTATACAAACATGATTTTTCACAAGCTTTCAAAGCTGTTCCTGTTTGTCTGGAACCTACCAGACACAGCGGTTTTAGGAGGCTGTTGCCATGGAGACAAAGCCATACCCCCCCCCTTCTGGCTTCCACCATTATGATCACTGATTTCCTCTGAGTCAGCCACACACCTTGCACACCCCATCCTGACAGGACACGTCTCACACATACGAAGAGCAATCTTGCAGTTCTACATTTGTGTGTGCATGTGTGTTTACTTCCACAGCACAGATGCTAAATGGGCGCGTACAGGAAGTCCTGTGGGATTATTACACACATGTGTGATGTCTGGTTGAGTGTCTGTCCACAGACAGAATCCCACCATGGACACCTGCAGAAAACATAATTCTCACCAACCTCTCCAGGGCGGCTTAGGTGTGAATTGTCGTCTCTCTCCTTCATGCCATCACTTTTCTTTCTCCTGTGCAACCCCACTGACCACTACCATCTCTCCATAAATAGCCCCTGAGTATGAGTCAGGATCCCAGCCCACCTGATCTCCTCATCCAAACCTCTGAAGGGGGCTTCCATGAAAAGCATGAGTGGTGTGTGAGTGCAAAGTGAAAAAATGTGACAGGGAAGCACAGAGAAGGGTGAATAACAAGAGGATTTGAAGAATGCATCTGCAACATGTCTGGCTCTGGTGGGACAGAAGAAACAGAGAATTATGAAAATGGAAAAGGTGTGATGTGAAAGAAGGACAGAGAGAAATGAGTAAGTGTGATCCCTCAAGAAAAGTGTCCATACAGGAATTTCCACCTCATGGTATTCTCAAAAATGGTTTTCAATGAAATAAGGTTTCTGCCTTTGAAATGTAGATATATGTACATGCATGTATTATCAGTAAATTAAATAAATCAAAACTTTCCAGCCTGTCAAATGTGAGAATTTGCTATTTCCCATTCATTTAAATCAATGACTCAATTGGAGAAAAATGAACTCTGGAGCAACTTAAAAATCTCTCTTCAGCCAAGTTCAGCCAAGGTCTCCATTTGGGCACACTTTGGCACCATCTCGTCTCAAAGTCGCCCAACTGGGGGACCTCGGGTTCAAAAGGTCAATGTTTGCAATTCTTTTATAAATTGATCCATTCATTGATTCATTCAAGGATTCCTTGCCTCTTTCAACTTATAGATGGAAATAATGAGAGCGATGTGATTGCTTCTTGATTTGCTTAAATAATTGTTGTATAAAAACACTGCACTGATGGATGTGATTTTATTTATGTGAAGTATAAACCTATGAGCACACTGCGATACTTTTTATTTTCTGTGTGCAGGATTTTTTTAATAGATTGTAACATATCAGGATTTAGGTTTACTAGTCTTCCTCCTGAATATATGTGGGCTGCTATCTTCACCTGCAGAGTGACTGAAACAATGGCTGAATGATCCGGATTGCCGTCTGTTTTTATCTCCCTAACCAAATGGGATGCTCATACACACAGTCATGCGCAGACATACACACATACCTTGTCTCACCATTCCAGCTTGTGTAAGTCGACATAATGAATTCTTTTACTGTGGATGTCAAGTCTTAATTCTAACCTTGACCTCCTGCTAACCCTAAAACTTAAATCAGAGCTCAATCTCACCAGAAAACGTGTAATAGTTGCATCTCACTGCATTTCCAGTCACAGACTTTGAGTAGATGGCAACATATCTGAGAGTAAAATGTGTAACCTCCTAATCATGAATACTTTTGTGACCCAAACAGTATTTTTTCTCATATTACTAATCAAGCACACCTTCTGAAATCATAAGCCTCACCATTCAAGCATGAGTTCAGTGGTGCACTTCTTGGTCATTATTTAATCATTTATTTCATACACCGACTAGTTAATTGATTTTATGGAGAATATCAGCAGAGTAATCCATGAAGACAAGGACATTGGGTTGCAGGTCGATACAGGAGGTTAGAAATTAACTTCACGTCAACCAACAGTAAATATAATAAGCATCTGTAATGGTTATTATAAATAAAAACAGGTATGGGTACGTTTTATATTTACACAATACATAAGGTTTCCAGGTAAAGTAGCTTAATATTCTAAATGAAGGACTTGTACTTTAACGGTGTAGGGTACCTTAACAAAATTTTATAAGTAGCCTACTTTAGATCTGAATAGTTACTCCAATACGTATTTTAATGTTTTGGCTCACGACCTTTAAATCAATATGAGCAGGTGGAGCTGAGGGACATTTCTCTAACGGTCTTTCTGTAAAGGAGCAGTCCGGCTGTCCATCTCACCGCCCTCTAACCACCCTGAAGATTTTGAGCCGTGACGTATTTACTAGCGGGAAGACGCGAGTTTTCACACAGGTGCTTCATCTGCTTGCCAGCGCGACTATTTGGGAAGATAAACTTCGCCTCCTCGCTCTTCAGGCGCTTCAGCCGTTTTTTTTCTGTTGATATCCTCACTTGTTAGCAAGAATACTTTCCTACCGCTCAGACGGTGTCTGCGTCCGGGAGAGGAAAATCAGTACTTTGTTCTTTATCGCCACTTTGACCTGCAAGTTTGTGAACACAAGCTTTTGGACAGTTTTTTTTTCTTACCCCTTAACAAAGCAAGAGATTTAGTCCACATTTCGGGACCAGGAAAGATGATTGATCAGTGTAACCCAAATGTCCAGTCTTTGCTCTTTGGATGCCTGGCTTGTCTTGTTGTGACCTCTGTTGTGAACGCAGATGGTAAGTGAACACTGTTGAAAAAGACCATTTGAAAAGACAAACACACAAATAAACAAAAAATATAGTAACTTGCTAAATGTAAAGTTATTTTCAAACATATCCATAACCTTCCCCTAAAATGTTAAAGCAACCTGTAATGCACAAACCGTTAGTCAGAGCTACAGGTAGATGCGTATCAAGGTTTGGCACATACCTTGTTGTGCGTATTACGATCATCTCCAGATAACAAATTTCCTCCAACTTGCAGTTTTTCATTGTTAGAACATTAACTTAACATATGGAATAAACACGTTGGTAAAACAGTCTTTGTTCAATTTAATCAACCTGTGCGTAAAAGTTGAGGAGTCCGTTTTAGGGGTCAGCCTTGCGCGCTATTACTTTTACTCCAAACTTATGCATTTTGGCATTTCTGTTAGACATCAGACTTAGGACGTTTTCTTGGTGTAAAAATAATGTGGCAATAGTTTGGTAATGAAAGGGATAGTATGCAGCTGTGATCCCATCTGTAGTTAAATACCCATCAGATGAGGTGGACAAAGCACACACATATCAGATTTGACTGCTGAGACTCAAACAATGATCCTTACCACAGCAATATCTGACAAAAGTACTTCCAGCAGGCTTTAGTGGATTATCATTATTAATTCAAAATTGTCAAATTTACTTGAAATTTAGATTTTATGGAAAAATAGGTTATGTCTTACTGATTTTTCTTCGTGATGTAAAAATGTAGTTTCTAAACAAGTCAGACACAAGAAAATATCTGTTTTCTTTTTTTTCTTACAAAATAGGTTGTCACTTAAAAATAAGTATGGACTGAAAATATAAAGAGAACTACAAAAGAAGATCATAATCAGGTTATCCAGCTGTGATGTCTTGTGAATAAATTTGTCATATAGAAGATGATTATATTTAATTCAGTTTTTACTAATCAGTTTCTACTTTAAAGACACAGAGGCTGAATTTACATAGTAACCAATATTTACTAGGATCCACTGTTTTCATATTTGGCAGTAATTAGAGGCACCTCTGACCCCTCTCCTCAGGTCGAGTTTTTGTGTTGGACCTGAGGAACTCTTCTGGTGTCCAGGGCTTCAGGGATGCTGAGCAAGCGTGTGCCTCACAGCACGCCCGCTTGGCATCAGCAGAGGAGCTCCGTCATGCTGTGGTGGAGTGTTTCTTCTCCCAGTGCACCCGTGGGTGGCTCTATGGAGGCACAGTAGGGTAAGAACAGAAGCATTTTTCTTCATGGTTTTAAGAGTTGTGCAGCAAGACTTGAGATTTCTTGAATTGTCAGAGGTCATCTTGGTGTGTGTGCTTGTGCGTGTGTGTTATGGAGATTCCTGGAACGGATGAAAGAGAAAGGAAGTAAAGAGAGCGGCAGCTTTAGAGGGAGCAGAAGATAGAAGAGTGTCACATTTCAGGAGGGGAAGAGAAAAGGCAGAGAGGAAGAGATGGAGAAAGAGTCCTCTGTTTCCTCCTGGAGGAGGAGAGAATTCTGAGCCGGGGTGTCATGTCGACAAGTGCCTCCATTTACACTCCTCATCTCCACGGCAACATGACACACAGCTTTCATCACCAAGAGAAAGCAAAAGACACACAGTTTGGGCCTGAAGGAAGCCAGGTACACTGTTAGCTTAGATGGATATGACTCACAGAATGTGCCCTGTTTTTCTGTGGTCGTAAATAGGGGATCAAAACAGTTTTTGTAGTTTTAGTCTGTATTGTTCACATTTAAGGCAGGAAGCCAGGATGGTAACAAATTTAACATGCAGGTGTTAAGTGAGGTTGGGTTTTCACAACTTTTTATTTATTTATTTTTCTATTTTATATATATATATATATATATATATATTGAAATAAAAGTGTTAAAAAAAAGCCT
>JAOXYM010000018.1:13499741-13529039 GCA_028567055.1 Leptatherina wallacei
TATAAGAAGATGGGTACACTTTGCTCATAAAGGGATGGACATGGTCAGCAACATTACTGCCACCAGCCTGAACTGTTACAAGGCAGGAGGGATCCATGCTTTCATGGTCTTCATGACAAATTCTGACTTAACCATCTGAGATCTATCAGACGAAGCAACATTTTTTCTATCTTATATTGTCCAGTTTTGGTGAATCTCTGTGAATTGTGGTCTCAGTTTCCTGTTCAGCTGTCAGGAGGGACACCTAGTGGGGTCTTCTGTTGGTGTAGCTCATCTGCTTAAAGGTTCAACAAGTTGTGCATTCAGAAATCCTATTCTGCATACTTTGGTTTCAACCAGTGGTTGCCTTTCTGTCATCTCATCATGTCCAACCAGTCTGCCCATTCTCCACAGATATCAACAAGATATTTTCATCCAGACAGCTGCTGCACACTGGATAATTTCTCTTTTTTAGACCATTCTCTGTAAACCTTAGAGATGGTTATGTGTGAAAATCCCAGTAGATCAGTAGTTTCTGTAATTCTCAGACCAGCTCGTCTAGCACAAGCAACCATGTCTCTTAAATCCCTTGTCTTCCCCATCCTGATGCTCGGTTTGAATTTCAGCAAGTTATCTTGACCATGTCTACGTGCCTAAATGGATTAAGTTACTGCCATGTGATTTGCTAATTAGCTATTTGTGCTAACAAGCAACTGAAAGTACATCTAATCAAGGGGCTGGTGAGTGTATGTGTATGCCTAGATATTCGCCAAATGTCAACACTTTGATAAATTGGCTAAATAATGAAATATAGTTGTGGTGCTCAGTAAAACATTATTTGGGAGCCAAAGGAGAAGTTATTTCTTGCAAAGCTCAGCCAGTTGACCTGGATGTCTGAAAAAAGGAGTTAAAGTTCCCATCGTTAAGACCTGGACAAACATCCAGCAATGGAAATGAAAGTGCAAAAGAAAATGAGGTAACTGAAAAAAAGGGAATACAATAAAGAATTGTAATTTCTTGAAGAAGTAGTTGTACAAATCCTGCAATTTTAATTTTAGACTAATGTATTGTCAGCCATAGAGATGGATGTTGTTTATTAGATTTTGGATATAATCTTTGTTAAAAATTTCATTTTTAAGCACTTCAAATGAATAAATCCTTATATATTGTCACGATAACATAATAAAATTATACTACTGTTATATTATAAATATAAGGATTAATTTACTGTTATCATAAACCTCGGGGAAACATTTCTATCCAACACTACAGTATTATCTATTAGGGTAAACACAGATTTGCAACTCTTGTCTCCATGGTTGAAGAAGCAGTGAATGAAATTCTTGTATCGTATCTTAATGAGGGTAAATACAACATGCAAAAATGTGTTTGGGTTTTCCAGTATTTTGAGCTTTGCAACAGGAAAATTTGTTATATTCAAAATATCAGACCTGTCCTCTAAGAACATTTGATATTTAAGGATTGAATTCAGGAAAACAACATCAATGTGTGTGTTTCCGTAAATTCTGTTACTTCCTGGATCATTTCGTATAAACAATTTTTTTTAAAATCACATTTGAAAACGTTGATCTGATATAAAGTTAAAATTGTGGCTGGGTTCATTGGTCCTCGCTGTTATAATCCATAACAAGCAACTTAAAAAATTTACATGCTCACAGTTTATTGCTATTACAAACATCTCTTTGTGGTTCGCAGGCCTGCCTTGTGGAGACCCCCCTTCATTTCCTAATGCTCTTTTGGAGGAGCACTCTGGGTTTGAGATGGGAGATGAGCTGGTGTACACATGTATGTCAGGATATGTGATGCCAAGTGGACACACCGCCTTCAGCCTGCTGTGTGACAGCTGTGGGGAGTGGTATGGAGCAGTGCAGATTTGTGTCAAAGGTAATAAGGTTTTTTGATGTTTATGTTAACATGCAGAAATAGAAATGTCGGAAAAAGAAAGCTTTGCCTTTTTTTTTCCATTTTCCAAAGCTTTGAAGTACTCAACTCCTGGCTCTTGGAAAACAGACTCTTCGTTGTGAGTTGGGATGAAAATGGCTGCCTTGACACCTCGATGTGACATGCCATAAAGTGGCCTTGTTGGTTGAGGAGGGATGAAAGATAAAAAGATCAGCCTGGTTGGATGGTTAGTTGACAGAATCATAGTTTGTGTTTTAAAGTTGTGGTTCTGTCCATATGTGAGAAAATCTTTTAGACACAAATTTAAAAAAGATCCTATTACTGTAACCTGCATGGTCTCTAGAGTTTTCCAATTTTTTTGTGACTGCTAAACAATTTGATAAATTCCTGTGTCTAAAATCCATCATCCTGTGTCACAAACAGAACTCAAATTATTTTATTTTATATTTTATTTTTTAAGTCATTTTAAAGCTTTATAGCTGTTGTCATATTAGTCTCTTTGGAGTCAGACAAGGTGGAGCTGGGGAGGTAATACCTGAAAGCTGATTGGAAAGAAGTATATATCTTTGAGGATTTATCTCCATTGAATTACTGAATTATTTTCAGAAGAATCACCAGCAGACTGAAGGAACCTTACCTAATGACCAATACATCCTGGTAGTTCTGCATTGCATTTCAAGAGATGGAGCAAGTGGTTAGCTACTCTTCCTGTGGGTAAAGTTGTTGTCTAGGCAACTTTGTGCAATAGTGTCCAGCGATGAGTCAATATCTCCAGAAAATCCTGACAAAGCTTTTTATTTGTCTTTAATCTAAAATGAACAGTTTCAGCACATGAATGGTTTATTTCTCAAATTTTAACAACCATTGCGCTAACTTACTTTCAAACCAAGCTATTCTTAATGTTTTCTTTTATCTGATTTAGCTTTTCATTTTTATGGTGCATTTGTGTCCCTGCAGATGAGCCTGAAAGCCACGTTGACTATGAGGACAAGTTCACAGACTCCTATGAAGAGGCAGATCATGACCATGAGAGTATAGAGGAGCCACAAGATGAGTTGTCTGAGGAGACATATGATGGAAAGAGGAGCATAGAACAGCAAGAGAAAACATCAAATGTTAAAGTACAGGAGAGGCATCAAGAGCAGCATGAAAACCATGATCTGATAGGAAAGGTGACAGAGAACACCAAAGCCCTTGAAGGTGCTATAAAAGAAGGAGCAAAAAACGAGGAACCTGCTTTTGAGGATTTCACCAGCCATCCGAGGTGGGAGGAGGAGAAGATCGGGCTGGTCAGTGTCGATGTAGCTGCAGCCACAGAAGAACCAGTCTCTGTTCTCTCTCAAAAACATATGTTCTGGTTTCCTCCTGAGGCATTCCCAGAAGAGGAACCTCCTGTCTCCACTGACCCCGTCACACAGAATCCTACCGCACAGATAACACAGAGAGCCTCTGGGGGCCAGTCTGAGGAAAGTAAAGAGCATGAGAGCCAGGAAAGACCTCACCATCCAATTCCTATTGATGTTGATGATCATGATGATGAGCCAGAAGGCTATGATGATCATGAACATGATAATGATGACAGAGATGAACAAGACAACAGTCGTCATGACAACTTAGACATCCATGAAGACGACCGTTATGATGATCAGGATGACTTTGACAGTCACCAGGAAGAGGACCATGATGATCATATGAAGAGCCCAGCTCAGCATGATGATCTGGATAGACAAGACCGCCACAAAGACCATGATGATCATGATGATCATTATGACATGGGCGAACATGAGGAGGACCGTGATCACATTCAATATGGCAGCCAGGAGTACGATGATAGAGATGATACTCATGATGAACACCACAGCCACGAGGATCATGATGATCATAGTGACGATGATGGAGAATATCCTGACGTCTCTGAGGACCACCCAGACCATGATGACCATGATAAGGATGATGATAAAGACCACGATATGGATCATGATGATCATGAACACAAAGATGATGAGCTTTATGACAATCATGATAGCCACGAGGAAGATGATCACGTGCATGCAATCATTTCTGGTGCCCCAGAGGGGAACATCACCCAGAAGGTACCAGGAGGCAAGGCCACCAAAGATGAGAGTTGGCTGGATGGCTATCCTGTTGTCCTGGAAGAAACTGATGATGGTAAAACCTCAAAAGATCAGACAGGACCAGTGGATGGTGAGAGTGTTGTCAAGACAACAGATAGACCCAATGAGGTGGAAATACGTAGACCAGTTCCTTACACTAGCCCACCAGACACACATGAGTCTCCCACTAAAGCACCTGAATTAGATCACAAGGTGGTGGAGAAGGGGAATCCAAGCTTTGCTGGAACTCCTGCTGCCTCCCCGGACCATTTACAGCCTTCAGACACTCCTTCATACTCCGACACCCTAGATTATGACACACAACAGGCAGCTCCCACCCACACCTGGCTAGATGATCTCACCGAGCACCCCTTCCTTGATCATGGACCAGCTCCTCCGGTGCAAGATGGGGACATCTTCAATGGAGTGATAGGGGAGCACACAGTACACAACCTGCCTGGTGAGAATGGCGAGAGGGGTGAGGCAGATGGAGAGATGAGGGAGGCCATGTGTTTGGGTGAGGACTGTCCCCCTCACCCTCCGAACCCTTCAAGTCAAGGTCCCAAAGTGGCAGCCATAATTGTAGCAGTATGCGCTGTTGCCACGGCAGTCATCGTTGGAGTTTGGTGTTACCGACGGCAACAGCAGAAGAGCTCCATGTATGAGATGAATGGGAAGGGCCAAAGTCAAACCAGACAGGGCCAACAGATAGAGATGCAGCAAAAAGTTTAGGAGTTTGTGATGAGGATACGGATGATGGGCAGAGACATTTAGGACGGATGGGTGGATTCAGATTAATTTGGGAGTAACGCACAGTTCTTTTTCTTGTGGACGCTATTGAAGATGTGAGGAGTTTTAATAGGCATGAACAGATAACTTGCACCGGCTCTGTTTCAAAGACCAAAACATGGCAGTGCAAACAGTAAGACAGACTTGATGGCGAAACTTAAGTCAAACAAGATAGCAGTTTCCTCATTTATCAGTTACCCCCTCCACCACCACCCCCACCTTTGTTGTACCTATCCATTATATTGAAAGTGCTTCATCTTGTTGAACACATTAATGAGCTGTGCCTCAGCTCCAGAAACTGAAAAACGATTTATGACCATGTAGGAAAACCACAACAGAAGACCTGCCTGCCTGAATATATGAACTAAAGAACCGTAAAAAAAACATTTGGACATTTTGGTAAAGATTCTCTGTTACTAGTTGTTATTTCTGTTGACATCATTGAGTGTTATTTTTTTCATGCTTGATGTTTATTGTTTTTCATTTTTCTTTTATTATGTTTTTGAAAACTTTATTCCTCTTGTTAAACAACAGGAGCTCTGAATTTCAATGTATGACAGGCCTTAACAGCCAATTTAGGCTGCTGGCCCAAAGGAAAAGGAAAATGATGATGGTTAGATGAGACGATAATGAAAGGTAGAACTGTGGATAGACAGGAAAGTTAAAAGGTTAAAAGGTACTGTGTGATGGGAGAATTTTTTTTCCCTCTGTGGATTTTGGCAGTCATCTTGTGAGACATATAGAGGCATCCAGGCTGCAGACTCAGCCAGTGCATATGTGTGATAAGGAGTGTGTGTGTGTGTGTGTCTCAGGTTTGTGCAATTTGCAGCAGTGTATAGTGTTTGATGTTTGCAACTGAAGAACCTGAATCGCATTCAAACCAACCAGATTAAACATGATGGTGCTGCCATGGCAACAGAGAATCAAACCCTGATTTAGTTTCAGCTTTTAATCTATTTATAGGAATCTATTAGCTTTTTTAAGTTTTTCTTTAAAAAAAAAATCACATTAGAATGAACTTTTGATTTAAGCCTGTTTTAACTTTTTTCAAACCAGTGGGGGGAAACAAATAAACTAACTAACAAACGAAAAACACTAATATTTGGTTTTTGAGTGCGCTTGGAAATATGATAAATTCAGCCCGTGTCAAATGACTCTGCAGTAGTCGTGACTATGAATCAGCTCCAGCTCTGATTGCCATTGATTGAAACACACCTGGTTGTATGAACTAATTTCCAATTAAGGTGCTGCAGGAGCAGGTACGGCTTACTTTTTCCTTACATAACCTTGCCTTCACTGATGATGACATCTTAGATGGAGTCTCTGAAACCAATTGCATCTCTAAGACAAAAAAGTTACAAGAAAAAATATTTGAACTTGTCTGACAGGCAGCTGGCAGCAGTCGGGTCAAGCAAAACAAACTAACCAGATGGTGGTGCTTATTGGAAATTGTTGTCCAAGGCCAGCAAGATACAGTGTACATTCATTTCTTGTTTTCATACAGGCTTGTCCCTGAGAGGTAGAGGTGGCCGCTGAACATATCCCAAATGGTTAATGGACTGTACTTGTATAGCACTTTTTGAGTCATGTTGACCACTCAAAGTGCTTTGACACTACATGTCACATGCACCCATTCTGCACTTCTATGGTTACATACTAGGTGCTTTCTACTATCCAATAGACACATCAAGGGGCAATGTGGGAGGACACTTTGGCATGTAGTCAGGAGAAGCCTGGAATTGATCCACCAACTTTCTGGTTGACAGACGACTGCTCTTCCTCCTGAGCTACAGCCTCAAGTTATTGGTATATTGTGGCCCTTTTATCACTGCACTGATAAAACATGTTAAATCTGACAGTGTTAAAATGATTTAATCAGTGTGACTTGTCCCAATTCAAAAAGTCTGTTTGAACGTCGTTTAGTGTAAAATCAGTATTTGTTTTGGAGTTAGTCTGTTGTTTAAGTGCAAAACCCATGTCACGTCTCTTTATTTTTAACTGGATGAGCTGGTAGGAACTGTGGGGATTTGAGGGATTATTCAATGCCTGATTGATGGAGTAGCCGTCTTAGGTATAGAATTTACATGTAGAAAGTAAAACGTTTTCCAGAGATAGTACTTTTTTTCAGTCTGTGTCAAAGCAGGTTCAGTGTTGCAATGTGAAAAATAGACCTAAACAAACAAAAAGAAAAAAACTATTCAGACCTGATTTCAAGAAATACTTTCTCTTTCCTATCAGAGCTTCCCATTAGTAGCTATGTGATCATTTCTTGCTTGTTTCTTTGGTTAGAAATCAATTATCTGCATAGATTTAGTTCAGTACCCATATCTTGTCATAAGAACATGAAAATGTATTCACCATGTACTGTAGTGTTGTATGATTGCATATGTGCTTGTCATTATTTCTCTACTTCTTAAAATGTTTTAAAAGAATTGTTTTAAAATAGAAACTGTCATTAAAAAAAGTGTAAATGTAAATAAATTTGAATAGCCATTAGATAATTTAAATCCCAGTAACAGACTATGTTATTGTAGTTATGCTTAAAAAAAACTGTAGCAAGTGAATTTCTTGTAATTATTGTTAAAAATGAGTGTTGGTTATAAGACAGGGTGTCATCAATCATGATCACATTTTTCCTTTTTTGTTTCCAAGTTAAACCGTCTCAGATAAAACCACTTTTATTACAGTAATTTAAAATTTGGGTATAAAGGATCTGATTTGTTGCATTTGACAATATATTTCCCAACCTGATTTAATTCACATGTTTTTTTCAGTTTCTGTAAATAATAATCTATGATTCTGATAACTTGCTAAAAATACTGCAGTACTACTGGTGAGAGGGAAAATAGTGTTTCCTCACAGAGACAGTAAAACTGAGCTGATATCAGTCATAATCCCTCATGTCTTGCAGGAATAAACTTTGCTGCCTTTTTCTGCAACACTGTGAAGTACTGCACCAACCAACAAAGTGTAGATTATTAAGAAATAATCTTTCTAATCATACACCACCTTTTTTCACACAATCCAAACCTGAAGAACATCACCAACATTATATTTGGCCTTAAAAAAAATCATTATCAATAGTTAGACCAAACTAATAAAACTGCTGTCATTCAACAGATTTAAAGATTACATTCTGTTTTCTTCCCAAACAGCCTGGTGTGTTCGTTGTTCTGTAAGTCCCAATAAAAATATAAAACATGTTTTTTTTAACAGTGGTTTTTTATTTTTACTGTGAAGGATGAAACAGTTCATGCTTTTTTTTAGTTAACAACTCAAAAATTACATTTCAGACTGTGACTTTTGACGACATGAGAGGGATTCTGTCCTGCAGGTTTTAGATGTTTTCCTGCTGCAACACACCTCATTCAAATGAAATGAATCCAACAACATGTAGTCAAGTTCTGCACAATAACACATTAATTTGAGCCAGGTGTGTTGAAGCTTGAAGCACCTCAAACCTGTAGGAGAGTGGCCCTAAAGGATCACAGTTTGAGATCCCTGCCTTAGGACAATTATCTTTTCTTCAAATCTGTTTTCTTTGTTCAAAAATGCCTACAAAGATTAGAAGATGGAAAACTGTAAGACAAAGTTTAGGCGATGATAAAGTCATAAAAGAGACAGAAGATGGGGAAAACACAGACAAACAGTAACAGAGGGAACGTTCTCAGGTGGGTATTCAACACCACTGTGTGACAAACTGCACAGAGACTCAATGTTCAAACATTATTAAACTCAAGAGTTTTCTCTGAATGTCTCTGCTCAGCTCTCCCATCACATCCTGCTGTCCTCTTTCTGAGATTTTTTTCCTATTAAGTCTCTAGTCAAAAATCACTGGACTGAAACAGGGAATTAACGAATTCATTAATCCTTTAAGGCATTTTTAAAGCATGGGCATTGAAACAGCAGTTCTTAAAAGATATACCCGTTGTTTGGGCTTGAATGGGAAGAAGGACATTTATTTATTTATTTCACCATTTTATGTGGACCAAACAATATTTTAACAATATTAGTTGAAAATGTTACATTACTTACATAACATTCTTAAAACCAACAGATGTAACATTACATAACTTGAAAGGTGATCTTTAAAAAAAAAAAAAAAAAACATTTTATTGTCAAAAACCTCAGAAAGATGACCATTGATTCACAGTCAAGGAAAAAATTCATAAAACAGTGAGTAAAAATAAAATCTGTCCTTTATATTCACTCCATAAATCATTGAGCTGTCTGTTCAATCAGCCCAGACGACTGAACAAGACATAAAGAGCAGAAATGACAAATTGAAAACAATATTCAGGATTTGTAGCTGCGGGTAAGATAACTGTGATCAATTAAAAAATCTCAATAAATACAAACATGTGGAGTGTTATGCCATTAGTGTTTCAATGTTATGGCAAACATGGGCTATTCATCCTCGTCCAGGAACTCATCTATAAACTCCACCACCTCCCCCTGTGGACACAAATAAACACCAGCTCAGTAGGGTCCGTTTTCAAACAGTGTGATCACATATCCTCCCACTTAAAGTTCTCGGTGATTTCTAATATCCTGCATTACCAAATAGATTAAAGCCAAAACCAAATGACATTCATTACATAAAACCTATAATAGTAGTTTATGGCAGGGTTGCACCGATGGGCACTCAACTTGTGCTGCATCAAAATAACTTCAATAAGTGCTGTGTCATGCTGCCACCTCACGCCTGTCTGTGATATTGCAGCCTTATAAACACTGGGCACATTGTGCTGCAGGCCGTCATGTGACCAGACTGAATTCTCACGGGTTTTTCCATAAATTCAACAAGACCAGAGCCAATGAGAGACACCATCAATCCAATTCAGGCTACAACCAATTCCATGGGAATTAACTATATTTTAACAAGTAGCCTTGTTTTAGCTTGTATTTGATGTTTTCTTTCATCTGAGCAACAACATTATGACTGAGAGCATCCTGTGACGCACTCACTAACAAAAATATGTCAACACAGGCACACACCTCATCATCACCCGCCAGCCGCTGCTTGGAGAACTCCAGCATCTGTAGCTGCATGGTGGTTTGATTGTAGTACCGCACGGCCTCCTGCAGCAAACACACAAACACACAACAATCATGTACAGAAAACCTATAGAGAATGTAAAAATGAGAACATGAAGCAAGGCAATGAGGAAAAACATATTAAAAGGATGTGTGGAACACTTATTAAAATTTTTCTTCTTCCTTTCTTTCTTTTTTTTAAGAAAGAAAATACATGAAATAAAACTTTTATAGTTACTTCTGAAGTTACAACCAGCTTCACTATAATGAACTATTGTACATTTACTGTAAATTTACAGTAGATTTTCTTATATATCTGTAGATAATGACAATAATAATTAAATATTTGTCACATGCACAAAAATTAGTAACTAACATCACCAGTTAACCATTAACAGTACATTACTGTAATTTATCAGCACAGAACTGTGGCTTTTATCCAACTTTTTTTATCATCATGCTACATCACATTTTTTTGTCCATTAGGCATCTTTATAACATGGTATCACTACTAAGGATTGTGCTTCTGTCCGATAAGCAACACAGCTACATGTGGGTAGGATCCAAAATCTCCTGCAATATTCTCCTGTTGGTATTCATGTTTTGAGGTTCAGGTGCTGCCAGATGTGTGCGAGTCACAGAAGTATGACTTGCACCTGATTGACACCATAAAGACAGACAGTCACATCAGAATTAGATCAGAATCTGGGACTTCACTCCATCCTCCAGCATGACAACTCTATCCCCCACACATACAGGATTATCACAGCATACCTCCAGAATTTGGGAGTAGAGAGAATGAATGACCTGGTATCAGTCCAGACCTAAACCAAACTTAACCCTTGTGGGATCAGCCTGGATGTGCTGTACCTGCTAGAGCACAGGTGTCAAAGCCTGGTCCTCGAGGGCCGCTGTCCTGCAGGATTTCAATGTTTTCTTCTTCAACACACCTGACTCAAATTCAAAGGATACAACAGCCTATGAAGCTCTGCACAACTACTCATTAATTTGAGTCAGGTGTGTTGGAGCAGAGATACATTGAAAACCTGCAGGATTCTGGCCCTCAAGGACCGGAGTTTGACACCCCTGTGCTAGAGTGACCGACACAACCACACTGGTTGACCTTCAACAACTCCTAGTTGAGGAATGGGATGCCATCCCACAGCAAAATGTGACCAGGCTGGTGACCAGCATATGTGTATGGATCTTCCTCATGCCACTGAGGTTCCTGACAGTATAAAATTAATAAAGTGTAAAAAAACATCAACAAAAAAAACAAAACAATATGTGTTGTTTTTTCCTCATTATTGTGGGAAAGCACCATCATTCAATCCACCAAGCAACTAAAAAAAGACTGATTACCAACAGGATGATATTGCAGGGGAATTTGGCATATTTTGTGGGGACACTATCCACACATTTAGCTAATGTGTTAAATGTTTTCTGGAGGAAAAAAATATAGAAAAAAAAGGGAAATGAAAGTTATATTTTGAAGCATTTATGTGGGGAAAGCATATATGTGACTACATTAATGCTTCTAACATAAATTTGAATGCTTTGGCTGAATGCATAATATGACCCATCAATATAACTCACTGATCTGGGGAGGAAATCCTCCTCTGTCAGTCCCCACTGGTTTTTGTGGTACTTGTAATAAGCCACGTTGTTCCTCATAACATCATCATTGGGGTCAAACAGCATGTAGCTGGTTGCACATGGCACCGCGTTCTTTAGGTCATTCACTAAAAGCATGAAAAGGAACAACTTAATCCAGAACTTTTTTCACAATAAAACACAAACACCACAAACCCTGGCACTCCAGCTACTCACATTTGTAATAGGCAAACTGCAAGTAATGGTACATGGTAGCCACAAACTTCTCAACGACAAAGCCCCCGACAACAGGCGTCAGGTCACTTTCACACCTCACCTTCCTCTCAAGGACTTCTATGTAATGGTCTGGAGAAGAAAAAAAAGAAAACACAACATAAAACTTCTTTTGAACTCGGACACATTTGCAGAAATATAAATTTAAAAATGTACTTAATAAAAGACAGACAAGATGGGGACATAGTCAGAAATGCAGGTGAATCAGACTTGAACTGACCAGCTATTGAGGGGTAGAAGTCTTTGAAGTCTTTGACATCCCTCGGACCCTCAGATGCAGC
This sequence comes from Leptatherina wallacei, assembly GCA_028567055.1. Lineage (NCBI taxonomy): Eukaryota > Metazoa > Chordata > Actinopteri > Atheriniformes > Atherinidae > Leptatherina > Leptatherina wallacei. Next base: position 13,511,752 of record JAOXYM010000018.1, read on the forward strand.
CAGACACTCGTCATAGACTTTGAAGAAGTCTCTCAATGCCAGCTCCATGTCTGACACTGAGGTTCGGAAGTTATCACCATTGTACGCCCTCACTGCACGCACAAACAAGGTCTGGAACACAACATGATGAAAACACACCTGTAACTAAATGTATTCATGCAGAATTCAACCCTATTTATTTATCCGAGTTTTGTGGTAGTCTAATTAAAAATAGAAAAAAGAAAAAACACTTCTGATACTGTAAACCATAATTAATTTTAAAAAAAAGTCAAAACACATCAGTGTCCAGGATACATGATCTGCAGTTGAAAAAGAGCACTAGCAACAAAATAACAAACACCAGGCAATGTTAGATTTTGTTATGTGAAAGAAACAGGGTAAAATTCAGCCTCCATGATCTCCACCTACTTTGGCTACAGGATGCCTGACCAACATTGGGGAAGCTTATGATACTAAAAAGCTAGTTTGTCCTGCCAGGCACAGGTTGCTATCCTATTAGCACACTCCCTGAGGCCATAACAAGACGGGATGTGTGTGTGTTTTCGAATATTTGTGGGTATGGGTGTGACATACCCATAAAAGCTCCCAGACATCAGAAAATATCCAAACTAAAGGAGCATCTTATTGCAATTTTAAAGCCCTGGTCATAATTACTGGCATCCATGAAAGAAAATATACAGTACCAATCAAAAGTTTGGACACACTTTCTCGTTAAATCCAATGGGCAAGTATGTCCGAACTTCTGACTGGTAGATTGATGTGCCATAACTTTATGACCAGATGCTTATTATTGACCAGGTTACACTTTTTTTTTTCATTTTTGCAGAGTGGCTGAGAAGATGACCAGGTAAAAGAGACCACTGCCATCATGTAATACTGCAGGGGTCAGCAGCAATGTAGTCACTGCTCACTCGCTGCCTAATATATCCCACCTATTGGCATGCAAAAACAATACCTCCTGAGATAGGATGTTAAAAAGAGGCAATAAAATAAGAAATCTAAAAGTTATTGATGATGAGTCATAGAAGTGGCTGAGTAGCTTGGGTAAGATGGAGGGTAGGTGATGGAAGCTACAGCACTAGGGAAAAAACTATTCTTTAGCCTGCTGGTACGGGATTGGATTGTTCTGTAACCCAAGAGTTCAAACAGTATGTGACCAGGGTGAGAAATGGCTGCAATGATGCTGCTGGCTTTCTTCCTCAGATGGTTGGTATACACATCCTCCTGGTGTTGGAGCTCCAAATCAACCACAGGCTGTACTGTCTTCATCACATGGTGTAGTTCCTTCCGCTCTGCTACTGTGCAGCTTCTGTACCACACTGTGATGGGTTTGTGAGGATGCTCTCAATGACGGTTCTACAAAGGTTCAGCAGCAGTTTCAGGGGGAGCTCTGCGTGTTTTAGCTTCCTTATAAAACCATTTTTTGCAGGGCTTTCTTGACCAGGCTTGAAGTTGTTGAAGGTCCATGTTAAATGGCTAGACAAAGTGACTCCAAGGAATGTTATACTATCCACACTATCTAGTAGGCTGTTCTTCTTGGTCTCCTAAAGTCAATTGTCATCTCCATGGTCTTTTTAGTATTAAGTTCCAAGCTGCTTTCCTGACACCACTCCCCCAGATGTATCACCTCAAGCCTGTAAGCTGTTTCATCATCATCAGTGATCAGCACCAAACAACTTTTGTGTGATCTGCAAATTTGATCACCCTGTTGGACGGGTGGATGGTGGTGCAATCGCAGGTGAAAATGGTGAACAGCATCGGACTCGGAACGCAGCCCTGTGGGGTTTCCTATGTTCAGGATGGTAGTTAAAGAGATGTGCCTCCCAATTCTGACTTGCTGAGGGTGACCGGTGGAAAGACTTTATCTGGGAATGGAAATAATGTTATGGCTGCTCTATGTGTAATTCGTTTGCTTGTGTTAACTGTCTTTCACTCATTTACTTAGTTGTTTCGCTATCTTACACTTAAATGGAACCAGTTCAAATCATGGTTCCTCTTTAGGTTCTCAGAGTAATGTTTTGTGTAAATCAGATCTTAATTGCCTCAAGTGATTGTTATGGAAAATAAAATTCTATCTTGTGTAAATGCTTCGGGTGTGATGAGGAGTAAAATGCTCTCATGTACCCTTAATTCTCAATAATGAACATGAAGAACAACAAATCGGAGTTTTGACAGAAAACAGACGCATATTAACAAATTCTATGAAATGATATATTCCAAGGTCCCATTCATTTTCTATATTGCTTATTCCATTGGATACTAAACAATGAAACAGTAATGAAATGACACAAACATAGAATATAGTATAAAAATACAAGTATCAGCACCTTCATATGTCTTCATATGTCACCTTTCATACGTCTGCTGTGACAATAAATGTTTCTTATACCCATCTAGAAGCTTCTTGCCTCTGTTGATTATTTCCGATGTACATTTAAGCCCTCTAAATTTTGAAGGGAATCCTTTTAGTGATGGCAGATTATAACCTTTCCAAAGCTTTTCAATGGGATTTTCATTAGGACTCATTGCTCGCCAGTTTAAAATATGTTTAAAATGTATTTCTATTGTTCCTTTCCAACCATTATTTGAACCGATGAGTGTGTACTTCAGGTTTTTGTCCTGATGAGATCCAAAGAATTCCTCCCAAACATAATCATCTAAAACTGGGAAACACATTTTATTAAAAGAACAGAAAAAAAAAAAAAAAAAAAGCTTCTGGTAATTTGTTCTTTGAGACATTCAAGGCTTCCAGAACCCAAAAGTAGCAAAGTGGCTCCACAGCCTGAAAGGGCTTCCACTGGGTTTTACTGTAGATAGAATGTCTGTTGTCTTAATGGGCTTTATTCACCTACACAATCTAATCTGCATTCCCAGTGTGGTCTGCTTTGTCTTCTGTCCACAGAACATTAATCCAAAAAGGTTGGCTGTGACAGTTTCTGCAAACATCAGTATTTTTTTCTATGCCTTTCTTTCAAAAGCTGCATGAAACCTTAGTCTTTGCTTACATTGATTCATTAAGCCATGTATGGTACAAACTGAAACCATGACTCCTGATTGTTCCAGGTGAGCCTGAAACTCTTCACATATCTGCATGCTGTATTTTTAATATCCACATCAAATAAACATCTCACTAATTTTACAACTTAACCATCACAGACTATTGAGACAGGCATTTCATAATGTTTGGTAATTGCCTTTAAAATAGTTGTCTTCAACACTGTCCAATGTTATTGATTATTTATGTTAAATGAGGATCTAATTTAAATGAATTACTCATACACCGATAATTGTGTATAATTGTTGTACTTTTTTTAAAAAACATTTTGCTTTAATTTTAATTTTAATCTACGGAATGAGCTTTTTTGCCTTTATTTGAAGACATGATGGACTTCATATACTCACTTTTATTTAGTGGTGCCAAAAAGGATAACCTGGTTTGAGTGTGTACCTCATATGATTTGGTCTCCAGGTCTTTAAGGTGTTCTTCTGCTCCAGGCAGACTCTTGTAATAAGCCATGTTCCTCTGCATCATCTCATCATCTGGGTGTTTCAGCAGGAAGGTGTGAGCAGCAGATACTGCCTTGGCCAGGTTGTTTGACTGTGGAACACCACAACAAAACTCATTTCACCAAAAGTATATATCTTTACTGATATATTTTGTAATTGACAAATAAATACAACCATATTAAAATATACTGGTAGCACCATATGGTTTACACAATTCTATAAAGTAACCTAAATTATTTGTTTGGGATCGGAAGGTGGAAAATCACTAAATGTAGTGCCATAAACCCCATTCAGCTACTGATTTAGTGTTATTCAGGAGCTATAGTTAACAATTAACAATTATCAAATTGTCCTCTTCTGTCCCTCACTTATTAGCTACCTGTTATTTGTTGTTTTCATACTTAAACGGTAAGAGGTTAAAGCAAATATTCCGTTTACATTCTTATACCTGCCATATGTGTATATCACACATTAGCTAAAGTTTTCATTTGTGTTTGTAACCACTAAACTGACTGGGACTGACAACATACCCCGTGCATCCGTGGCACACAGATGACGTCAGGACCCGTTCATAAAAGAAATACAACTCTCGGTTAAATAAGTAAAACTATGACCTTATATGACCGTTATAAAAGTCATCAAAGTTGTTCATCATAGGACATAAATCACACTGTTTATGACTATTCTGATTTAAATTCGCCGCTTGACCCTCCCGATGTCCCACATTTTGTGCTTACCTTGAAGTAGGCATACTGGAGGTATCTGTACGGTTCTCTCCGCTCGAATTCATCTACGGTGTCCCGACTGGGCAAGGTCTGTCTGAAAGCTGGCAGCCCCTGTTTACAACGCTTCAAACACTGCGCCCTTTTCATCACGTTCCCAAACGCCCGCAGCTCTGGAAACTCCGCAAACTTCTGCTCGTCGTCCAGCCTGACGGAGCTGCAGTTCAGGTTGCAAAAGGCCTCGCTGTCCCGCAGCAGCCGATAGAGTCGCAGAGACACCTCCATGTAGTCCACCGTGTCCTGCCACTTCTCCCCGGTGTACTGATCCAGTGCATACTTGTAAGCAGACTCTAAAGGCATCAGTTCGTGCCTTGGAAAGCTCCTGAAACTGTATTTTTCATACTGTGAGTTCACTGCGGAGAGGAAAAAGGCAATTAATAACGCAGAGAAGATGTGAGAAGACATGGAGGGGGCCATTTTTAAAAAAAAAAAAAAAAGTTGGAGTCGGCTGGGATGATCCCAAACTGTCGGTGTACGTAGGTCTCTGAGACCGCCTCAAGTTCCACCACGTATCCGGACAAAGCCTCCCCTCCCTCGGGCACAGAGCGGGATCTCTAGCTCAGGGGAGTGGGGGCAGCTGAAGCTGCTCCTCCCACTAAATCGCACAAGTAAATCACTGCTGTTTCTGGTTTTGCATTGCATTCATAGGTTAAATCCTTACAAGAAGTTTGGACTTTTGCACCTTAATATAGTTCTGTAGAAGTCCATGTGATAACTTTCAGCCAAGAAGCAAAGTCAATTTTCTTATTTTTACTGCGTCACATGCCCAGTCAATTTCTTGTTTTTAAAGTTTAAACCCGATTCTTCCAGTCACTACTAATTAAGCCCCTGGTGAGAGCGTCCCTCCCACTCCCACTGCCACGTAGGAACATTCCTGCTCGATCTGCCCCCTTCTATAAGACCCGAGTAACAAAAGGAACTGTACCCGTGCGTAATAGGTCAAATAAATCTTAAAATGTCCATTTAGAATTTTCAATTTCACTTTATTAAGAGGCGTTGCCACATATCTTTATTTAGATAAGTGCGGAAGGAGGGGATGTGTCTCATCTTGTCGAGACCCCTGCGTTACCACGTTGACACATTTTGGAGGCTGCACTGCGCAAGAGCAATACGTGGTGCCCCAAACTATCCCATTCAAAAGCAGTGTGTCAAGTCAGCTACAGCAAAATAGAAAAAGACAGGAAATATTGGCTTCAATTTCAAATCAAGAGCAAAGTTCCCTGCTTAAATATAATGTTCACATGATTGTGCGTCATACACATACAAGAATCCATGTTTCTGTCACACGTGTTTGCAGTTTATTAGCCAAATTTGGCATTTGGGTAATCGTTTGAGGCTTTTCTTTTTAAAATGTAACCGGATGTGACATAGTTTTCCGCTGACTTGACCATTCCTACACTGGGACCAGGGGCAGGACTTCTTCCCAAGTAAAGGAAACCAACGTACCGGGGCAGCAGGGAGTCAGCGCGCACACTTACGCTACAAGCTTTTGCCACCGTTATCTCCATCGTTGCAAACTTAGTCTGCGGTGAAAATGATCAAGTGTGTGCAAGGGATGTTGTGTCTTTCGGTTCTGGTGACGTTCGCCGCCTGCAACGCTCCTCCGGTACCGTTAGACGACATCCTCATTGAGAAAACGTTCGTGCCAGAACAGTGCGTGCGCGCAGTCAAAGTAGGTGACTATGTCAGGTATCACTACATCGGCATGTTTCCGGACGGCAAAAAGTTCGACTCGAGGTGAGTATCACGCATTGGGATTGTTTTAGTCACAGGTCAAACTTTCTTGTAGAGCAGCCTGTCTGCGCGGTGCGAATAGCGTGCGTGATGCGTAAAAGTGCGCGCTATGGTTCGTCCTTATGAGCCACGCAGGCAGAGTATGGGGTCTGTTTGTCAATCCAAGAACTCCAAACTATTCCCACATAAACTGCCATACAAGACTGGTCTGATCCAGATTTCTGCCATTAAATGATCTGGATGATGTGAAACGTGGACAGTCTCTGTACTTAATTTTCCATTTTTGAAGATCTTTGAACTCCACTTTGGAAACCACTGATCTGACCAACAACTGACCAGATTTTCAATGGCCCAAAAGACCCAGATGCAGTGCCAGATAGATACTGTCGTTGAAAAAACTGCGTACTAGAACAGAAACTTCTTACTTAGAGTTATGTAGCTATCCACTAACGTGGGCTCTGAAGTATCAGTCAATTATGTGGTCCTGTTATATGAGAGATACTCATGAAAAATGTTTGAAAAATAATTGCCAAATGTGCCACAATGGTCTTTTAATCTGGCCAGAAGAGCCTTCAGGATATATAGTCATTTTTTCTTGATTAACAATTTCTTTCTTTCTTTCTTTTTCTCAGGATTCCTTTTATGTCATTAAATTTGTAAAATAATTCATCATTGTTTGTTCTCTCAGATGATTATAAGAAATGTGGCTTTTGTTGTCGTTTCAGCTATGATCGTGACAGCACATACAATGTGTTTGTCGGCAAGAAGCAGTTGATTGAAGGGATGGATAAAGCTCTGGTGGGGATGTGTGTCAATGAGAGAAGACTGGTCAAGATCCCACCTAACCTCGCCTATGGAAAGCAAGGATACGGTAAGTGTAGTTGAATGTGTGTCATATTCATCTTTGTCCCATAACTCTAAGTGGAATGAAAACCAAAGGAGAAGTCTTTCTTTAAAGTTTCGGGGCTGACTGCTATGAATACACAGAGCTGCCACATCTCACCATAACAATGTGAGAACCTTGTTGGACAGTTCATCAAGGCTGTTGTACTAGAGTACAATTAAATAACGAGGAAGTGGGCTGCACCCAAGTCTTCATGTAGGATGATGTCAGAGGGGCATCACAGACCAGGAAGCAGATCAGAGGAAACTGCTTTGTATCAAGTTTTTCATTTTTGTTTACCGTTAGTTGCTGTGCAGCTGCTAATGTATCAGCATCAAGAACCGGATACAAACTTTCCAGATGATTATGTGCTAATGAAGATAAAAATATCATGGACAATGTTTGTGTCCAAACTATAATTTCTGTATCGGTTAGAAAGGAGAGGGAATGCTCTGTTTACATGTAGACAACAGTGTGCCATTTGTGTGTGCAAAGTCGGAGCAAAAGAAAAGACGGTTCATGCACAGGCATGTGGAAGATGGGACTGTGTCCTTCACCAACGGTCTTTTTTTTTAGTGAAGTCATAGAAGATAAAAGAGATGAGATGAAGGTAGAAAGGGATTTACACAAGAGAGAGAGAGAGAGGAAGAGAGACTGCCAACTCACTAGTAGTAAAGGTTTATAACTCCCATCAGCATGCCCTGCTCCGATTTACCTCCTCCTCCCTCCTTCTTAGCATCACTTTCCTTTCACCTTACAGTGGTACCTCATAGCTTGGAAACTCTTTGGATTTTCAATGTTTCTGCATACCTATGATTTAAAACTTTGCATCTTCTCATCAAGTCCTGGAAGTAATTTGAGGGAACAAATGAATAAGAGAAAAAAAAGATATAATCTTGATCAGTTATTTATTTAGGATAAAGATGTCCTAACAACAGCTGATGAGTCCTGATCATCACTTTGGAGGAATTTTATCCCAGTTCTTTGAACAGGGCAGTTTCAACTCAGGGATGTTTATGAACAAGCAGATGCACAGTTATTTTTATTTAGACTTCATTGTATAATTCAGAATAGAATATTGTTTCGTAAACATAAAAGTTAATCAGACTCAGATGCAGCAAAACAGGCTCAAACAAAGATACTACCATTATCTTGTCTCACAGATGGGGAGAGGTTTTCATGCTGGAATACAATGGTTTTATATGGCTAAACAAACCCTCCTCGTTTCAAACAATAATGTCTTATTTGGTTCAATCTGTCCATAATGCATTTGTCCAACAGCCTTATGCTTTGTCCAAGAAATCTTCTTCAAACTGCACTTTAATAGCCAGACTCCTGCAGCCCTGTGATGCACTTCACTTTTCTCCAGTGCTCTGTTGGTTGTTTGGAAGTGACCTGCAATCCTGTGTGACCTTGTAGACTGTAACACTTATTGTTCTTGGAGTGATCTTTATTGGTCTGGGCCTGTGAGGAGTGTAACAGTGGTTTGGAACTTTTCCCATTTGTACACAGTCTGTCTGATTGTGGATTAGTGCAGCTCAAACTCATTGGTTTTAAAGCTTTTTCCAGCCAGAAGGGATTCACAAGCTCTGTTTCTGAGGTCTGAATAATGCTTCTATGTTTGTGTCATAATACATAATACAGGACAGGTTGCCAGTCCATCACAGACAGGATTACACAGATTACATTATTGTTGTTAAAATTTGTTTTAATGCATCAGATAAAAAGAAATCAATCCCCCTAAATAAATCAATGATTTTTATGGAGATATTTTAGCTCTATCTTGCCGAAATTTGATAGACTAACTTTGAGCATCTAACTATATAACATCCTATAGAAACCATGTTGATGTAAATGCATGTGAATAATGAATCTTTTTCAATAAATAATTCCTGCTAGAGGAGTCTCTCATTAAACTTAAGCACTCTAAAATAATGAAACAGATACTTAAATATATGGTCTTAATCTCGTATACATGCAGCTGCTTTCCATTACTGCACCAGTGCATGCTGGTTAGTTGTAGACAAAATAAAATTAATTAGCTTTAGAATCTTTATAGACACAAATTCTACCTTATCATGTCTTTCAAATATCATGACAAATGCTAATAAACTGCTATGTGCTGAGGCACTTAAAAATGACTTATTCAGATACAGATTTCAGGTTATGTTACCCAGGATGTGCTAGAGCTTTACACACCAGATGTGATAAGATACTTTTCACTTCCTCTTCTCTGCAGGTGACATCATCCCTCCTGACTCCATCCTCCACTTTGACGTTCTGCTGCTCGATGTGTGGAACCCGGAAGATGGCGTCCAGATCAACACGTACCACAAACCTTCTGTCTGCAGCAGAAAGGTGGAGGTTTCTGACTTCGTCCGTTACCACTACAACGGCACCCTGCTGGATGGGACCCTCTTTGATTCCAGGTTTGTTCTTCATCATTCCTCGTTCACACAGTCGCTCAAACATGCATCTACATCTGCTTTTCACTTTCTGCTGCAGTCACACCCGTATGCGCACCTATGACACCTATGTCGGGATTGGTTGGCTGATCGCTGGCATGGATCAGGGACTTCTGGGGATGTGTGTAGGAGAGAGACGCATCATCACGATGCCTCCGTCACTTGGTTATGGAGAGAATGGAGATGGTGAGTGTTTGCAGTTTGGTTGGGATTGTTTCCTCAAGTTATTTGGTTCTAAATCCTCCAATCCTTTGATGGATTTCTTCTTCTAAATGAAATAATACCGCATGAATGTTATATACTTTCATCGGCCACTTTATTAGGTACACCCAATGCATTCCATCACATTCCAAAGGTGATCTGTTGGAGTGAGATCTTGTGATGGTGGAGGCCATTGCAGTAATGTTCAAGAAACCAGTTTGAGATGATTTGAGCTTTGTGACAAGGTGCATTATCCTGCTGGAAGTAACCATCAGAAGATACTACACTGTGGTCATAAAGGGATGGACATGGTCATCAACAATACTCCAGTAGGCTGTGCTGGTTAAATTTTGGCAAGAAAATGTCATCCAAACCCTTACATCACTGCCACCAGCAGCCTGAACCGCTGATACAAGCTGGTATGGATCCATGCTTTCATGCTGTTTATGCCAAGTTCTGACTCTACCATCTGAGATTCAGCAGACCAGGCAATGTTTTTCTAATCTTGTATTTGTTCAATTTTGGTGAATCTGTGTTAAATCGTAGCCTCAGTTTCCTATTTTTAGGTGACGGGAGTGGCACCCGGTGTGGTCTTCTGCTGCTGTAGACTCAAAGTACAACGTGTTTGCTCAAAGCTTTAACATGCTGTACAATCAGTGATGGTATTTTGCATACCTTGGTTGTAACCAGTGGCTATTTGAGTTCATGTTGCCTTTCTATTATCTCCAACCAGTCTGCCTATTCTCCTATTGACCTCTGACATCAACAAGGTATTTTAATCCAGAGAAGTGTTTGTTGTTTGGATGAAACTGAACTGCAATTCAGATATTTGTGAGGACTTTCCTCATGACTCAACATACCATTGTCTTTCTAAAATGTTCTATGTTGCCAACATTATAAAGAAGGGTCCCATTTAGAAAAGAAATTTCAAATTATATTACAGCCCAAAGTTGTGCAGTGACGTAATCCCATGTCCACGGCATGTCATGTTGAATGTGTATGACTGCAAAAATCAGGGTTTCCCTATGGTGAACCAGCCAGCAAGGATGTTCACTTCACAGTGTCAGTTACCATGGTAACATACTGGAACAAAATACCCAGAGTTTCCCCAAACTGGCCCAAGTTACAGTTGTTATGAAGACTTTTTTCCCCCTATTCTTCATTGTTAAAGGTTTTAAATTTAAAAATTCAAGTGTATTCGTTGTATTTCTTGTTTTATGGTGATATTTTTATGTAAGGGTGAGAAATCTCAACTCCAGGCAGGTGAGTTTAGAAATAGGAATGTTAGGGACCATGTTGTTGTCATGTGTGATTATTGTGGTTTGTATCCATCCCGCTGAAATAGGCGAAACCTTCCCTGAAAAGACATCATCAGAAAAAATAATCATGTTCTTCTTTCAGGTAGCGATATCCCAGGACAGGCGTCTTTGGTGTTTGATGTTGTTCTGTTGGATCTCCACAACCCCAGAGATGGTATCACAGTGACAAATCAGATTGTGCCTGGCTCCTGCACTAGGAAGACGGTTGATGGAGACTTTGTGCGTTACCACTACAACGGTAGTCTGCTCGATGGGACATTTTTTGATTCCAGGTGTGTATTCATTTGTTATTCATGCATATGAATGTTTATGTAAATGTTATGTTGCTGCCCCGAGATTTTATATCTGCTTTTCCTCAATTAGCCTCATGGTGGCAGCATCTGTCAGTCTATTAAAGGCAATAGCAAGATGAATTGAAACTTAAGCAGCTGTGGAAATCCCCTGTCTGCACATCTACTGTGGCCTAATTTTTAGGATAAAGTAAATCTTGGGAAATTTAATACCATTTAGACCTTTTCATTTGTCTTTCAGCCCATTTTTGTGTCCGGTGACAAAATGGCCTAAGCCTTCACTCATTGCACACATTCACAAATCAAAACAGGAAATAGTTCTGACTGTGTTCTTGTCTACCTCTTAGCACACACATTTTTCACATGTGCGCTCAGGCTAGAAATGTCAAGTCCATGAATTTTCAATATGTCATATGCTCCATGTTCATGAAAACAAATTGCATAGTAGAATCCTGCAAGATAAGTTGCTGGTTGCTGCATAAACACTGGGATTTTAGCATTTCCAACATGATAATCTTTTGCTCCACAGCTACTCTCGTAATCGTACTTATGACACCTATGTTGGAAAAGGCTATGTGATTGCCGGCATGGATGAGGGTCTGATTGGAGTCTGTATTGGAGAGAAGCGTACCATCACCATCCCACCACATCTTGCCTATGGAGAGGAGGGCACAGGTATGTGTCTGTGTAAAAATGTTCCTATCTGTATTTAATCCATACTATCCTTCCTAAGATTACTTATTCAGCCAAAGTGAGGGATGGAGCTCTCCCACATCCACCCAGTTTGAATGTAACACACATTAGATTCCTAAATACATTAATACTTGAGCATTGTCAAACCCAAACATCTAAAGCGTGTTCAGAAATTCATCTTTCATGATTTTATAGGAAAGAAAAAAAAATCTACAACTAAGATTTTACATTCATAAAACCCAGTTGTTAACCTCCGCAGATCACTTTCCTCTCAGAGGAGAGCGGGCCAAACTACACACTTGCCAACCTGCTTGACCACATATTTGTTCAGTTGATCTTGGAAGACCTGCAACGTCACTTTGGGTTTGGACCCCGGCCTCGAAGCAACACGCCCCTGGCGTTTCTGCAGTCCATGCAACCCGGTATAAAACTGTTAAAGGAGGTCCCCAAACTGAAAAAAAGTTTTAAAAAGCTCTCTTTTCTAGACCCTAATTTGAGGCCTATAGTTTTATTAATTTTGTGGGGGGGTTCAAAGATTAAAGTACAAAACTTGAAATAAGGCTTACATCTTTTCCTGCTGTGCCGATCTAAAGAGAATGCTCCTCAGTAGTGTCTCCACATGAGGTTGCTCACTATAAAAAAAGCAGCAAGATATCAACATCAGCAAAGCTCAGATAAGATGAGCATACAGCAGAACAGCAAATCCCTCTGAAAACAAAGAACTAAACATCCAACTTTTACCCCCTTCTAAGCCCACACTTGGGTGTAGACGAAAAAGGGGAAACTTGAAAATGTGTCAGGGAGACACCCTGCAGACTCTTATAAATATCCGGTTGTCGCCTTCCTGTGGCTGATCCTGTGGTTAACATCTTTGTCGTGCAGCACGCTTACTGATGCGGGTAGCGCTCTTCTCGTACGTATGGTTTAGAGATAAGTCAAAATTCATGCGTCTATCTGGAAGGCAAAGCTTCCTTGAACCTTCAGCACAGAAAACAACAAACACCTTTTCCCCTCCAGCTCCGTATCTTCGTGTCTGGTGCATCTGTATGTTTGTTTAAACAATCATCATAAGCATTTTATGAATCATCATGAACATAATAAACAGAAGCAAAGCTTTTAAACTGTTTTAATCATGTTTTGAAAATGCAATGAAGTGAACATTAAAGAGGAGCAGGCTTGCGATTTCTATTCCCTTCTCATCTAGAATATTTCTGATCAAAAGACTTGAAAGTACATCACTGTATTGAATATTAAATTCTTCCATTTTTCTCGCCATGCCTCTTTCAGGCTCTAAGATCCCTGGTTCAGCTGTGCTAATATTTGACATCCACATCATCGACTTCCACAACCCTTCAGACAACACTGTAGTCACTGTCACCTTCAAGCCAGAACAGTGTGATAAAATAACAAAGAAAGGAGACTTTATCAAGTATCACTACAATGCCTCGCTGATGGACGGGACATCTATTGACTCAACGTGAGTAAACTACTTTTGGGGATTTTAGGGACTCCAGGGGGAGCAGAATGTCTAATCGCTTCCTCTTATTGCATGCCCTCACAGTAGGAAAGGAGAGCTCAAAGGGCAGATAAAAATTGTTTGTGAATTTAACAGGTGCAGTCAGATAGTGAGCCTACGTTTTTTTCAGTGGCTGTTATCCATTTTTCACCAGCATATTTTGGAGCATTTCTAACAGAAATAAATTGGTTATAAACACAAAACGTTGTTCTGTAGTTTGAACAAAAAATAGCAGCCTTTCCACTGTAAACTTTATATAAGTAGGCATGTCATTTTCTACGGGATGAAAAAGATGAATAATGTGAACAGTTTGCAGTCGGAAATGGTGCAAATGTCAAATGGTCAAATTTTGCATTTCTTTCTTGGTTTTTTTTTGTGGTCGTTTTATGTCACATTAACAGTGTTGAAGGAAAAATAAATGACGAAAAGGAGTCTGGATGAGTATGAAAAAGATTAACAAGGTTTATTAAAAGTAAGTCAATAGAAATAGACAGAGAATGCAACTGCTGTTGGAGAAACCGTTCAGAAGTCCGATCTGACTGAGCTCTGGAGGGGTTCTGCCAGAGAAGGAGATAACAAGTCCTTTCAAACCAGAGTCCAAAAGAGGTCAGGGATGGTGATTATAGTGGATGTCCCCGTGAAGTATATGAGATATAGTTTCGGTCCAAGGCCTGTACCAGAGACTGTCTGGCACCTTTGTTGTGATATTGTTGTTGTCCTGAAGGATGGCTTGTTCAACAAGAATCCTTGGGGAGATACTAACCTTAACTGTCCTCAAGGATGACCTAATAGTGAGGCATTTAATGAGAAGTGTTGAGGTTAACGCACAAAATTTCCACTACAGCTTTCATGTCAGATTATTTTCCACCTCTTTCAAGCCATTTTAGTGTACATACCTTTGTTGAAAAGTCTGTCAACATTAAAGAAAAGTTTTCATTTTGAACATAGGAATGCAGGTTTATTCTAAATATTTATTATTTTATTTTAACTCCTTCAGTTAGAAATGTCTTTATTTAACTAACTATTTAACTAAGTTTTTATTTTTGCCATTATTAATGGTCCAATCAGTGTCATTAGCAAAAGTTGTATCAGAACCGTATTGGAAGCTGGCCAGTCAGCATACAGATAAAACCCAGATATTGTTTAACCCAAAGGTGTCTCCAGGACAGGCCGCCGCCGACCTGGTGGTAATGAGGAGGTTAAAAAATGCAAATACAACAATAAGTCATTCTTTTCAGGGTAACTTGAAAATGTATATGTTTTTTTTTTTTTACTTAATTAATATCAGGTATAATTATGGAAAGACATACAACATCGTCTTGGGAGCCAACCAGGTTGTGCCGGGGATGGAGGACGGAATGTTGAACATGTGTGTAGGAGAGAAAAGACACCTTGTTATCCCTCCTCACCTGGGCTATGGGGAGAGAGGAGTCCGTAAGTACCTACACCAAATAAATGAAAGTTTGAAAACTGACTTGCACACAAAATCTCACCAGAAATGTGCCATTTTATAATCTGAAGATTAAGCGGTCCTTTTGATTTTGATTTGGCACCAAACAAAAAAAGAGTTTTACAGTTGAACTTTTAGCCAAGTTGAAATTTTGTGTTGTTTTGGCCAAATCATGAACTCATCATGATGAGTTTTTCTTTTCAGCTTGGAACTAAAATTCAGAATCAGAAAGTAAATTGGTGTTATGTGCATCAGTTCAGCTATAGAAAAAGATGTTTGTGTGTGTGTTTGTGTGTGTGTGTGTGTAGCTGATGAGGTTCCAGGGAGCGCTGTGATGCTGTTTGACATTGAGTTGATTGACATGGAGGAAGGACTTCCTGAAGGTTACATGTTCATCTGGAACGATGAGGTGTCACCTGACCTCTTTGCAGAGATGGACAAAAATGATGACAAGCAGGTGGAGCCCTCTGAGGTACGTAATCACTCGTTGCTATGTCTACTGCTTTTCCTAAATGGGAAACTTTAATCATCTCTTCACGCATTCAATTTGCCCTCTTGGATCCCTATTTGCCCCTACAGTTTACTGACTACATCATGCAGCAGGTGAACGACGGTAAAGGCCGCCTGGCTCCCGGCTTCGATCCTTACCGCATCATCGACAACATGTTCTCTAACCAGGACCGCGACGGAGACGGAAAGATCACAGAAGCAGAGTTCAAGCTCAAAGCGGATGAAGCTGCTGCCCATGATGAGCTATGACGGGACTTATAATCAAACAGATCAGGGTGAAGGGCGAAGGGTCAGACAGTTGAGGAGATGGGAGCTTTTAGGAAATATGTGGGGGTCGAGTATCAACAGGTGTGGTTTTATATGGGGGGAATAAGCAAGTGTGGGCTGGGAATCTCTTTAAGAGAGCTTTAGTAGTTTTTTTGTTTTTTTTTAATAAATGTTGGAGACTGAGATGATGATGATCAAATAACATCTTATTCGCACAAGTTTGATAAGAAGGAGGAAGGTTTAGGTATATAAGAATTCTTTCAAGGACAGACTTTTTGAAAAGAAAACATTTAATTTGAGGACTGTGATGACAGTGAATGATCTTTTTTTACCTCCTTGTTCATCAAGTTCTTGTTTTATGTGAGTTTTTATATTTTTTGAAGGGTATAAAAGCACTCCTGTGTGTGAAAGCACAAACCATGGCCTCACTCTAAGCTCTGTATGTTCAACAGTCTTAACTTTACAGGCTTGTTTGTTGTTGAGTCAAACTTTGCTTTATGATCAGTGAGTATTAGTTTACCTGTTTTCTTCCTGAGTTGAGCTACATTGGTGCTGCGTTCCATTACCCTCAGAAGTCGTAACTCTAAGCAGAAAGATGTGCTAATCAACACCTTGATTATCCAGTAATTACTTTTTTTCTGCAAGACAGCCATGTTGGATTTGTAGGTTAGAGCTGGTGAGGTTTCCCTCTCTTTCCAAATCCCAAATCTGACTTGAGGAGGCTTTGCAGTTGCACTTTTTTAATATATTGAACTCAGACATTAACACTTCCCAGTTTAAATGGAACGCAGCATCATTTTTAAATGCTAAATTATGTGAGAGTGTAAAATAAAATAACATTTTTCTTTCTCTATAGTTTATAGCCAACACCTTCCACAGTTTTGTATTTTCTGCTGTTAAAAATCTTCCTCATGACACTGGAAGGGCTAAATTGTTGCTATGGCTATCCACTACTTTAGTCGCTTTTGCCACACAGTGTTTTTTTTGTCTTCTCCAAATGTCAGATTTAATTTAGGATTTTGTGTGTTAATGTGTGTGTGAGAGGAAAAGAGAAATGTGTGATTATTTTGTATCACTTTTTTTTTTATTCATGAGAAGGCTGGATAGTGGCAATGTCAGCTAAAAAATGTATTTGATAAATGATCTTTAAATAGATGCTTTTTATTCTTTTTTGTGGGGGGGGGTACTGTTTATGGATATCGGCTCAAGGTATTGACACTACCTTGCTGGTTTTATAACAAACTCACATCCTATCTTTCATAAAGCATAATCAGACAAATTAGAGTGAAATGATTAAAGATCTTTTGTTCAGATGAAGGGCGGGACCCAAAGTCGGAACGGAACCCTTCTCCCTTATCAATAGTTCAAATGAACCTACTTGAAATTTCTTCCAACAAGAAGCAAATGTTTTCAAAAAGTTGTAAAGTTTGGTGATTCTCAAGCCCAAATGTCTAACATCTAATAGATTGATAGAGGAATTGTCAGGAAACTTTCTACTATCTAGGACTGTATTGCGCTGTTAAGTTCGAACCCAGTTTCCTTAACACAATTAAGAGTCAGAGTCGCAGCTTAAGAATAAAAGATTTACTTGCAAGGAGTGCACACGACGTTTTATAACCAGAATTTGCACTGACATACATTGGATAGTGTCAGAATATATACACATGCAAG
>JAOXYM010000018.1:13535765-13547257 GCA_028567055.1 Leptatherina wallacei
TGGCGGAGGAGGGGGGAACTGCAATTTTTGGCACTTCCGCATAGGCTTCATTTTTTCGAATGGGAGGTTGCCCCTTGGGTAGGACTCATTTTTCAGATTGACCGCATCCCTCACTCCTGGTGTCTACCAACGAGTTCAGGGGTTACCGCCGCGACAGGCACTGACAACTTTCCGGCCACAGCTCTGGCTGGCCGCTTCAACGATAGAGGTTTTTGAAAAACTCACTCGCCCGTCTGGCATCAACAGCCATGCCACATTCAAAGTCAATTAAACGCCCTTTTGTCCCCATTCTGAGGCTCTGTTTGAACTTTAGCAAGTTGTGTCGATCATGTCTGTGTGATTAAATACCTTGACCCAATGTGATTGGCTATTAGCTATTTTGTGTTAAAACGAGGTTGAACAGATGTACCTAATAGTGTCCAATGAGTGTATTTCAATCATAACTTCATTTTAACTTGAAGAATTAATGAATACACTCCATTCTAATGAACTCTGAAGTAATATGCTTCTCTTTTTTTCTTTTTTTTTGCTTTGATTTAATGTTTTTTTTGTCAAGATCTCATACCTGTCATCGTTTTTATGGATCCAGAAAGCAAAAGTGCAGTCAACAAATCCATCGCAGGTGAGTAAGTTGTCCCGAAGTGCACATTGCTTGTAATCAAAGTTTGTTGTTAACCCTGAGAATTGTCCCAACTCAAGCCCATATTCTTGTTCCTCTAGCACTTCTTATCCCTTGTTTGCAAGAGTTTGTGATCTGGTTAAAAATGTGTTTTCATATCCTGACCATAAGCTATTATGTGCATTGTCCGTTCTCCTTACATTCAATTTAGGGATATAAATTTGGGCAAAACTTGTGCCCTACATGATGCAGGAGTTTTTTCTTGTATATGTGGAAAATGCTACCGCTGCAGAGAATTGAATAATAATGAATACTACTATATAACAAACACTGTGAACTATTTGATACATGATTTTACACAAAGATTTTGCAAGTAAGACTTACATCATTTTCTGGTTCAAATTGATTAATTTTAGCAGCATGGATCACATTCCACTAAACAAATTTAAGACCTGTTGTGTGATGATGCAGTAATTGACCCATCTTTAATGTACTGTCTTGCAGGCCTGTCTCTGCTGACGATGTGTTTCAGTTCGACGTTTAAGTCTTTTTACCTGTGCCATGTTTGTGAGCAAAAGTGTCCAACTGAAAACATTTTAAGCCACATTTTTTCTCAGGAGCACTACAGCAACTACTTTGTAAGTGTTGAATGTCATCAGGAATTATAAAGTAAAGCATTTTAAACATTTGGATGTATAATTTTATTTGAATTTTGCTTTGCAGAACTACACAAATCCCAATGAACTGAGTTTCTCTTGGTTTGCCGAAATGGACATGACAGCAGTTTTGTGGCCGAAGCTCAGTAAACAAATGAATAAGGGGGTTCAAAGGCTGCAGGTTGGTACATAGTAGCTGTAAATGTTCCACACAAATAAAAAGCACTCATGCGCAGTATACAGTAATACAGGAAAAGAATCTTTGTTGAATCTGGCTTCCCTACTGCAGCACTGTGTGCCAGACGTAGCTGAGCAACATTCAACCTGTAAAACCACACGTTTGGTGTGGCCAAACTAGCAGCTGGTACAATAAACTCTGCCTGCAGATTTGCCTATTACTTAATGGGGAGGAAAAAAGCCTTTTCTTTTTCCAGCAAACTGTGCTGAAAATGGAACAACAGGACACTGAAATGAAATATTCACCGAAATTTTTCCATCACTCCTCAAATACCCAGCATTTACTGCTGTAAAGAGAGTTTAGAGAAGGTTCTTGCAACAGCTATGTGTGGTTTATTCAGGGGGTCCACACATCAGATCAAATGATAGCTTATTTTCTTTTTTGAGTGTTTGATTGAACACAGAAAAATCTTTGGTCACGCTTTGCTTAGTTTTACTTCAGGTGCAATGGTTATCTTCACTACTATACTACTCGACAATAATGTACAAAAAGGCGTTGATAAATAGTTATAGTTGATAAATAGTTTTATATCTATTATAAAATCTCTGTGATTTTAAGATATTTTGCATTTAAATCGCTTTTTCTTTTTGCAGATGTTACAATTACCTTTAAAGCTGCAGGATGCACTTCATTCAAAAACGTACTCTGAAGGTGTGATTCTCATTTTTTTGTTGTATCTGAGGATTTGAAAATGAAGCTGTATATTAATGGAAATTATCTAATTCTTTTCAGTGATGCAAATTCTCAGTGAAAATGACAGACTTATTAAGCTGTTTGAAGGTGAGTTGAAATCTCTGATAATTCAGGACATATTTGGGGGGATACCAAAGTAAAGCATTGCATATACTTTTATATAGAAATCTAACACTGTTCTATTAATTGGTCGCATGTAAGCCAAAAATGCGACTGACCAAACTAACCAATCCAAACCACGGCCTCTGTATAAACACAACTTTGCATACATTTATTCCACCCAGTTAAGGTGCATATATCCACTCAGATTCATCATTAACAGTGAAAATACTGCTATAAGGCCGATAGCGGATTATTTTTTGTATTTTTTCAAGGACATATTTCAATACAGCCATGTTACATATTTCATGCTGTATCAGAACCTGAGCTTTTAGTGTGCCCAGAATCAAATGTCAACTTGGAGAAGTTGTTACCAAATAACATACAGCTTAGTTTGTCTGTAGAGCAACCAAATACACAAACAGTCCATGTCTTTTGAACAATTAAATATACTTTCTATTTGACATCCTCTTTGCGTGACTACCTGAGGTGTGTGCCAAAGTCATTAGACTTCCTGCTGTTTGTGCATGCAGCTGTCAGAACTTTAATGTGTTATGGAGATGTGAGCTGTGGTTATTTTGGGTGCTTATCAAGACATTCCAAGCATATGCCCAAGGAATGTTCCTTCCTACAAC
Source organism: Leptatherina wallacei (assembly GCA_028567055.1). NCBI lineage: Eukaryota > Metazoa > Chordata > Actinopteri > Atheriniformes > Atherinidae > Leptatherina > Leptatherina wallacei. The sequence continues at coordinate 13,538,706 of JAOXYM010000018.1, forward strand.
AAAAAATGTTCCACAAGTGGAGGGCAACTAAGTCAGTTAAAATCTCCTTTTATAAGGTTCTGAAATGGATGAGCAAGGATTCATGGTGTATTAAAGCACAGCACAAATCTGCAGATGAAAACAATGAGTTATCAAAATTGTGTTTTATAAAATTTCAAAAGAGCTTTTAACTGGCCTTGAGATGAGACTGATCCCTCAGTATATCTGGGTTTATATCTTAAATATACTCTTTGTTATCAATTCTCAACACTTCCTTTTTCTTTCTAGCTATCCAGCCAAAGAGGATGACAATCCATGCCTACCAAAATAGCAGAAGCAGGGAGCATCCACTTCTTGGTCTGGAAATATGCAATTACACTACACTACAAATTTTAAACGCACCTTTCCATTTTAATTTTTCATGTGCGTCCAAACTGTTACCTGGTGATTTGAAATGATTAGAAAAAAAGGCATTCATGTATTTGCTTATCTAGACGGAATACTGACCTCAGAATAGTTCATTAAAATTGTTTTTTTGTCCAGCTTTTCCTTGGATTAAAATTTCTTCTATTTATCCATATCCTCTGATCGCGGTCTTATAGGCATGCAACACCTGGTTGAATGTATTTGCACCGGGCCAGGTGAGAAGAGATGCTACCTGTGCACGCTGTGTAACCTTACCGTGGCCTCCCACTCGATCATCAAACATGTCCTGAGCTTTGACCACCTCTATTGCTATTTTGTAAGTATGTCTGAGATCAAAGAGAAAATGACATTGATTATTCTGCTGAAGGAGATCTTAGATCAGGGGTGTCCAAAGTCTGTCCTCGAGGGCCGCTGTCCTGCAGGTTTCCAATGTTTTCTGCTTCAACACGCCCAACTCAAATTAAATGGAGCCTATGAAGCTCTGCATAAAAACTCAGTAATTTGAGTTGTGTTGGAGCAGAGACGCATCAAAAACCTGCAGGATTCTGGTGCTCGAGTACCAGAGCTAGACACCCCTGTCTTAGATTATGTTTTCAAGGTTTTTTAAAGAACAGCTGGTACTATGAACCCAAACTCTATTGTTGATCTAATGTGAGGTCAACATCTGGGAGTGAATGAGGAATGAATCGGCATGGTTCTGATCTAAGCAGGGGTATAATAGACATAATTCATCTTCCATGTTTCCTACACAGAAAGCTTGGCATCCATCTACATTGCTGTCAAAGGGATCCTATAAGGATTACAACTCCCTTGCCACAATGATGCGTGATTTTATAAACCAGGCAGAGGAAATCCATGGGACTGAAAATGCTTCTTCTATGAAGGTAAGTGACCTTGCACATTCTCTAAATCATGAATTTATTTGTGTTAATTCATGTGAATTGTTTGTATTACAGAAAGTGAGCCTGGAGCCCAATGAATTCAAGACTCTAAATTGCATGTGTTACACAGAAGGTTGATGTTTATTTTTGCATTTTTTCTTCTGAAAGTTCTGTCTAAACTTGATCTTTTGTGGAACATTGAATGGTGCTTTTCTAACGGATCATATGTTGGTTTGTAGCTTTGAAGAAACTGGAATCCATCACAAAGGGCAGCTTGACAACAAATATTAAACCAGGGAACAAACTAGGTATGTGTGACTGGTTGGTTGATTTCTGTGGACTTGTTAAGTATCTGTGGCAGGAAATTGTTCTCTTTGTAGCACCATTTTCATAGATTTTATTTTCTCTTTCTTTTGTAGAGTGTCGGGCTGCCATAAGACACCGTATGTCATCATTAAAACAAAGCAGCTGCAGATTTTGCTGCCAGGTGATAAGTTATAATATAACATTTAATAATCACTTTAGCTGCTATTCAGAACAGAAATTTGATCTGAATAACCATTGTTCTCCTTATTTGTTGTAATGCACTCTTGTCTCTTTAAAACAGAGTTGTAGGGAAGTCTTTGACACTATTTTCAAATATCAAAATCATCTATCACATTTGAAACATGACCAGGTAAATCTGATTCATTCATTCATTCATTTCAACAGTCTTATTTAAAGGATTTATCTACACTGACAGGCTACTGGTATGCAAAGTTGCTTTTGTTCTGTGCTTAACATTGTATTTGATCAGATGGGTTTGTGATTTTAGCCCCCCCCCCCCCCCAAAAAAAAAAAAAATCTCTGCAGAATACTGATAAAACTCCACAATTCAGTAGAACTTGGTTCTCCACCTTTGAACATATTATAAACAATAACTTCTAATACTTATTACCTGCCTCCATGAAAATCTCAGAATTTGACTTTAAGATAGACTTTGGTTTATGCCACACTAGCAGCCTACATTCAAAGGACCGGACTGTAAATGCATGACAGAGCTGACAACTGCAGGCATCACAGATAAGAAACTTGATTCGTAAGATTATAAATAACCACATGTACATCACTCAAGTTCTCGCACAATGTAGACTCTGTTGATGGAAAAAATGAAAGAGGATCAAGGACGAGGAGTTGAATAAAGATTAACAAGGTTTATTAAAAGTAAACAAGTAAAAATGAACAAAGTATGTAATTGCAATTTGAAAAACTGTTTAGAAGTCTATCTGGTAGAACTTGGTTCTCCACCTTTTGAACACATTATAAACAATAACGTCAAATACTTATTACCTGCCTCCATGAAAATCTCAGAATTTGACTTTAAGAGAGACTTTGGTTTATGTCACACTAGCAGCCTACATTCAAAGGACCGGACTGTAAATGCATGACAGAGCTGACAACTGCAGGCATCATAAATAAGAAACTTGATTCGTGAGATTATAAATAACCACATGTACATCACTCAAGTTCTCGCACAATGTAGACTCTGTTGATGGAAAAAATGAAAGAAGATCAAGGACGAGGAGTTGAATAAAGATTAACAAGGTTTATTAAAAGTAAACGAGTAAAAATGAACAAAGTATGCAATTGCAATTTGAGAAACCGTTCAGAAGTCTATCTGGCAGAACTCTGGAGGCTTCTGCCCAAGAAGATGACTTTCCGTTCAAGCCAGAGTCCAAAAGACGCAAGTGATGGTGATAGAAGTTGTCCTCCAAAGTAAGGATGAGATATTGCTCCATCCAAGGCCTGTACCAGAGACTGCCCTGGCACCTTTGTTGTGATATAGTCCATCTCCTGATGTATATCATGTGCAACTTCATGATAGTATAGCACCTATCATGAGTGTTTTTGTGACTCGAGGGCACACAGATGTTTTTGCCTCACACAGGACCACAGAGATACTATTGAGAAATTATCTTATTTTTGGCTAATCCCTCAGCAGGATCTTTGCATTGGAGAATTAGTAGGCATGCGTGTGTTATCAAAACAGATTGAGTCACAGATTGAGAAATATTACAAATACAAATCTGGGTTCAGCGTTCCTCTCCCTGATGCCAGACAGAAGTGGGTCAGCTCAGGCAGTCTGAAGACTGAACCCCAGCTAAAATGTCCCTTGAACTTTTCTAGAATATGCAAATGTTGATTGATCTGCACCACTCCTCTTCTCCAGCACACCAACAAGTTTGCTAGGAAAACAGATGGGAGGGGGCCACCCAAAACCAGTGATTGGAAGAGGGGGAATAGAGCTGACTGACAGTGTGTTTCAGGAACAATTCGGCCTTGAGAAAAGGATGAAAGATGCTGCTTGGACTGAAAGAAGTTTGTCAGCCAAATTAAAAAAAATAACTAAACATTTCCAAGTCTGCATATCTCAGGTACTTTCCCACTGTACTGAGGGAAAGTATCTCAGGAGTTTTCAACCTTTACTGTGAATGAACCGACATTATGCACAATTCCGCAAATGAGTACAAACACACATATGAAGAGAAAATGGTTCATTCAAGAATACAAATGAGTAAATATGAATTAAACTGAATAGAATAAAACTGTGTGGATAATATGAATATATTCCATCAACACTAATGTAGAATCATACTTTAGAAGACCAAAAAGTCGTTCTTAAGGAAATACTAGCATTAACTGACCTCAAGGATGACATAATAATGAGGCCTTTTAATAGGATTAGTAGAAGTGAAAGTAACACAAAATTTCCACAACAACTCTGCTCGACTTTCTGCACGACTGTCTAACATTTCTTTGAATCCAAATGAATACAAAAAAATTTCATGTCTTTATTTCAGTCTCATTACTAGATTTGCAATAATGGCTGCTATTTTTATCAACGATTATACATCATACTTTTACTATGGGTTTTTTTTGGTTTGTTTTTCTTTAATTTTCTTAGAATTATTTTCCTTACGTTCAAAATAAAGTATTCATTCATTCATTGAATCTGCTCCCAATGTTCTTCTCTAGATGATGATGAAATACTTTGGCAAAGGTACTGTTCACTTTATAAGCATTAAAATTGTGTTGGTTTTTTTTTTATTTGTCTTATATATTATTAAGGTAATTTAAATATAACATTTCCCCTACAGCTGGGATGCCCTGCGGTAATGACAAGAGAGGTACTTTTTCCCTTTTTTCCCATTTCTGCAATATTAGTAAGATTTTTTATATAAAAAAGTTGATCTTGATTTGAACTTTACAGAAAAATATTGCTCGAGTTTTTAGCATTTTGTTTTTGTTTTTTAAAAAAGGTATTGGATATTCTTTGAAAGTTTTTTTTCCTCCCTGTCCCCTTATGCCTTTTAGTGACATTTTATCTGGGTTTATTTGCCTACGTCAAGGAGAGCTTGAAGAGAAATCGACCTGCTGTTGGTAAGTCCCCCCCCCCAGCAGTTGTTTTTTATTTATATAATGTTTATAATAGTTTTTTATTTATTCTCATGTTCTTGTTTTAGGAACAGCCATGGTCATGACATGTATCACCACATGTTCCAGGGCTGCACCGATTTATCTGTGCTTTGCTTGTCTGGATGCATTCTCTCAGTTCAATGTCAAACAGCACTTTGACTCTCAAAAACATCTCATAAACAGTCTGGTAAGCTTTTATCAAAATTATTTTTATTCTCTTAAAATGATTTATTTAGGCTGCAATGATGTAAGCTCAGTTCAAAATATGAGAGCATTTCTGTTCTGTTGCACTTCTGTGCTCGCCACAGTGCCATAGTGTAGCATCAAAGATTAGTAGTAATATTAATCTTCACATTAATATTAAAAAAAACCTTGCCTGACCATCTTCTTGGTCAGTTCTCCTCCTCTCTGCATCTTACTGCATTTTTGTTCTGTCTACTCAGATTAAGCGGTACAGAAAATGAATGGATGAATGAGTTGGTGTTACAAGCGTTTCACCAATCTCTCTGATTTAAACATTTGTGAACATTTAGAAGTTCTATGTTGTTAAACCCTTTTGGAATGATGCGCATAAAACATTCATCAGCCATTCGAACAGGATTAAGAAGGATTGTGCTTATCACAAATAAGTGATGGTAAAGCAAAGCTTAAAAAGGCAAAAGATAAAAGGAATGATACTTGAAAGAAATGAATCAAATGAATTGATTAAAGATTGTCAAATCTTGACGACTTGAACTATCTTGTTTCTAAATAGGAATAGGATTGAAAAAACATGTTTGAATAAAACAAATACATGAATATAAATGCGGATTATATGCAAGATAAGATATTTGTCCTTCCTCAAATCCTGGATAAAACATCTTCTCCAGGTCTCATTTGAAGAAGCACCATAAATTTAGGAAATAATCATCGAATTTTCAAATCTCACCTTTGGTGATGTGAGACTTCATGAGTCGAATCAAAGAAGGTCTGATCCTAGAAATTATCATTATTTCACTCTGATCCAAAAGTACCAAACACAGAAACGTTGGCTAAGTCTTTGTTCGAAACTCAGAAAGTTCTGGTCTACGTCACTGTAAGTTCCTGTGGGAAAAGAAAGTTGGTTGGTTTAGTTCAGAGGTGGGGGAGGTAAGGTTCGCTTGAGTCTTCTCCTGGAATGCCAACCATCATAAATACCAAGGGTGGATGATCCTGCAGGAGTACAAGTTAGCTTGAGTTGACCAAACAATAATTCCAATGAAAGATTTGTGCTTTCAGTCACTCTTAAATTGTTCATTAGACTTAAGATTTATGATCCTATAGAAGAAATACTCTTTTGAGGGAAAGCTAGTCCATGGTGTCTGTTCCATGTCCACCGTGACATGGAAGTCCATAAAACTCCAGCAAAGTTTCCTCTGGTGTGGCTCTTATCTGGTTCCTGCCAGGGAATATGCTACAACAGTTATGTGGAAATCCTACATGTTTTTTTTTTTTTTTACATGAGTTTTGATGATTATGTTTTGTTGCCATCACCATAGGACACATTGCCTACAAGCACTTTGCAAACATTTATGTGCCATGCATATATGAAGCAAGATTTTGGCTCATTCAGTAACAAATTACTGACTGAATTTCCTCATCAAGCAGAAATATTTGATGTCCGGGATCTAACCTGCTACTTTGTGAAGGTCTGCTGTGTACCATGCAGTGAAATCTGGTCTGCTGGCTCCAAAAAGATTCAAGGCCTATTCTGGAGTCTGTTTGGTTTTGCCTACCATGACATTGGAGTGAGGAGGGCAATTTGCAGTATCTTCTGGGTACTAATCGTTTTAATTTAAGGCAAAAGAAGGAATTTTTTTTCTTTTGTGTTACTGTAGTTTAAGACTCCCTCTATAAAATCACAGAAGTTGCTGTTAGTGAAGTCCTGCGTCCTTCTCTCCCTGGGAGACTGCAAGGTTTCCATCTGATTGACGGACGACGACTCCCTCCAGCAGCTGACTTAATAACTATGAAACTTACTGGTTCTCAATTAAAAGGATTTATTACAAATGGCATATGTCAGAATAGCCAATCTACGGAGATGTTGCCTTGTGCAGAATTTAGGTTGAAGATGAAGCAACACCTCTAAACGTTGCCTTTTTATTCTGACTTCAGCCTATAACATTCAGACACGCACACTCTGTGTTCTTCGCTTTATACAATCTGTTTTTCACAGCATACTCAGTCACTGGACTTTCCCCTTGTGTCATGACTGGAAATCTACAACACTACTGATATTTGATGAATATGTAGTTAGGATTATCATATAACTTTTCTGCCAACAGATTATATAATTTCCCTGTAAACTTGAAAGGAAAAGGGCAGCCTTGATGGTAATCTGCAAATAGGCTTTCCCAGATGCAGAGGCCACCAGCCACACTGAATTAGCTCTGGACAGCATAATCATCATTGGCCTGTTGATCAGTGGTACTTTCCAAACAGTAATGACCAGCTTTTTAACTCTTAGCTGTACCAGAATCCCTGGAAGCTGCCTTTTGCCTGGGAGGAGGATCTGAATGATGATGTCCTGAGGTCATTGGCATTGGAGGAGGAAATAGAAAGAAAACAAGATCAGATTGTTCTGAAGGTAAAATGTAGACTTTTGACCAAGCTCAGGCTTATGGGAGGTTAATGTAACAGAATAAGAAGGTTGTTTTCTGCAGACCAAACTGTTTAGTTGTCAAAATATTTTTGTTTTATTTTCAGATTTTTGATATTCCACAGTCAATATTTTGGAGTCTTGATAGTTCTAATTACAGACAAGGTAAGAACTGGTCTTAAAATTCAGAGAGAGCAGAAGACCAAAGTACTTTTACCTTGTCTAAGTATAATTACCTTGTCTCATTCATGTTGGACTGCAGTATTGAACGCCCTGGAGGAGCACCACGCACTCCTAAAGCGTGAAGGTTTGTGGTAGTTTTTTTTTCTTCTATTTTTAACACAATAGCTAAAATTCTTTGCATTTATGTACTTTAATCAGATTTGTGCATTCATATGTATTTTATGCCATTACAGTTCCACCATGCGAGACATTCAGTAAACTCCAAGAAAATGAAAAATTCCCCCTGCTTGGTGAGTACTATTAGTGCTCTTGCAAGGAATTAGAAATGTAGAAAATCAGTGCCTGTTTAGAAAAAGGCTGGATGTGCATTAGAGACGGTCGTGGATTCAGGGTCGCACGCCTTCTGTCACAGAACGTTGTGTGTTCTCCTGCCGGGGGGAAAAACCCGTCTGTACTGAAGTGCCCTGGATGAGACCTGAAACAGTCCGTCCTCCCTCCTTGGCAGCAGTGGACCGGCAGGCTGCCTTAACCAATACGCTGAGACTTTGCTTAAGTTAACAGAGTCCCTTTATTCTAGAGCCAGATCAATCAATACACATCGGTACATGCAGCATGAATCGGATCAAGAAGAGGGTGAAACACTTCGTTTGCGATGTCCTTTTACACCCTTCCGTACTCCGTACACTCTCACACGAGTCACTCATAGCATGCGTCGCAATCAGTTACCTAAGCTCCTCAGAAATGTGTGTATGTGGCAATACACATCTGTTGCTCCTTCTGTACTTTTTTGTCAGTACCTCCTGACCCTTATCTATTGCCTGGGTCATAACCGCTCATAAACCTACTCACCCCCTCCCTTTCGGATAGACTCTAGACTGTCCGGGTATGAACTCTCCTTGTCAGCAGTTTTCCTCTGCCCTAACTGTCTCCCTATGCTGGTTGATGCAAATTTGGAAATCACGTCTTCCTTGGCAAAGATTAAACTGATGCGCGACACCAGCTGTTTGTGG
>JAOXYM010000018.1:13568997-13580002 GCA_028567055.1 Leptatherina wallacei
GTGTTTTTTTTTTTTTTTTTTTTTTTTTTTTTTTTTTTTGTGTAGTGTAGTATCCCCCTTTTTATCTTAACTGTCAACATCTGGGAAGTGAGTAGAGAAGTTGATGGAATTATTAGAGGCCTGTACAACGAAGCAGGTCTGACATACCGGGGATTTCTCTCCATTACCTGGGTTGACTTACCCAGACGGTCACAATCCTGATCAGCAGGACTGCAAAGCTAGCTATCAACTTTAATTCAACCAATGGTTTCCCCATTTCAGTCAGTGCACACTCCCATAAAAGGGGTGGTGTTTGCAGCATTCGACCAATCGCAAGAACCCCTGAATTTGGGCAATTCTGGTGCAGTGAAAGTTGAAGCTTGGCAGAGAACCCTTTGACGGGCTTGGTAGCGCAATGTAATTTTAGATAAGACTTCCTCTTGAGAGAATGGGAAGAAGAAAAATCTAAAATTTTGTTTATCTATATAGAGAGTGGAAGTAAAGAAGGATGTATACCAAAAGCTGGCTCTTCTTCCGGAAGATAAAGGTATGCATGGTACTACTACTACTACTACTACTACTACTACAACAAAGCCCCTTTCAGACTTGCTCTGAAAAGCGGTAATGTTGCAGACTTTATCTTTTATACCAGTTGCATTCAGACAAACGTTCCACTCTTTTACCTCTGAGCTGTAGCGGACATTTACCGGCTAGCCCCCATGTCATAAGAGCGGAAATGTTGCGGCACGTCGTTTTGCCTGAACGCAAAGGAAATGTTCCGGACAAGTCGCAACACAAAGACGTCCTAACCTGTTTCGACAACCGACTTCTCCGGAAAATTTCCCCATGTGTGAACGTAGCTGTGACGTTAAAAGTCCGCGAAGAAGCGCTATGTTTGAAAAGACAACTCCAGTTAAAGAGCGGATGGATTTTACCACACATTCCGCAATGCAAGTCTGAAAGAGGCTTAAATAATACCCTGTGGGTGTATTTTGTTGGACCATCATTACTTTTGATTTCTGTAGACATTTCCAATCACATTGTTTCAGTGAGCTCATACAGTGTCTATTTCCTATAGAGACATCACTTGTCATGATTTACTGTCTGTTTGTTTGTTTGTTTTTTTTGCTCCTCAGCTGTCGAAAAAGTAAAAGCCATGGTGAGGCCGAGAGACCGACTGTCTTCACCAGAAGATACTGCAGAGGGCGTGAGACGGGACATTACTAGTCCATGTGAAGTTTCCAGCTCAAATGATGGTGAATTTTAAGTTGCATCAGATTTTATCCATCTAACAAGTGGTCTGGTTTCTGAAGCTGCTTCTTTTTTATTTTTTTATTTTTTATATGAACTAAATGACATTCAGAGATGATGAATTTCAATTAACATTTTTAACTAGAATTCGCAGGAGTGCCAGCCCCATCCAGTGAGATGCCAGGATTTTCTGCTAAGAGCCAACTAACGCAAGAAACCAAAACTGAGCGCCAGAAACTTTTGGACCAGATCACCGGTGGGAACTGGAATATAAACTGTTCATGAAGGAAAGTCATTTTCACATTGTACGTTTAATTTATTCTTTTTCTCTCCTTCTTTTAACTCAGAAATGAAGACCCACTTGACAGCAGAAAACGATCTGGCTGTATATCGGTTCATACGAGGCCAGAGCTTAGATGGTGACCTCACACAAGTTGCTGATTTAACTGAGGACCAGCTTCGGTCTTCCATAAGTTTAAATAGAAAGAACTCATTGCCCATCCTAGCTCCCAGCAGTCAAGCTCTGGTCATGGCAGGTAAACTGAATCTGTCATTCAACATTATTCATGTTCATTTTCTGGTGAGTTAAAAATTAATTTCTATATGAACCGATGCATTATCTCTGCCGGATTTTTTAGAACCTGTCAAGCAGGAGGTATTTGAACCGTTTGAGCCTGACGGAGATGCTCAGCCTCACAGGGAAATCATACCAGTGACTCATACTCCTGGTAAATACTGAGTTATTTTAACTTTTAGTGGATTGTGGGCTTTTATCATATATTTTGGGGGTTTTTGTTAGATGTTGACACATAATCTATGCCCAATTTTTTTTAGAAACTGTCAAGCGGGAACCGTTTCAGCCTTGCATAGATGCTCAGTCTCATAGGGAAATCACACGAGTGACGCATACTCCTGGTAAATATTGAGTTATTTCAACTTGTGTGTGATTGTATGCTTTTATCTTATGTTTAGTTTTTTTCGTTCTTTAGATGTTGATGCATCATTCCTGCCCAATTTTTACAGAAACTGTCAAGCAGGAACCGTTTCAGCCTTGCATAGATGCTCAGCCTCATAGGGAAATCACACCAGTGGCACATACGCCTGGTAAATGCAAAGTTATTTCAACTTGTGTGTGCTTATTTTGTTCTTTTTTTTTTTTTTTTTTTTGATGACATGTTTTATTTCCTCTTTGCACAGTCAAAGTTGAAAGATCTGGCGATCATTTGGAGCATCTTGTGAATCCTGACCACAGACAAGAGCAGAAGAGTGATCCAGCCTCATGGGAGGCACAGAGGGATGTAAAAAGTAAACAGAAATTAACACCTTCTCAAATCAACAGTCCAAGGCTGGAGGCTATTACAGCAAGTGCAGAACAGCTGGACCCGCCTGGACCGAGCCACTCAGCAGGACCCAGAGAGCCCAACCCATCACAGGATTTCACAGTAACTTCAGCTGGTTAGTGTTCAGCATTAAAGCATCATTCATTTTAGTCATTTTAATGAATTTATTTATAATTAGTGAATTTTACAGGGAGAAAAATTCAGGGCTGCAGTCATCTGTCCATTTTCTTGAAAGCAAGTCCGCAGGAGGCTAAACCGATCATTGGTGAGTGTGCCCATCTTACACAGCACATACTCTTTGGTACCACAGCATGCAATGTATTAAATGGTGTGTCCTCATCAGGCATGGGTTTGGTGTGGGAGTGTCGAGGGATGTCTCTGGAAACATTCTTTCTTTGTGAAAGCTGTGAGGAAACTCTGTTATGCCGTGACATCTGTCGGCACATGGCCAGCCCTGATCACCAGCTCAAATACATAGTACGTGTTGCCTTAATGCACTGCCGGTCTGATAAACAAATGCATTGATCATACCACTTGTACATATTTGAATTTACAATGTACATATTTTCCAGGGGAGAGAACACCCTGAGTTTCTACAGATGTTCTGGAATGATGAAAGTCTGCCCTTTTATGAGAAAATGAATATTGTACAACTCATTGTAAAGGAGCTCTCAGAGAGGGAGCGTTTTCACAAGGTGGATGCACAGGTACTTTTTTTTTTTTTTTTTTTTGGTCTATAAACTGTTCATTATATTTTGTCTAAGATTTGATCATATAATTGCATAAATGTGTGAAATGTCTAATATTGTTTGATTCTTCTTTTCTTTTTTTTTGTGGGGGTGTCTAAGTGTGTATTGCTAGGAAAGGAGCTGCACCAGTTTGTCAAGACATCTTCATTTTGTGAAGGTATCATCCAGCTTCAGTAATTGTTTGTAGTTTATCAATGAAAGAAATGTACAATAACAGATAAAATTTGCATTTTCTGTTTTTAAGCTCTGAAAATGGTGAATAATATAAAAGATGAAGAAAAACCAACTACTGTCTATCTACCCATCAATACCTCACATCAATCCAGTGAGTCTCACCAGCTTAGCCATGGACTGTTTTTGTTGTATCAATAGCAGTATAATTGAACCGGAATATGGGTGGAAACTTGTTTCTGTTGCACAGGCCAGCAGCCAGAGAACCGCCATAACCTTTTCCCAAAAGGACAGACGGCCCATACAGTTAGGACAGAGCAGAGATGTGACAGTGGTAAGCTTGATTACAATACATACTGTCACACTAATCATGAGAGATATTGAACACATGACATTATTTGGACAAATTTCCTCCAGTTTATCTGCTGTTGTTCACACCTGCATTTAACAGTAGGTGTTTCTTGGTTAATAATTTGGCCTTGCAGCTGGAAATGCTAGAAATGTGCATCTACTGTAGGTAGACCCCGGAGGCCATGGTGCAAAGAGTATGAAATTAGCTGGTTTTTGCCTTACACCCACTGAATTTCTGATTATTTCCAGTTGTTAGGATTAGATGATACAATTGGGAGGGATTTATTCTTTTTGTCCTCCCCTCCCTTTATCATCCTCCTTTCTCTTTCAAGCTATAGAGAAAATGGCAACGTCTCATTCTGAAAAGATGTCAGCAGTTGGAGGATTGGTGGTCAAAGGAGTCCAGAGTCATCTGGATGCAAACTGTTCGTCTGTGAAAGCTGAGTCTGTCTCTCCAGTCCTCATATTTGGCACATGTCTCACCCCTCAAGAAACCTGTGGTGGTGTTTATCTGCAACCAGAATTCAAACCAGCTGTCCCTCTACTCCCAAAATCTGATCCCCTGCTTCACGTAAACAAAGTAACCTTTGAATCAACATGTCTTAGCTCTACAACCAGTCAATACCCAGAGGTGTGTCCCAGAAATGGATGCCCTCCAAGCAGGAAAAGGCCAGCTGATAAATCGGAAGATCCTTTGCCAGCCAAATGTATATCCAACCCAGTGCAGGTTAAGGGTGAGCCCAGCTCCCCATCAATCTCAGAGTTCCCTTCAGTTTACCCTGATGTAAACTCACCCCCCCTGTCTCTGAAACACCAAGACACTGAATCCAATGATACTGACCCTGCAGTGGACTGGAAGTTGTTCTCAGAGCTGATATCTGAGTTGAAAAAAAGCAATTTCCAAGTGAGGATGTCTCCTTCTGAATCTGCGCCAGATAATCCTATCAACCCTTGTGTTAGCAGCTCGTCTAAAACTGTGGCAAGCAGATGGGATTCAAAAATAATGAAGAATAAATCTGAAGCTGCCCTGAACAAAAGAAGATGGGATTCAAAATGTCAGCTGGTAAAGGGGATGAAGACAGAAGCTCTTGTAGACTTGGAGGATGAGAACAAATAAACACTGTCAACTCTGCTTCAGTCGGCAACTGATAAGGACTGTGTGAGAAGCAACTTTCCAGTTAAAACTACTGAAACAAAGCTGCCAGAGCAGAAGGTACCCTCTGCTGACACCAAAACCTCAATAAACCACACCAGACTAAAGTGAGCAATGGCTATCAAATATTTTTCCACACCGACCAAACACCCACTGACACTGCGGAAGTTCCTGGAGGGTAACGGCAAAACTGCCTATTACACAATATCTTCAGGTTATCCTGAAGTCTGCCCTATTTTATTGATGAATGAAACGCTGACATTTTTTTTCCCATACACCTGTTTGGCAACAGGGAGAAAAATAGACTTGCTCACAAAGAAAAGTCACAGAATGAAAGCTTTTGTGTATAAGATTGTATTGGTAAGTGCAACTAAGCTCATTTAAAGGAAATTTTCATATTTAACTACTTATGGTGTTTAACTGTTAGTGTTTACCTGATTCATTGGGTACTTTTTAACTTTTGTTCATTTTAAAGGAACTGTTAAATGTATGACAAATATTTTGTGTAAATTGTTTTGTTGGTTCAATGTAGTTGTGGGCTTTTTTTTCTTTCTTTATCAATGCATTAATCAAAAATATGTGTGAATTTACAAGAAACCTCTTTGTTCACCAGTTCAATTTAGAGGTCAGGAATAGATACCAGCTTGGTTACAGTGTTTTTATATGGAAGATGGAAGTGTTGTTTACCTGTTTCCCCCTTTCCCTCTCAAGTTATCTGGGTTAGTTACTGGGTTATATTCATCTTTGTTTACACAAGACCTTGTCATACTTGTTTACTGTTGATTTGTTTAACTATACTGAGTTAAAGAGGTTGTATTAAACCAGAAAAAAAGCATTCTCGTTGTTTAAGATTGATCCATATGAATAAAAAGGGGAAAGAAGTAGAACGTTTTATGAGATGTTTTACTCTTCTGTCTTTTATGTGAACAGGAAAGTTGTGACATCAGAGAAATCTACTACCTTCCAATCTGAAAGATTGCTGTTTGAGCCCGAGCACCTCAACATGTCAAAATGCTGAGACACTGAATTCCCACCTTGCCCAAAAGTATTGCATATAGAGGGAAATATGACAGCTATGATTGAGAAGTACACACTGAAAGTGCCTTGCATAACCCATTCAATGTTCAACAGCCTGAATTCACTATGGAGCATTTTCCATATCCAGCTTTCATGTACACTATTTTGTCCATCACACTACTACTACTACTACTACTACAACACAAACCTTGAAATCAGCTTAGAACTAGTCTCTGAACTGTATTCTCAATAGTCTGACTGTAGCTTAAAACTAAATAAAGTCAAACATTCATTAATCCTGGAGAAGAGTTGACAGAGTTACCAAGCAGATCTCTGAGATATAAAACCCTTGAGTTGAAGGCAAATTTAAAGAAGGTTTGAACATTTCTCACGTATCTCCATAAGCCTCTCTCATTGGCAGATACTGGTGCTTCTGCTGCATACAGTCTGTGGAGAATGTGGTGAGAATTCTGCAAAGTACAGTGATCCGAGACACCAAATGATAGTTGCTATTTATAAGTATTATTCCAGGGGTGTCCAGCGTCGGTCCTCATGAGCATCTGTCCTGCAGATCTTGGATGTCTCTGGCTGCAGTGCACTTATATCAGTATAATGGATAAATATGATTTGGCAGAACTTGAAGACAAGCTGTTTGAGAGCCAAATTGAATCAGGTGTGTCGGAGCAGGGAGACATCTAAAACCTGTAGGACTGGATCTGGACACCCCTTTTTTATTCTTCTGCAGAACGTCATGTATAGATGAGGAGAATCAAGTTTGACCCTAAAAGGTCGAGTGAAGATCATCCCATGACCGGTCTGGGCTGTTTTTAGGCAGCAAAATGAGGATGTACACAATATTAGGTGGGTGGTCAGTGGCCTACTGCAGGGATTCGATGTGTCCCTGCAGCAACACACCTGATTCAAATGAATGTGTCGTTAACGGATTTTGCAGCGCTCGACAAGGTGTTGGAGATCCATTTAATTAGAATCAGGCGTTGCAATAGAGAAGCATCCACTACCTGCAGGGCACTGACCCTCGGGGACCGCAGTTGGTAATCCCTGGCCTTATCACTGTTTAATCAGATATATATGATTATCTTCTGCTAATTCCCTACTCAATCAGCCACTTTTAAGGCCATCTTGATAACATTAGCACTAATCACTGCTTTATTTAACTGCATTAGATGTCCTTGCTTGTGTATAATGTGCTTTTTCATAGTCCAGATGTATCTGTTGTGGCGCTATGGAAGATTTTGTTGTCCTTTCTGTGTTCTCTCTCTCTTAAGCTGTTGTAATCAATCGTGCATTCTCTAAAAGCTTGTGGTCCAATTTAGTCTTTAGGACTTCCAAATGAATATCCTTTTAGAATTATTTTTCGTGTGGGCAGAGGTGAAATATTGATAACAGGAAAGGGGAGGTGAGCATGGGACACATTACATGTCATAGTTGATACTTGCCTCCGCCAGTTGTGGTATGTTCTGTTATGCAGATCTTCCTCAAGGCCAAACCAAGGAGGAACCCACGTCAAATGCATTCCCACTAAATCGGATACAAAAACACTCCTTGAAAATGAAACAGGATAAAGACCTTTGCTGTTTCTGTTAGAGCTGTCATAAACTTGGACTACAGACCAAGACGAATACATCATTACTGTCAGTGATTACGTTCTTTGCCACATCCCAATTTCTTCCCCAAGACATGACAGAAAACAGCTTAGGTGCACCTTCACAGCCACACCACATCTAAGCACACTACAAACCAAAAAGTGTTGGAAAATTGAGCGTTCTTTGGGAATAAATAGTTTTTCATCAACGTGATCGATTAACTCAAAGTTTAGCTCTGCAATAATGCTGAAAAGATATTTACTGCTCATATTCAACAAATGAACCTTCACTAAGTGTGTTCTGCAAAGTGTAGTATTTTGTTTTATCTTAAATATGAACTCATGCACTGAGGCTGATGACAACTGGTCTATTCTGCTAGTGCTTTGCTGAAGACTGCTCTGTCTCCGTCTGTGCATGTTGAAAAGAAAGTCACATCTCTCAGCCAGGTCAAGATAAGGATGAGTCTGTGTGAGTTTGAGCTCTCTGATAATCAGTCCTCCTTCCCCTTCTGTCTGGAGAAAGACAGAAAAAGTTGATAAAATGCTGTGGGAGAGTTATGAAAACAAAACTAGGACTTTGAGTCTGGGTGGGAATTGGGCTCATAATGAATACATCAGGTGTTACTTCTATCTTTTTTTGCAACTGCAGGCGCCACTTTTCTTCTCATTTTGTTCCAAACAATTCCCACAGTTTGGGTGCAACTATTCGCAAGGTCGTACAAGTGCTTGTGTTGGTTAAATGAGAGCAAATGAAACAAGGGTTGCTGCAAATGCATCCAGCAATAAGGTCCAACCAGATTCATCAAACATTTGTGGGCAAATCAAAGAAGACAACAGTAAGTTATGCCACTGAACAAAAACAGAAACCTTAAAAACCAGCCAGCCAATGTCCAGGAACTAACAGTTAAACACAAAGCCGAACTCTTCTCAATCAAAGCCCTTTAACTTGTGCAATAGCAAAGTTTACATGTTATCTCGTCACAATATGCTTCATAAACAGGGAGACGAGTCGAGTTTCTGTTTTACTTTGGGGCCCTATGGCTGATTGCTGTTATTGCTTCAAACGTATCACAAGTGTTGCAGACCAGAGCTGTTTCAAGCTAGCCTTTGAGTAATCACTTTAATAAGTCATCATTTCATCTATTTATTTATTTATTTCTGCTCCTTTTATGTTTCCACCCCCTTTTCCCCAGCCTAGTCAAGGTTGAAGCACTTATTATTCTTTTTTAAAAGGGACGCTTGTAAACTATTTTTCTATCTCTCGCACTGCCGGTCGCCCTGTTTTCTGTAAGACTGGTCTTTTGGAAAGAATTAGACACTTAAAATACTTAGATTTGGTGTTCCACACTAATTTGGGTTGTATTGAAGAATTGTTGTGACTGTGTGCGGGGAGGTCCGGTACACCAGGATGAGTTAGTTGCCTTTATGTTTTTATTAGTCTTGTAAGATGGATCACAGTCACAGAGAAATGTATTTCTCTAGTGAGGAAACCATCAATACAGCCATTCACTCCACCATTAAGACAGTTGTGAAGAAAAAAGGGGGGGAGGGGGTGCCTCAAAAAGTGGCCTGTGTATGTATTTAGAATATGCACACTGCACATTCTTGGCCATATATAGATCTATACACAGTGTGATGCACTGACAACCTTTGTCACCAACATACAGCAGATATTCACAAGGCAGACCAAAGTGTGCTCTAACATTGAAATCCCCTCCAACTTTATGGGGTGGATTATGTGAAGAGAGTTCAAGAGTTCAGCAGCTCTGTGTGGAAGGTTTCTTAGAGCCGAGGAACTGATTAGGTCTGTGGTCAGGATGTTGGTCCCATCGTCAACACCCACGTCCGTTATCTTCTTGGGGAGTGATGTATCTTGACTGGTGCAGGTGATGTGGATGGCTTTGTAGAAAAAAGGTCTCCGGACAACGACTTTATAATAAAAAAGGTTTATTACCAAAAAGTCAGTTGACAAAACAGATCCGCAGAATCTGTGAGGACTTCAGGAGCCAATGCGAAAATCCTACTGATGCTCCTGCAACCGCTATTTATATAGGCTTAGTAAACAAAGAAATTACTAAATCACATCTGGATTCACTCAAGAGACTAGGGCCCCTACATACAAGACATACAGAGGCCATCTGTTCTTGTGCCCTGCTCAGACCATAGAGGTCACAGATTTCATGTGCCACTCTGCTGAAACAGACTAGATTAGTTCCAAGTTAATGGTAAAATTATATATGATTATAAATGCTTATGATCAGACACTACAGGAGCTTAAACAGTCCAAGCGCCATCCCTACTTTCCCAGAGCAGTTCATCCTTGGATGTAGATGCTTAACCTCCCACACCATCCCAGACGAGCTTGGCCTTGGGTATCAAGCACAACTCACATTCTCCTAACAAGCTTGTGACTCCCTTCACATAACTCAAACTTATTGCGTGAATATAGATTGGGTGAGAAAATGAGACAGACTTGTAAAATTGTAATAGTTGTAGCAGTAAAAATTATTACTTCATTAGCATACATCATTAAATTTTGTTTCCACAAAACATAAATAGAGAAGAATCTTTATGGATGAGAGCATATGCTTAGAAGAGACTTTAAATATCTAACAATTTCTGCCTACTTATGATACATTGGTTTGTAGCGTCTGATCATTATTGGCAGTATAATCTTATTTATGCACCAATTAAGTTAGGTTGCACTGGGCCTGCTTCCGCAAGTATCCCATGAACTCATGACCTTACCACATAAATACCATGTATGACCTTAGGGGGTCATGATTGGTTCCAGAGGTTAATTTAGGAATGTCTTTGTATGACAACCTATTTAAAAAGACAGCTGATGGTCATGGGATTTTTTACATTGGCTGGGAGACCTCGAAGATTCTGCAGATTTCTTTTAAATTCTAGATTTTTGTAATAAACCTTTTTATCATGCAGCAAGCTGGTGTCCAGAGACCTTTTTACCCCCCATACATGTTTTTCACAGAAAGATACCTCAGGTTTTCTACACACTCGCTATTGACTGTATCTCCAAAGAATGAACCCAGTCCCAAAATTCCCCCTATTTCTGGCTCCAAGATTTCCTCATCAAACTTCTACAGCAGTATGAAACAGTCTGAGTGTTGTCTGCTTAAAAGGTAGATAAAAGTGTTAGAATTGCTTTATGTCATGTGAAATGTCAAAATGATTCTGCATTTAACTATCATCCTACGGTCATCTGTCTTATAGGAAACAGAGGGTTCATTATTGACACTATCAGCTCATAATTTAAGCAAATATAGCTCCTGCAGAATCCTAGCGGCTCTGTTGGTTTTCTTTCTTTCTTTCTTTCTTTCTTTCTTTCTTTCTTTCTTTCTTTCTTTCTTTCTTTCTTTCTTTCTTTCTT
>JAOXYM010000018.1:13588106-13600302 GCA_028567055.1 Leptatherina wallacei
TAATGTTTTATGTAAAGCACTTTGAATTGTCTTGAACCTGAAAATGTGCTATACAAATAAACTTGCCTTGCCTAAATACCCACGATGAAAGCAGCAGGGCAACAGAGTCAATGATGGAGAATGAGAACCAAAAAGAGGATGGTGATGGTAACTTCAAGCAAAGGCTAAATATCCTTGTTTTGGCTGTCAACTACTTCTTTATTTGTCAGTTTCCTTTAGTTTTTTCTGTCCTTATTTGAGTTTATTAGAATCATCTCAGGTGTTTTATTTAATCCTTTGTTTCCCGTAAAGTAAGTGGAATCTTCTTGGATAAACGAGAACAGTTGTAGGCCTATATCTTGACAGAACAGTAATACAACCACGCGCACATACAGTTCATTTAATTGGTCTCGGGAAAACCAGGCGTCGTAGTGTACGGCTGTCGCACACGCATGTAGTGCGTCATTGTTAAAGTTACTTGACGAATTTTTCGACACTTCGAGGAGGTAGCAAAGACGAAAGTTTTAAATCATAACACGGGATAAGCCAAAAGGCGGAAGTAAGTGTTGAGCTGGGTACTTTTAAGACGTTGAATGCAAGAATCGTTTCTCTTGGTTTGATATTAGGTAAGTTTCTCGTGAGTTGAGGGGGAAAGCTGGGTTTGGTAAGAAAACATTTCACACTGGCCGAAGAAGATAGCAGGTTGTGATTTAATTTCAGCTTTATTTTCAGCATTGATAAATGTATCTGGGTAATTTGAACCGACGGTTAACGGACGTTAAAAATTAAAATGTCTACTTTTGTGGCTGCTGGACTGAAATGGCGAATCTGTGTCTGTCAAAGTGTAAACTAGCTTTTAAACAAGGTTTGTACACAGCTATAAAATGTGATTTCCTTATTAGAGTTGAGTGTAAAGGTAACGGTAATGGTGCGTTCAGACCAAACGCGTTGTCAAGTAAAGTTGATGCTATCTGAGTAACGGATCTGGGCTACGTGGCTAAAAAAGAATTAAACAATAGTGTTTTTTTTAATGCTAGTTGAAAAGAGTTTATACAGATACACTTTTTGAAAAAGCTATGATCTGTGTTTATTTCCTCAACCAGAAATGAAGTTAATATATTGAATGGTAAAGTTGTGTGTCCACATTTTACTCAAACCCGTTTACAGAAAAATGTGTAATTTTGTGACACCAAAAGGGCAGAAACGAAAATGTCTTTTAAATGGAAAATATTGCTTTGGGGTAATTGATCAGAAATCCACTGGTAAGCAGTGTGTTACTCGCACTGTGGAGAGTTTTTTTGTATCTAAAACCTTGACATTGCAGCGCCATCTAGTGGTTCATCTTGTTGGCACGGTAATTTAGTCATCTAAACTTTGCACAAGTTTAGGAAATTTGTTATTGGTCGATTATTTCTCAGTTGGCGTTGTATTTGACATAATTGGAAAAGCTGATTAGGCTTCTTTACAAAGAGTTAACACTTGTGAGGATTATGCGTCCGTGGAATAAGCAGCACTGATAAATGTGTTGATAGTACCCCCAGAAACACATTTCCTTACTAAAAATATAATCAATTTTATTTAGATATAAAGTGAACCTACAGTTAAAAGAAAATATATATATTTTAATATGCTGGGAAGAAGTCTACGTACATGGCAGATGTTTTTGTTATGTGACTTAAGCTAAAAGCTGAATTTAATGAAATGTTAAGCTTCAGGAGGACTAATGGTTAATCCAGTTTTATTCATATATCTTGAGAAACAAAACACATAGAGTTTGATCCTATCCTGTTTCTTCTAACAAAAAATGGCTAAGCTCTCATATTGTACTTGGGTGTGTAGACAAAAAATAAATTTCCCTTTCATTCTACAACACAAATGGAGAAAGCATTAATTAAGCTGATGCCTCTGAATGTACTAAATAATCTTGCACAGTCATCATCAAGAAAGGTGACAGTGCAAGAGTGAAAAGTTGGACTAAAATCCCACTTACAAACCTTTAAAAAGAACAACTGCTTCCAAAAGACTAAATAGAATCACAACGTACATTTGTAAAACAGTGTGTGGGATTCTGCTGCTGAGTTCAGCAACTCATTGCTCGAGATGGACCATGATGCTCAACATTAGATGGAATATTGAATCCAAATCATGGTGACCGTAGTTGTATTAACTTTAATACTCTTGAATTACTACAAAGTCACAAACTCTTCTGAAGTATACACTCTTCAGATTTCATAAGTAACAAAATATATCTCGTAAATATAGTGTTCACTCCAAAAGAGTTGGAGATCTACATTTAAAAAAAGTGTTTGAGTCTGTAAAATGTTATTACTTTAAATACAATTTCTGCATACAGGTGGGGTTTCTTCAACTGCAGGATGGAGCCAGGTGGGACACAGAAGGCACATTTTTTAGCAGCTACATACAGGCTGGCCTGCATAACATTGCTGTTTCTCTAACCATGTTTGATTGATGCATTCTTTGTTTTTAGAGGGTTCAAGCCAAAGCCAACTGTTTAATTCTCTGAAGTTGTATCTGAACAAGAAGAACAGATTGCAACCAATTATTGGTTTGTAGCAGCATTTCCCCGTTTTGACTTTATGTGATCCGTGCTATGTTTTTATTCAAATAGTTTGTCATTTTATATACATCTAGGTCTGGAGAGCATTATTGAATGTGTGAATGTGAATACACTGAACAGAGAAGCACTGTTCTTGTGTGAGGTGTGTATGTGCCGACTTAGTAAAGCTGATATGCGGAACCATGTCTTGGGAAGTCTCCACAGATTCAACTACATCGTAAGTAGTGCTGATGAGTAGTCAATAACGTAGGTATGTGCTGCCTTCACCTGTTTAACAGGTCGCTTTTTACTTGATAGAAAGCCTGTCATCCCCAGTTAGCATCTAAATGGCAGGCAAACTCTGACCTGTCTGAGCTGGCCTGGCCACTGATGGAGTTGGCCAAGATGCTGGAGGGAAAGGAGGGACCAGGAAATGTCCGGGTAAGTTATTTAAACTGCTTATGCTTTCATTTATAGCCAAATACAGATGAATGTTTTAACATGTGTGCTCACATCTCCATGCACCTTTTTATATAGTTGTTTGAAGTTGAAGATGCTGTTTACCAGGAGATGGCAGCTCAGAGTGAAAATCACGGTTAGAGAATATTTCCATGTTTGGAAGAGTGGTTGTCTTAATTTCCAATCCCACTTCATTTGGATATTCTTCTCACTCTAACACTACAGCAGTAACTCTGATAAAAGTCTTGAGAGATGGACAGGCTGAATCGGGGAACTTCTCAGAAAGTACATCTTTGCACTATCCTATCACATCTGAGAGGGTTGTTTTGTTTGGACAAAACCAACTAAGAGACCCCCAAAAATCCCAGAAGGCTGGCACAGAATCATTTGAGATCTCAACACACGCCAGCAAATTTCAGGTTCCTGCAGCTCCTCCAGACAAATCAACAGAGCTGCTGGAGATGATGCAGACATCACCAGAGCCCTCTGAGTTGCCAGAATTCAGCAACAGCTTTTTTGGTGACTGCTCAGGAGACAAGCCTCTGATTGGTGAGCACAGATGACGAATGGCATCAATAGCTACTGGAGAAAGAGAAAACAAACAAGAGACTACATTTTAATACAACCAGTAATTCCAAATGCATTTTTACTGTACGGACTTGAGTGGTGTCAGTCTTGTTCTGTCCGATTTGACAAAAATCAACCAAAAGTTTTCTTTTTTTTAAACATTAATGTTAAAAAACATTAATGTTTGCGACAGGTCTTGTCCGTGTAGTTGAGTTTAGAAGCGAGGATGGCTACTCTTACTGTTTCTTATGCCACTGCTGCCGCATCCGATCCAACAAAAAGGACATTATTGCTCACCTATTCAGCTCTTCCCATCTCATCAACTACTTGGTAAGTTTGTCATGGATCCAAATGCACATCATCTATGAATATGTGTTCAGTGTCTTTAGATTACATGCTTCAGTGTTTGATGTAATTTTGAGTTAAATTTAACTGCCTTTGTACAGACGGAAATTCATTCCGATGCGGTGGAGGTAATCAGTGAAGATATTGAAGATAACTGTCAGCTTCTCCAGTCACTGGCTAAGAAAGTGGCGCAAGAAGAGGGAAGAGGAGAGATGAAGGTATCCTATTTTCTTTTTAACATGGATTATTACAGTAAAGCTGAAGACTTTGCCTGCTTTTTATACTGTATATTGCTAAAGATCTGCAACCATCTGTCCTCAAACATTTTCATGAATTAAACAAAGCTCTAAAAGTGTTTTTCAAATAAACACAATTTTAAAAAATTAACTAAAAAATATTACATTTCTATTGACGAAATGAAAAAATGTGTGAACTTGTAGGATGAGCACATCATATGGATATGAATCAGTCAGGGGTTTTCGATCAGTGGGATGACAATCAGAAGTTCGTTAAAGGGCTGGAACTTGGATATGTTGTTAATGTTCACGAGTCCACCATCAGGAGAAAAACAAACAGACAGTGGTGTTAATGACAGAGCTGCACAGAGGAAGCTAAAGGAAGTTACTGCCTGTCCATAGTTTGCTAAAAGATCATATTTATGAACCAGAGGATGTTGGAAAAATGTATTGTGGTAACATGAGACCTGAATTTATAATTAGTTTGTTTAAATGATTAAAAAACAACTACAATGCATAAGAACCTTTATAACATGTGTGAAGTGTGACATTGTCAGTGAGCTTAGGATGTTTGCCATCATGTAGGCTGATGCTCAGTGATGGAATAAATATTTGATTTGATTTACTTATTCCATTCATGGTTTACATGGGTGCATTGCCGGGATCTTTTGGTTCATTTTGTTTCTTGTACACCACAAATGAAAATGAATATCAGTCTTAACTGAATCTCAAAAGAAAGTGGCCCAGCAAAACTATGAACGTGCAAGTTGTTCTAAAAAAAAAGTGATCAAAGAAAACAGTAAAAAGTGGTAGGGGAAGTACTCAAACACCATACTTAAGTAAAAGTATGAATAAATAGAATAAGCAATGTTCTCAAGTAAAAGTACTACATTAACCTTTTTACTTGTTTAAAAGTAAGTACATGATTTTAAATGCACTTAAGTATTAAAAGTGATGCTGGATTGCTGAATGTATTGGCTAATGCAGGAGTATACAAAATCAATAAGTGTGCTGACTGACTGCATGTACACAGTAAAAAATCTTTATTCATTACATAGTGGAATGAGTTGCAAACAAAATTACATAAGAATGATCAATGGAAATGAAAATGGTTATCATGGAGGTCTGGTTTCAGAATCATACTCAAAATAAAAGTGGAAAGATCACAGGCTGAGCCGGCTTCTGTGGAAATTCCTCAAGACAATTTAAAATGAGGTTCAGTAGTGTGTGTGTGTGGGCTCCACATGTTTGTATGCACTCCCTACAACGTCTGGGCATGCTCCTGATGAGACGACGGATGTTCTCCTGAGGGATCTCCTCCCAGACCTGGATCAGGGCATCAGTCAAGCCCTGGGCAGTCTGTGGTGCGACATGGCGACGGTGGATCGAACAAGACTTGATGTCTCAGAGGTGCTGGATTAGATTCAGTTCTGGTGAATGTGCAGGACACACTCCGGTCACATGAGGCC
The DNA here is from genome assembly GCA_028567055.1 of Leptatherina wallacei. Taxonomy (NCBI): domain Eukaryota; kingdom Metazoa; phylum Chordata; class Actinopteri; order Atheriniformes; family Atherinidae; genus Leptatherina; species Leptatherina wallacei. Next base: position 13,593,719 of record JAOXYM010000018.1, read on the forward strand.
GAGCATGGTCCTGCATCAGGAGGAACCCAGGTCCCACTGCAGCAGCATATGGTCTGACAATGGGTCTGAGGATCTTCTCCTGATACCTTATGGCAGTCAGAGTACCTCTGGCTAGCACATGGAGGTCTATGCAGCCCTCCTAGGATGAGCCTCCAGACCATCACTGACCCACTGCCAAACTAGTCATGCTGGAGGATGTTGGAGGCAGCAGAACGTTCTACCCGGCATCTCCAGACTCTCTCACGTCTGTCACATTTATTCAATGTAAACCTGTTCTCATCTGTGAAGAGCTCAGGGCAACACTGGCCAATCTGCCAATCCCGGTGTTCTCTAGCAAATGCCTATCAGGCTGCGCGCTGTTGAGCTGTTAGCACAGGCCCCCTTTGTGTGGACGTCAGGTCCTCATACCACCTTCATGGAGTCTGTTTCTGACAGTTTGAGCTGAAACATGTACATTAGTGGCCTGCTGGAGGTCATTTTTAGGGCTCTGGAAATTCTCCTCCTTGACCAAATAAGCAGATGGCGATTAGATCAGATCAGGGAGACGCAGCAAACCTTCTTGCCACATTGATTTGCCATCCTGGATGAGCTGCAGCACCTGACCAATTTCTGTGGGTTGCAGACACCACCTAATGTCTCCTCTAGTGGTGGGGGCACTGGAAAAATGCTAAATAGAATCAAGAGGAGGGGATTGTGAAAGAAATATTCATTCTTCTCTTGTAACTGTAGGTTTATACAGTCTTTGGTACAGCTCGTACAGTCTACAATTACACTGATCTGATCTGAGTAAGTAGGTTGCTGTAAACATGTATTTGAAGTTATTGCTGTACAACAAGGTCCAACTGGATCATTAAATCAAAGGCCACAAATATTCAGTTTTGGATCATTTTCCTCAAACAAATGACAAGTAATTTTTTGTCTCTATTGTTTTTGTGATTGTGGTTGTTTCCAACATCTCATGTCTTACTGTAGGTAGTACACGTACCAGAATCCCATTGTAAGCAGCTCACTGGCAAAAGTTACCATTGGTGTAAGTACTGATCAAGTATTTGATTGGCTATAAATCTTCCACCTCTTTTGCTCCAACTCTGCTCTTGAGGTATACACCTGTAAGTATAAGTCTGTCTTGTCATATTATTCAACTTTTATTCTTTAAATAAAAATGGTACTTTGTGAGGTTTCAAGTTTGAAACATTCTGAAAGAGGTGATGCCACCTCTGTCATGGAGATGGTGCTGATTCTCTCACAGACACTGCTCACAATGCAAGGAGTGATTTTGATTACAGGCTTGTTAGGACTTTATTTTCTCACGAAATTTACTTTTTATGTGCAGTTTTTCTCTGTATCCCCCCTGTATTATTTTTATTTTACAGGTTTAAAGATGCTGCCAACTGGCTGGACAGACTCTAACACAGAAAATAAGAGAGAAGCTTTCAAAGGTGGGTGTCTTTGTATAGTTTCTTCGCTTAGTAATATTTTCTGTCATTTCTGGCTGCTTTTAAACCTGTCCTGTTCACATTTTCTGGCAAAGGGGCTTGTGTGAACAAGACTGCGGTTCAACGCACATCAGAGAAATCCATTGAAACCATGTCAAGGGTGAAACCAAAGAAAAAGATGAAGAAAACTACTAATACTGTGTTCAACGTAAGCCTACCTCTCCCCAAAGGAGAGATGCTGCTGCAGGGAAGGACGTCTTTCAGTGCAGACAACCTCCTGGAGTCTTCTGCATTGTGTGTATCTGACTATGATCTAGTTTACTCACCAGATTCTGAGACTGCGGACTGCAGGTTAGAATGTGACACTACATCTTTTGCTGTTACTCATGTGGAAGAGACCTCAGATTTCCAGACTTCCCAACTCCAGCAAGATCTATATCAAGGTAGTTCAGATGCTGATCAATACATACCAGGATATAACTCAGACACTACATTTCAAGATGAAGATGGTTATGGCAGGCACAATATGTGCTTCAACCAGTTTCAAGACATAACTGGGCCAGAAAACAACAGAGTGTATGGAGAGTGGAAGTACAACAGACAGCATGATTCTCATGAAAAGTCAACTTATGATGGACCAACACAGAGCGAGGGATCGTTTCCTGTCGTGCCCCACAACCAGGATGGGTCATCATACAACCTTTACCCTAGACAGCCGAGGGGTGTTGCCGAACAGTGCTACAGTAAAATTGGAGCAGGAGGGGAAGGTTCAAGATGGGAGAGAGACTGCAACGACATGAGCTCCAGTGCTGTTCAGCATTATTACCAACAACAAAATCAAAGTCAACGAATGGCATGGGCTAATGCAAATGTTCAATCAGGCAGTATGTGGGGATTTCATGACAAGTATGGTGAAGTATCTCCTTATGTAGATACTGCGAGAAGAAACATGGAAGCTCAGTCTGGCAGTAACCCTCTCCATGGTGGTTGCATTTCTTCAGGGCCTCCAGTACAGTTTCATAATCCTGATCTGAGCCAAATGCAGACATGCGCACTAATTGCTGTCAACCATTTCCAGACATCTCCACAGAATTATATGACGCAATCTACAACCTATCAAGCAGGTCAAACAGACCATAGGTTGATGTCTTCTACCAACTACAATTTTGGACCTTGGTCAAATCCCATGCAGCATTCCCCTTACCCCCCCAGCAGTACTGGCAGTGGCTGGGATATGATGCAAGCGAATGCTGGGGTCCAACCTGGGCAACCTTTGTATCACGAAGCCTGCTCAGATGATTACTGGAGAGCTGGTGCCCCCTTTAGACATTTTTGATTCACAGTATGTATATGTATATATATATATATATATATATATATATATATATATATATATATATATATATATATATATGATGTGGGTTTTTTTTGTTTGTTTTTAAAAAGGAGACGGTATGCTTAAGAAATCTGTCAGTGCGGTTACATGCACAGTTGAATTGAAGTACATAAAATCAGGATTATTGGAACAGTGCAGTACTGCTTTATGTGACTGCAAGTTGACACAGTCTTATAGGGTCCAGTTCTATTAAAATTTTGCATGCGTTTAGCTGTATGAAAAAAGAAACCGATATTGAGAATATAAATGAGAGTAACTTTATTGGGAATTCAGCTGTATTAATATACACTTGTGATTTACTCTTAAATGTTGGAGCTTGTCCTGTGTGCCTGTTTGAGTGTAGTTGAGCAAATGTAGGCAGGAGAAGATGGTACCACTAAACTTATTTCTGTCTGGAATTTCCACCTCTGTTAAACTGAAAGGAAAAAATGTGACTGGGAGTTTAATTCATTGAATTGGTTCAAGGCAGTTTTTTAGTAAGTTCCTGTCACACATGAGCTCCATAAACCCTGGGTTTCATGGTCAGTCCATACAAGTATGTTTCAAGGTTTTGAAAGCTCAAATTAAGAACTGTTGCTTTGTACTAGTCCAGTTGGTTTGAATTTTTAAATTGAAGGGCATTGACTTCCCAATTCGGAAGTACAGAATGTAGCATGATTTAAAGTTGAGATTGGGTAATTTGAGGTTTGATAATTCTACTCTAAGCTGGAAGTTTAATGTGAAAACTTAAATATAAATGCACCTTGAAAGTGATGGTTTCAGACCTGAGAATTTGAAATAAAGTGCCAGGGTTGTTTTGAGCTTTTCAATTTGTAGAATCTCAGAAGAACAAGGTTTCAGACACCCAGATTTATCTGAAATGCTGAAAAAATTCATTATATTTTCATAATATGTCTCCTTTTAAAGTTTGAACATATTAAATCAACATATATTTGGAGTCCTTTAATTGACAAATATTGTTTTGCTTAAGTTATACAGGTAATAACTTCAGTTTTTTTAAATTTGGCTTACCTTTCTGAAAATCTCATTTTCTTTTCTTCTTTTTTTAAAATACTTAATTCTAAAAGAAGACATTGAGCAGTTTTCTATAAGGCTAAATGGCAAAGTATTTCCTTTTAAAGCACCTGTGTATTTTAGTTAAAGGGGTGAGTGGTCTGTTGTTGCCCAGTTTGGTTACATATAAAAAAGAAATAGAATTTGTCAAAGTAAAATTATCTCCATATTTTGACGTTTTTAGAAAGTAATTCATACATTATACAATTTGGTAATATGAAAATGTGCCAAAAATAAAAGTATCTCGCACATCTGTTTTTTTTTGTATGTCCGTAATTTTGTCTATATGCAAATCGAAGTTGAAACCAAACCATTTCCAATTAGTCCCAGGCTGAGTTATTTTTTTTTTTTATTTATCATCATGCCATTGTGAATGCATCTATTGTACTAACTGTGCCTTAATAACTTACAAAATTATTTAGAGGATTTATGTTGCATTATTACTAAGGGGGATTCTGTTGTTTTCATTGTTTTGAAATTAAGCACGACTGGGGATACATTTTGTCCTGGTTTTGTTCACCAGTAAAGTTTACATTTGGTTTCTTTGATGAAATAAATAAGTTAAAATCTAAGTAATTTGTTTCTATTCTTACTATTTGTATTCTCACTATGGATATTCCTGTGAATAAATCGGTTAATAAAGATTACTTGTTAAATATAAATGTGATTTACTTGGGAAACATTAACCATAACAGAGCAGGTAGTAGTTTCTAAGAGCAAATCTCGAATTTCCCTTTAAATTGAACGTAACACTTGGGCGGAAGCACCTCTGCTTCTCTGTTTGGAAAAGGCAGCGAGGTGGTCACCTCAAGGCACCATCATTAGGGCGTCGTTAGCTAGTTAGCTTGAACAGCCAGACTTTCACATAGCAAAAGTAGTATAATAATGTTTGATTTGGATGGCAGAAATTCAAAGGTTAATTTTCTTTAGATAACACATCTCAGACGACCCCTGAAGCTGCCTCTTGCAGTATCTCGACACACTCCCCCTAATCTAATCGAGATGTCAGCTTTCTCTGAGGTGGCTTTAGAGAAGAAACTATCCGAGCTTAGCAACTCTCAGCAAAGTGTGCAGACGTTGTCGTTGTGGCTCATTCACCATAGAAAACACTCCAAGACTATTGTCAATGTGTGGTTCAACGAACTGAAAAAAGGTAAGGTCGAACTGAGCTAGCTCGTTTTTCGAAGTAACTACACAAATGTGTATGTGCAAGTCACAAACTGATAGCATGTAGAATGCATAGCTACAGGAGCTTGTTTGCTAAAGCTAAATTTTAAAATGTATTTCGGTGTGCTACCGTTCATTTTATTTAACTGCTGCTAACACTAGCTAACTTTCGAGCAATGCTATTTGTTTTTGTGTTGGCAACATAGAGCTGATACTTTTTAAAGTTAATGTCGTGGTTTTATTCCTATAATTTAAGTATATCTGATATTTGCCAATAATGGAGACCTTACAACATAACTTACTATGGGTCAAATTATATTTATGGGGATTTAAGTGCCACTGTTTTAAATAGACATAACTTCATTAACGTCTATGGTGTAAATGGATTTACATTGTCAGTACACTGGCGCCCTGTGCTACACAATTCTGAAAGGCATGTAGTGCTATTGGGTGTTTATGCAGATGTAGCTAATAATGGCAGACTTTTCCTTGGTGTACTAGTCAACAACCTAATGATATCTCAAGTGGATGCTGTATTTTGGGATACACTCTGGGGACTGAAAGTAGACTCTGATCTTGATAACAGTGGGACTGTAGTTGGCACCCTCTAGAGTAGGGGTGTTAAACTCCGGTCGTCAAGGACCACTAACCTGCAGGTTTTTGTTGTTTACCTGCCCCAACACACCTGATTCAAAACGAATAGATTCCGCAGCTTCTCTTAAACTTCTTAACAATGTCCATTAATATCAGTCAGGTGTGTTGGGAGCAGGTAAACAACGAAAAGCTGCACGTAGCAGCCCTCGAGGACCAGAGTTTGACCAGAGCTCTAGAGATTTAAGTTGACCTCAGCCTTCATTAGTACATAACTGGAAACTGGTGTGCTTGTCCTATGCTGAAATTCACTTGTGTGCTCATTATCTGAAATGTGATTTTTGAAGTGACATTTCTTTTTTTCCCTTTGGTTTTACTTCAGAGAAAAATAGAAAATTGGCTCAAATGTAACCATAGTGAACAATAATTTCTGTGAGGTGATCTGTTTATTAAGAAAGAGAGAAAGATATTATTAGATAAGAGACTGGCTTGGTGGAAAGACATTTGCAATAATTTCTTACCTGTAATAGTTTTTCTAGTAATTAAATCATAGATGGTTATCATTAATAGATCATAATTAACTTCTAATATCTTGTTCTATCCCAAACATGCAGTCTTATAAATTACAATATGGCCTGTTTTATGTGTATTTGATGCATGCAGCTCAGGTGTCACGCAAGCTGACCTTCCTTTACTTGGCCAATGACGTGATTCAGAACAGCAAGAGAAAAGGACCAGAGTTCACCCAGGACTTTGCACCGGTCATTGTTGATGCCTTCAAACATGTTTACAGGTCAGATTTTATATCACCAAAGCTTTTTGTTAAATTCTTGACCTTATTTAACTCATTGGCTGCCAAAGACCTCTTTTGACGTCTTTTGACATCTTTTCAAATCCAATCGTTCACTGCCAGAAACGGAAAAAGACATCTTTTGCGGTTT
>JAOXYM010000018.1:13600402-13648440 GCA_028567055.1 Leptatherina wallacei
TTTTCAAATCCAATCGTTCACTGCCAGAAACGGAAAAAGACATCTTTTGCGGTTTTTAACGGGGGGTGGGGGGCAGCGGGACAGTCTGTCAAAGCGAAGTAGTGTTGTGGCGCTTCGGTGAAAGCGAGTGTCATGATCAGTGAAAGACACTTTTAATGCTGGCAGCCAATGAGTTAATCAAGCATATTTTATTTTGATTTGCAAATTTGTACAAGTAGTTGCTGGTAGAATTTGGAAATGGAGAAAACTAGATCTGATTGACCTATTTAGGGTTACTCAAAAAAAAGGGGAGGAGAGGGGTGAAACTCCCCACCAAAATATGGTATAGTCGGGTTGAAATAAGTTTTTTGCAAGAATTTAATCAGACTCTTTAAGTGGTTTAAAATGAGTGTGTCTTCTGCTGTTCAGAGAGGGCGAAGAAGGCTGTAAGAAACAGCTAGGTCGGGTTTTATCCATCTGGCAAGAGAGAGCCGTCTATGAGAACATCCTGCTGGACCAGCTCTCACAAGTCCTGTGTAAGTTCATACAACACTAACCTGTAAAGGCTAGTAAGTAACACTTAACATCCAGGGCTGTCTTTTGTTTAACTGAGTGATTAATGACAAGATTATAAGTTTTTTAAATTTTAAAACGATTCATAGTAAGTGGTATTTGTCCATATAATCCATGTCTTAACCAACCTTTTTGCAGGATAAGTGGTCATGGTCAGTTTTCTCTAGCTAGAAACTAATCTTCTTGTCCTATAAATCCTAGATGGAGAAAAGAAAGCTAAGAAGAGGTCATATGAAGAGATCCACCCTTATGATGAGGGCTTTGCCTCCCAGAGCTCACCAGCTGAGCCCCCACAGGTGAAGTCATAGCTCTAGGATGCTAATGGACTTGATACCATAAACACTAGCAGGCCATCTAATGGTCATACTATTGACAAGAAAGTTGATTCTCTGTCGAAATAACTTCCTTTTTCTTTTGTTTGTCTCCCCCCCGCCCATTATTACATGCTTGCATATGCATAACATACTCCCCTGCTCTTTCTTCACCTTGTGTCCTGACTCTTCTTCCACCCTCTACAACAGACAGCAGAGTTAATTCGAGCTCTGCAGGAGCTGGAGAATGCAGCTTCTGGTGACTCTCTGCTGCGTCAGCGTATCTCCTCCCTTCCTGCAGAAGTGCAGGACACGTCACTCCTTCACAGGATCACAGGTGAGCAGGACGACACAAAGCCCTACTTTCTCATATACTAAGGCCCAATTCCAAACCGCCCCCTACACTGGCGGCCGTGGACGGAACTTTAATTGGAGGGGGAGGGCATAAAAAAGATGGGCAGGGAGAGGGATGCCCTCTTCCTTCCACTGGAAAAGGAAAGCACCCTTCGCCATGGCAACACAAAGACGCCTGTGTAGCATTGTGGGACAGTTTGCTGGGTGCACCAAATGCTTTGTTTTTTCCACTGTCCCTGAAACATCATAAATTCAGCAACCATTACAATGACAGGAGCTACATTATACCACACATACTTTAAAGTGACTCCACAAGTCTTTCAATCCCATTACCGTTTGACATTTCCAATCGAACGAATGAATGAATGGTGCTAATTGTGCTTACATCAGCATAGAGAAAGATTTGCTAGTTTTGTTTTCTCTTCCTTAGCTTGGTGAATTTCTGCAAGTTTGACAAACATGCAGGACACATGCGGAACTTGCATCTGAAGATTGTTTCCTCCGTTCAGCTGTTGCACCAGCTGTGAAGTGTGCATTGTTGCGGACTGGCTATTTGAGGGCTGACCAGGTCATTCTCCCTCCACCAGGGGCATAACCAACTTTTTTTTAGAGGTCTATTGAGTGGTTTATCATCCTCTCTCATTGAAGTGCCCCTCTCCTTACTGGATAAAGAATCACATAATCACTAACAGCCACAGTACAACACCAGTGGACTGATTTTAGATCTTTAACTACACTACCGCTTGAAAGTTTCCCCATTTCCCAATAAATCCAATGGGTAAATGATCCCAAACTTTAGATTTTATTCGTATACACTACTGCTCAAAAGTTTTAGCTGCCAAACTCAGTGGGTTGACACAATGACCCCTGAACATCCACAGGGTAAGTAGCCAATCATTAAGTGCCAATTGGCAACATTAAACAGGAAATGTTCAGTAAAACACCCTTCCTGTAACCAAAGTATTACTTGCATACAAAATGGAATGGAAGTGACAAGGTATAAGGGTAATAATAACCCATATCATTTAATTGTTTTTTACAATTTCCCTTGGGATCAATAAAGTATACCTACCCACGGTTGGTTTGCTGAACATTATTATGACGCACACTATGCCACACTTGCTCAGCAGCACTCACCGGCGTTATGTGTACGCTCATAGTGTATTTAAAGATGGCTCGGAAAAACACGTTGCTACTAACAGAATAAACCGTTTCAACAGCTAAAACAGGGCGGGGGACGGAGGGGACCGATACGAAACGTGCAGGGGCATGTCCCATGCATACCCCGTGTCCATTACGCCCATGCCCTCCTCACTACGTGGTTTGGGACGACCCTTAATATGGTGGATTGTCTTTGAGAACGCCCTATCGGAGGGTTAGTGTGTAGGGGGCGGTTTGGGACTGAGCCTGAGGAAACCTTGTGTTAGATGTTTCAGGAATCATATCCATAATGTTGTCAGACACAAAACAATCTGTCAGAGGCAAAAATCTGCACTATTTAATCCAAAAACTGTTTCCTTTAAACTGCAGCTGTTTGGTGGATCCTGCACTTCCTACTTTAAAATTGGGCTGATTCAAAGTGTTTATCATTGTGATCTAGGCTGATGTGAAAGTTGCATCCAGGTTTAAAAATACTTTTAATTTGCTTTAATGCTGCCAGTCGAACAGGCAGCATGACAGCTTTCTGTAAAATTAGATTGATATATGGATAAGAAACCCATTGGTCAAGACTGGTACCTGAACATACCCCATAATCCCATCCCCATTACACACTTTTACTGAACTTAAGATATAAACCTTAATTGTCTCAACTGAGAAAACATCTCTCATTTAACCTTCTCAGAGCAGAAACAGGATACGCATGTTAACTCCTTTCAGACTACTTTGATATGAACACATTTTATGATGCAATCATTTTCATGTTCTCAGTTTTATTTATCATTTATTATTACATCTACCAAGACGTGGAGGTTATATTTTCGGCACTGCAATGTTTGTCTGTCTTGTTAGCAACATAACTCTAAAAGCAATTGATGGATTTTGATTACTTTTTTAGGAAATCTCCCAAATGGTATAAGGAACAACTGATTAGATTTTGAGGGGTGATCTGGATCACCATATGGATCCAGGAATTTTTTTTAAGGTTTCGTTACTATGGGGAGATGGGGATTTTGCCATTACAGCTTTTAACTATAATATTCTGCCCATAATCATTGGCAAAAAAAAAAAATTACAAGAAGACATCGTGGAAGTATTATAATCCCACATTGTTTGAACTGCATCATGTTGATATTCTGGATCTGGTGATCCAGAAGGTTCCAAATATAGGGGGTAAGGTGGGTTGTTGGGCTTTTTTGTTTTATTTTTTTCTTCAGGGGACTGACCTTATGGCTTGGTGGAGGTCTACGCTCACTGAGTGCTTCTACTTGTTCATGTTTCAGTTTTCTGCAGTGGCTGAGAAATAAAGACTAATGTTTAATTATTTACTTAGGCTAACTTTAGGTCTTAGTCGGTTTATCTTTTTGAAAAACTGTATGTATTTAGCAAGACCACAAAGCATATCACCTGTGTCTTCACAAACTGTGTTGTCCATTGACATGGACATACATGGCATGTCCTCTCAGGAAACGGTTTGATTTGTCATTTTGCAAGCTTTTTTTTATTGAAAAGCGTTTCGAGATTTTACTCAAAGATTAGCGTCTGCTATCTGAATGGCAGCTGTAGTTAAACTCCTGTGTAATACATTACCTAATACATTACCTAATACATCAGCCCCCCCCCTCCATGCTTAATGCACACACTTGAATGCTCTACACTGGTGCCAGCAATGTTTAGCAACTTTTAGACCTTTTCAAAACCTTCCAAAACTTTTTTTTTGCAAAGGAACACTTGGAGAAGAATGTATCCAACTTTTAACAGAAAGCACTCCCTGCGCTTTTTGTCTCTTGTGTTTTCCCTCTCTCAATCACTGTGTAGTGATGAATATACAGGGTAAAATGTGCCGGCCGACTACTAAACCACAGTCTGTTTAATGAGAGAGAGAATGAAAAACAGCCACATGACAGTGGACGGGTATTTTGTTGATTTCAGTGTAAATAATCAGTTATAAAAAATGTAATGCCTAATGTATCATATTTGATGCATACAATTTCTGGAGCCTATTGCATCACTTCATAGAAAAACTTGGCTCGAACCCCTGTTGTATACAGTCTGATGCTTGTCTTCTGCCTCCTAGTGGATACCTTCTGCACTACAATTCTTACATGGTAAAAAATTAAATGCTACATACATGCATACATTATTTAAAAAAAAGTTGGGGATTTTTGTCGTTTTCAGAATATGCTTAAATGTGCTTTAACCTTTTACAGGTAAACTTTATTTGTTTATCTCTCAACTTTTGAATACACGAGCGATTAACCGTTAAAAACCAACAGTTTGAACCTTCAATCAACCACTAAATGTTCTTGTTCAATGAGATGGCATCTAACACTTGACAAGTTACCATCAGATTTTTTATATATATATATATATATATATATATATATATATAAGAACTGAGTGCCATCTACATTACCACCCATACCACAAATATCTTGTTCAGTGGGACACACTGGTGCAGTCAATTTACTTGGGTTTTTGGGTTTTGTTTGTAAAGATGCAGTCTCTAAAATATCCCTGAAATCAGATTAAAAGCAAAATTAAGATTGTCCATGATAAATGCTGGTCAGATCTGCCACGGTACTTATTCACATGGTGGTAGTTTACAGGAGAACTTAATGACTCTGCTGAGCTCTGTGCCCTGCTCTGTCTTTGCTTTTCTTTGCTTCAGATAAAGAATCGGGGGAGCGGCTCTCCCGGCTCGTGGAGGAGGCCTGCATGCTGCTAGCAGACTACAGTGGCCGCCTGGCGGCAGAGATTGACGACAGGAGACAGCTCACACGCACGCTAACTGTCTTCTTGCAAAGCCAGAAGGATGGCTTGGTCCAGAATGAGCAGAAACTTGAAGTGCGTGAATAACTTAATTTTTTTCTTTCAATTCTAACTATTTTATCTGTGTATGTTTTGTCTGCCTCACTTGTGTGTAACCCCTATTCAGTCCTCACACTTCTTGTTTGTGTTCAGAAGAAATCTCTCATGCTTTTCAGTATGTTGCATCCAAATGCTTTTTTTTTTTTCAGTCCAAGTGATATGAACAGATGAGGCTTGATCAGATATAGAGTTAGAATCTACATGACATTTTCTGTCAATACTGACAAACGCTTGTAAAATAAATTAAATCATTCCTGAGCTCATTTCAATTTGTGTGCACTGCTCATAAGGTAAGTATTGACTAAAATGGTAATTATGCTTTTTTTTAAATGAAATGATTTGGTCATCACATATCAATGCTTTTACGTGATGACAATAACTTTGCAGCCTTTGTCCACAGGAATCCAAAAGGACAAAGTATTTAATGTTTGATTTGTAATAAAAATAAAAAAATTAAAATTTTGTGAGTGCTTTTTATTTTCCTCTGGAAATTTGTATGATTCATACTTCTCAGTTTCAAACAGTTTTAAGAATGGTATAACGGTATTTAAAATGTCTTGAAAGTAAAATACCTGCAAAGATCTGAATGAAACTCAGCCAAGTGGAAGATTTTGATTGAAGAGAGCAACATGTGTGCTACATGTTACAGTTTCAACCAACACAGCTTCAGTAAAAGTGGGACTGACTGAATTTTTGCACAAGTGACAAAATAAATATTTATTCATTTGGAAGAGTGTCATTTAAAAAAATAAAAATAATTCCACACCTTGATCTGAGGTCAACATGCTGACTTGCATCAACTTCAAAGTAACACACAAAGCTAAACCAGAAAAGAGAAATAAACATTTGAAAGATGCTTCATGTTAATGTAACTTGATAAGAGAACAAAGGCTCTGTTATTGACCTTCAACCCTGTTTCTCATAACTTTCTTAAGCGTTTGGAAGCATTCAAATGCGCCCCCCCCCCCTCAATTACTTTTGATGTACCGTGTAAGTCAAAGTAACTCATGGTCAGTTAAAACCTTTAGAGAAAAAGTTCATTTGAAAGGAACATTACAAATTAGATTTTTTTTCAATGCCTTTACACAACATTTTTACTTTTGTATACTGAGATAACAAATTTGAAATATGCAACTGTGCAGTGTAATCCATAGTATAAATCACATCAGCTGTCAGGTAGTCTTTAGTTAATTTTGTGTTTCTCATTAGTTTATTTGATGCGAATACACATTTTCCTGTCAAGATTTCACTAATTCACTGAAATGCACTAATATAATCTCAATTGAAGTTGCAGGATGTTCGACCTCTAATCTTTTCTGTTGTGTATTTTTTCAGGAATACAAACGCAAACTAGCAAGGGTCACGCAGGTCCGAAAGGAACTGCGATCACGCCTGAACAATCTCCAAGAAGGACTCTACAACAGCTCCTCCAACTGACTGAAGCCTTTCCTCCTCACCACACGTCCCCCTGCTACTAAAACATTCATCCACTGTGATGCAGGACCAGTGTCTGCCTCCAGTGATTTCTGGTTCTCATTTTGTCTCCAACAGATTATTTATTTGCATCTTTCATGGAGAGCTGTGTCAACTATTTGTGTGTAAGCTCATCTTTTGATGTAAAGGTAAAACACTGTAAGTTCAAAATTTATAATCACCACATTCACAACTCATGCTTGGGCTCCTGTCATCTAACTTTTACTGCTTTGAAATGGTATGGCTGGTGTGATATTTTTGTATTTATAGTGATTTAAGATAATACACCAGAGTATTCATCCCGTTAGAGTAATCATTCATAATGATTTGCAGTATTTTGCATTGTTTTTGTAATATTTCTTTTACTTTTTCATGTTTAATTCTTATTTAGGGATCACTGCAGCAGATCCCTAAATAAGGAACTGCAGGCATTGATTTTATACAGTGTATTGAAGGGTATACTTTGTGATGATGAAAAAGCTAAGCAGGAACTTCCACAAAACAAACCTTATGTGATCATCTTTTACAGAAAATCCCTTGTTAAGCGTACACATACCAATGTGCATGTAAATATTTTGGCGTTATACCCACTCTTGTTCATAAGTGCTTATGATTTGTATCTTTGTCAATAAGGATGTGAAAGTTTACTTAGGAAAGTGACACTTGCAATGTACTGAAACATTGAGTGAGAGTGTGTTGTCTTGTTTACCTCATTGCTTCCCAATTTTAAGTCTTGAATGTTGTGGACATGCCTCACATGGCTTGAAAAGTGCCCCAATTCCAAAGCCAGACTAGGAAAAATAAATATAAGTTCTTTGTTTTTGTAAATATGAAGCAGTGCTGAGCTTCTTAGAACCAAATAAACGTCAAAACTCCAGATTGTTACTGTATTGAGTTCTTTACGGTATTGATAATGGCATTTCTATATATATTATCACCAGGGAGCGTAGAACAGGGACCGCTAACCTGTGCGTACTCGCTTTGGGGGCGCTCGTTTTCTCTACCATTACGGCGTTTTCTGTGTAGTGATTCTTGGCTGTAACGGCTCCGCTCACCGGGCCATGCCTTAACATACCGGAAGTAGGTAAAAAAAAAAAAGATGTCGACGTTCTGAGGCTGTGTAAACAGATGCAGGTTATATTGTTAGTAATAACTGTAAATGCACATTATTTAGGGTAATTGAGAAAACACAAGACAAGAGCGAGCCCCCTGCTTTTTTTTTTTTTTTTTTTACTAAGGCCTTCGTTTAGTTACGTTCTGTAGCTATTTAAACAACTGCTAAGCTAAGCTATTAGCTTTCTGACGCGAGAGAAGGGCTGGTGAAAGGCTTTAAAGTTGCCAAAAATGGACAATATCGAAACCCCATACGACGAAGAAGCTCAATTCATTGACTGCACGGTAAGCGTGTTAACGGTATCTACCCAATGTGGCCGGTGGCTTAAGTGCAAAGAAATGGATGCAGCGTGGTTTTAGTACAGTTAGCAAAGCACGCCACAGACGCCAGGCCATACTTACGGAGCAGACCGTAAACGAACCCTTTTCAACTTTAAATGTATTTTGTGTCACTTATTTGGCAGAATTGCATTATATACTTTTAGGTAACAGTTATGAAGATGGATAAGACTGGTTGAATATAGCCCTGTAAACTCAAAACGAGAAACTTGGTGGTGAAAAAATAAACCTAACAGACATCTCCATGAAGCTTTCACACATGATTCATGATTGTGAAACTGTCTGTTTAAAATGTTTGTTTTTTTGCGGAAATTTGGGCAGTGGACGGAGCAAAGGGGCTAATTAAAATATCACTTATATTGAAATAAACATTCACGTGCACCTTGTGGAAATTTTCTTACTTAAAAACCGAAAAGATTTTTCATGTTGTGTTTTATCCTGATAAACAACTAATTAGCAATAATAATTGATGTACGTTTTTCTTTTTTTAAACCAAGGTCTGTGAAAAATCCATCAGGGGCGGTACCTTGTACAAGATACACCTGACCACACCGGGACATTTGAAGGTAGACGGCATGATTTATTTGTGGAAAGCTATGCACTCTGAAAGTTGCATCGAATAAGTAACTAGTTATCACGGGATAACCGCTTTTCTTCAACCTGCTTGTCTTATTTTAGTGTTTTCATTTTTGCAGGTTCAAAATGTAAATGAATAGCCTACCAAATGGTAACCAAATGTATTCCTTTCACTCATTCCAAGCTGTTCTTAAAATCCAGGGGATCTTCTTGTTCTTTTAAAGGTAATTTAATTTCTGGTGTAGTGCATTCTACTCCATCCCACGACCCTTCCTACTCTTTGTGTTGATCAAAAACTTGTGGCTTTTAACCACATGTACAAGGCAGTTTGCTGCTCTGAACCGTCTGAGACATTATCTGTCACTTTCTCAAAATGATCATCCAAAGTTCCAGTGGATTTGAACCGCTTTGTGGATCAGACTGTGGGCAGAGCCAGTCTGAGTAAGGATAGAAGGGGAAAACGTCTTTTTCAACAGGAAAATCCTTCAGCGTCGTTCTTTGCGTTTATTTCACAGAAGAAGTTGTGCTTGAGAAGCATCCATCAGTGGATGTGTTTCGCTCTCCTCAACAAGCTGGTAGCAACCAGTTATTCCTCATAGGACATTGAGGGTTCTGAAATGAAGTGCTTCGATCCCAAGCCCCCACTTTCAAGCCTGGTAAGGTGGATTCTTGAGAATTCAGGTAACTCTGGGAAATATGGTTTGATCAAGATAAATACTTGCACATCAAGCGTCACATTGGTGACATCAGAAGGCAAAGTGTCTTCATCTCTTCGACCATGCGACCAGAAAAGAGTAACTGAAAAGTGTTCAGTTACTATTTTGGTAAAAAAACCAATGAAGCAAATGAAGACAATGAAGATGTTTGTTTATCATGTTTGAAGGGCTGGTCGTTTGAAGAAGAACCAGGAGTTGCACCTGGGCCTACTGCCACAAGAACTTTTAACCTTTGTATATGGGACACCAGCTCGACCAGTTAAGGAATTCTAAAACATGAAAAATCTATGTAGCATTTTCAGTTTGCTGGGACCATCTTCTTTTTTTGGCCTTTGGCTACGCTGGATGCTTTCCACCACTTTCCTGCTTTCTTTTGGAAAGGGACTGCAACACAAACTCCTTTCCTCCAGTCCGTTGTTCCTTTTCAAGCATCCTTTTCAACTTGATGCTGTTGCACCTTTGTTGTACCTTGACATTCTGTTTGTAAGGTATGCAAGCACATTGGGGAGGTCTGAGTTTATGTGCCTCATGAGATGGCAGCATTAGTAATGGCGTGTGCTTAAGGCGATGACAATGACGTGACAAAACAGCTTGCTGTAAACATGGACACTGTTGCTCATCCTTTGATTACATGATGTCAGCATGTTGTCTGAAAGCTGAGTTGGTGCAACGCTATGTCTGTTTTGTCAGAATTTACAAGCAAAGCTGAGCAACGGCAGGATGACAAGGATGCTTTCCTTACAATTATATTTCATGCTCTTTGTCTGAAAAGGAATGAAAACACAGATGTTAACCACATCTCTTGGAATGTGAAAGCCTGCCAGGGTTTGCATGCCGTAAATGTCACATGGCATGCGCAAGCCTCTGTGTGGACACCTCTGGTATCCGCCAGTTCACTGTGACAACGTGGACTTGTCCACTTGATCTGCTGGATACCTCTTTCTGTAGATGCTGATCTACAGTGCATGAATTGAAGAGGGTGTATTAATAAGAAAAGAGATGCCTGCAGTCCTAAGTTTGAGTCAAGCGAGTGTAACTCGTAAGAAGGCAGATGAGATCAAGTACCTTTACTGCACCTCGAGTGAGCTGTGGTTTTGGTTAACCATTATGTCTGAAAAGAAACGTGTATGCTTCCATGATCTAACGTTTTCTGTTTGTAGCAGAGGTGAACAGCAAGCTTCATGGTTATTCAGCACAAATTGACTTAATATTCTATTGCTCTCCTTTCGTTCCCGGCAGAGAGAGGATGTCCTTGTTGATCAGGGTAAGTAATTCTTATTTTAATCTTTTCTTTAGTCCCCCCCCCTTCTGGTCATGTATAGATTTACTTTCTATTCTCACAAATAAATAAATTTACTTGTGAGTTAATAGTCTGTCCTGGTTGAGAACTCAAAACAAATTAAACTGAATCTGTTCAGCTACTTCAAAGTCAGCTGTACAGAGAGAAAGATGTCCATATTATATGGGTGTTCCCTGTGTTTTTTCATACCATTTTTAAAGGATAATTTTTCCCGAGCTATGGCAAGCCCTGGTCTCACCTATCTTAACAAATCTCAGGAGACTGGGAGCATTGACTATGAGCCAGGCTTCAATTCTGGTACACTGTCTCGCTGCCTCTTGTGCCAGAACTGATTATGGCCATGACTGGTAAGGAAACGAAAATGGTCCACTTCGTGAAGTGTTCCAGGTGTTATGAACCCACAGAGAGGACAAAGCAAAACCTTGCCACTGACGAAAAGCTGGTGAAATTTTAGGGTGGACCAGTGTTTATGAAGACCGAACAGACCATCACCATGGACGATGAGAGAGGGTCACTTGACCTCACAGATCTCCTTTTTATATAAACAATACCAAAAAGAGTATGGAAATTAACCCTTTCACAAACCTTTTCAAGCCAGGATTGATGTGCCTTGGTTTGGTGCTATTTGTGAAAGGGCAAAAGCAGAAAGAGGTGGTCGGAGTTGTCCACCTCTGATATGCCTCTGAGCTGGCACGGTAGGTATTAAGAACCGGCACAATTGTTTGCTTTCATGCATCAAGTGAGCCTCGTGGCATGAAAGTCTCATGCTGTGATAATGTGCGATATAAGTGGTTGGCATGCTGCGGAAATAAAAGAATAAACAGCCAGCACAGAATCGTACTTGCTGCGATTCAACAAGGATAATTGAACATTTTGTGGTCATACTGCACACCAGCGCTGCTGAGTTATCATGCTGCCTCTGATTCTGCAAAGCCTTAAAGATTTGTGAATCATTACGGTGCTTGAAGAAACCTGGCTTTTTTTGTTTCATTTGCCAATGAGCAAAAGCGGCTTTTAGTGGGGCTCGTCACTGCAGCCATATGGCGGAATTCATCTGTGAAAGGGGCTAGTGGTTATGGGAGTTGAAGGTAAGTGTCTTAGGAGTGGAGAACTAGAAAATCTTCCATAAAGTAGTCTTAAAACAGGAAGTCTAGTAAATGCCTTTTAGTCTACAGATTGTATATTTCAGTGTTTCCCCTATCAGGTCCCCCACTCTCCCAACGGCACCCCCTCTCCCACCCACACTCACCCCCACCCTCCCAAGAAGTTCCAGTTGAACTTTTTGCCGTCGACAATCGGCCGCCATCATCAAGACTCGATCGCAGTTGTTAACACTCTGTTGCCTCTGCCGCCGTTATTAACCCCCCGTCGCGCCACCTGCTACCCCAAAGCCAAAAACCTAGGGGAAACACTGTACTTTGTCATCTTAAATTCAGTGGCTTCTTGTAAACTCAGTAATTTGCCACGAAGCATGAAGTTGCTGTTTCTTCATAGAACATCGTACTCAACCACCAGAATTCTGTAACACTAATAGCAGTCCCAGTCTGACAACAACTGCACGCATATCCACTCACTGCTACAACACCATGTTGGGTACAGGAAGTTGGCTCCATGTCCCAAGTACTCTTGGATTTTAAAAACTATTTTTAAAAAATCACATGATCTCTCTCATGCCTGATGTAAAAGTTGTGATACATGTCCCTGATGGATGTTCTGTGACGTCTCCTACAGAGGAAGCAATCTGTACATCCGCTGAGACGTCCCGGATAAACCCAAGCCCAATTGGCAGCGATCGTGGCCTGCTGAATTGAGAGGACTGTTCATTGCCATCATTTCAACATGATTTTGATGTTCACACAGGGAGTTTTGGTTGAATAGACCATTGCGAGAAGACCATGGCCATCAGGACAGAAATGTTTCATCATGGAAAAACTGGCATCAGTCAGGAAAGATTTGTTTTTATTGAGAACTGAGAAGCCTTTTCCTCCAAAGCTGAAAATAAACTACTGCATCGGTCACTGGCCCTTTTCACTTCTCGAAAGCCTCTTGCTGGTATCCTTCCCAACAACCAGTCATCTGTTTTGATCACCAGGCATAATCTTTTTTTGCCATCAACAACTAGTCTATCCTCATCTGTTGTTCAGCATACACAAGAGACAGGAACAGCAAGAGGGGAGAAGAGGGAGCTGTCATGGGAACTGAGAAAAAAAGCTCTTACGGGAGCCGAGATGAGCAAATTCGGCTGAATGTGAGGTGGAAAATATGTTTCTCAGGAGGATGGTTGGAAATGGGATTTTGGCATAAGCGTTCGTGTCTTGCCGGAGTGAGGGTTGAAAAAAGGAAAAAACGGGGACGGCTGAAGTGGTACAAGCCGTTCTGCAGTTGGGTGTTTCGGACTTCATGGGACAAGTGGATTCGGAGGCGTTAAGGGAAACTGTAGAGGAACATATTCTGCATGCCTCTGCATCAAACAAGCTTGATGTGTATCCAACTCTGAGATGAACTCTGATCAGAAAAGGAAACTCCATTTGTGCACGTTTTATGACCTGCACCGTGGAGGGACATTATCCGATTTCCTGATGGAGCTTTATTTGTTTAAACTGAACAAATGATATTTGCATTTTAATTGTTTATGCAAACACATTTAGTTTGTATCCATGAGCATATCTTTGGTTATTAGGATGTATTAGATGGTTTTATAATTACATGTCAAAGGAATATGAGATCATCTCCCCAGTTCTTAATTTTTCTTTTTGACCTGAAGACTTTTTGGACACCAGGTCGAAGAATTGATCAATATAGTTGTTTATTTCAACATTAAGAGTTACTTCAGAATACATTCACTGGATGCCCATTTTCAACTGCCGGACACCACACAGTAAAAAAACATGTATGCTCATTTATGTTAGATTCCTAAGATTAGTATGTAAACTGATGATATCAGCTTATCAGCAGCAGTCCAGTTTTGGCTTCATGGTCCTTTTTTATATATCTCATTTGAACCCCTTTGATTTTCATTTTTATGAAGTCATCCACTAAGAAGAAATAGGATATGGTTCAGAGTGCTTATCGTAGGAATTAACTGACCAGTCAGCACATTTTGTGACAAATATCTGGAAACCAGCAGTATGTTAAGTCAAGATTGCTGTGATCTGGAAAACAGGTAAACACAAAAGATGGTCAAGGATATTCGGTAACGTGTCTCGTAGATAAACTGATACAAGGAAGCTTTTCACTGGTATTTGTACTGTTCTTTGATTGGACTATGCATTTGATGAGGACTAAAAATCCTCATTGCTGTGTTTCCCTTAACTAACGACCAGCATTTGATCTTCCAGGGCTGGCTGTCAGACGACACACCGTACCCATATTTAATGACATTTGCGAATATGTGGACTACCTGAATCTTGATGAGCCCATCATTGGTGAATATAATGAATTTTTATTTTATGAAATCTTTTTTCTTTTAATTTCCCAAACAAATCTTTCTTCTGCTGTTTGTTTATTAGGTTTGGGCTGTTTGGATGAAATGCCTAATCCTGACCCACAAACAGGCCCCAAATACATGTGCAAGTTATGTAATCACATTTCAACCTTGGCAAATATGGTCTGCCACGTGATTGGACGTAAACATAGACTGAAATACATAGTAAGTACAATTTATTTTTATTTTTTTTTAAGAATAAGAAAAGTAATGAAACATGGTTGGCTCTGTTTCGTTTTTCATTTAAGAATGTAAAATCGTTGTGCTTGTGTAGGAAGAAAAAAGGAGCGACTTGGTGACCTGGGATGGCGTAACCGTTAGAAACCAAGGGGGGAAAGTTATGAAAGCCAAAGCAGAGATAATAGAGAGACAGGATGGACGAGGAACTCCAAAAGTAGGATAACTTCAGATGAACAAATTATCAGATGATGCTCTTTAAAATCCTTCTAATTCTGATTGTAGCATATTGTTTTATTATTTTCATTTCAGGCAATGGTGAGAAGGGGCCCTGAGGGCATGTTAAACATCTCAAGAGGTACGTACATGCAACCAGAGGTATGCAAATTATGTCAGATGGACTGGTGTCCTGAACCTAATATGGATAAATTTCACAATATACTGTAGAGGGAGAATGAAGATAAAGTTATGCATTATTAGTTAGCATTATATCAGTAAGGAACATAATCAACAAGTCAGTTTCATTAGCACTTTGTAGAATGGCAAGTACAGCAAATGTGGCTTGGCATCATCACTGCTACACTGATTCACAAAGTATCACCTTTGTATGGATTTTGGAAGTTTCAAGTTTCTTTTATGTCAATTTGCTTTATTTCAGTACATACAGGAAATCATGCTGGCTGTTCTCTAAGGCCACAACCCTGCTAAACAAACACACACACAAGTCAACAGTGACAAAAACACAGCAAAAAATACAAAACAAATTAAGTAATAGTATAAAATCAAGTTAAGTATGGCACATTTTAGTCAGTTACAATTTTGTCAATTTTCCTTTAGATATGAAAGAGAAGAACAAAGTTAAATGGGGACCAAACACATCCAAACATTCAAAAGAAAAACAATTTATTTTTTAGACTAGGATCTACTGAATATGGACAGTTGCACATCAGCATTTGTGATATTGTATTTTATTTATCTATTTTTTTACATTAGAAATAAAATGACACCCACATGTTTTACTCTTATTCTTTAGTTCCCCAAAGGAAGATGCAAAATACAGACCAGGACATTCATCAGAGAGGCTTTCAAGATGTGCCACCACTCTTGCCAGAATTCAAGGATTACCACAGAAGGAAGACTACTGATGGGTACTCAAACATGCCTGTCTTATATCCTGATGAACCAAACATGAATAGGAACACAGACTCATTCAGCCGTGATCGAGTTGAAAAGGAACTGCAAAGAACAGATTACAGGGAAGGACTGAAGTACAGAGAAGACTATATGAAGACTGAGTATCATAGTTCATATCAAGGCAAATATGTTGAAGAACAACAAAGAAGTGGTGTACTTGACCCATGTGATGTTCCCAAGCATAATTATAGAGAGCAGATGCCTCGTTGCCAGGCTCAGGAAATGGGGTATTACCCAGAACAGGCTCCTCCTTATAAAAGACCCTACCAAGGAAGAGATGCTCTAGAGGAATTCTACGCTGAGGAAGTTCGGCGTGGGCAACTTCGTTCTCATGAATATCAGCCCTCCCAGATGGTGTACCCGGAAGGTGATAAACAACAATGGTCTCTGGAGAGAGAATCTGATAGACATGATGGCGGGAACAGATCACACAAGCAGGGATCAAGTGAGCCAGAGGCAAAGAGGAGGAATATGTTCGCTCCTCTGGAGAGTGACCGATCACGTGATAATTTATTTGATATAGTCAAAGATTACCATCATGAAAGAAGCAAACCATATGAAGTGGAGACATTTGATAACCCTGGGCCCAGCAGAGCTTCATCCTATGTCCCTGGAAGACACATTGAAGTTTCTAATACCATTTCTAATATCCCAGAGCCATTCCAGCGTTTCCTAAAAGGGGGTCCTAATAATGAGGGACGCAGTAAAAGAAAAAGCCGCTTCTCCGATGCCTCTCCAGAGGAACTGGAAATGACTAAGGAGATGTGAGTGTAAAGAGTATTAAGCTGTCTTTCAGAAAACTGACTCGTTCTATTAATTCATTTAATATTTCATTTGATAGTCTTTATCTTTTATGTTTTTGTGACTTAATGCTAACCTTGTGTGATTTTCAAATAAGCTTCAGAGATGGATATGGAACTTCATATCCAGGGACTGGTGGGGATTCCAGACAAATTGGTGCACCACTGAGACCAGAAATCAATGTAACACAGTACTCGGACCTCTACGGTGAATCGCAGGTAGCTAATTGTAAAATCTGGCTGCCAGTACGTTATACTCTGAACTAATCTGCAACATTTATGCAAGTATTGTGTTATAGTAATGTCAGACCTGTTCTTTATTTATTGGTTTATTTTTTTTCTTTAAGAGTCAACATCAGCCTGAAGATTCCCATAGAGGAGGCTCAGAATCACAGGGTGTCTTTGATATGCTGGTAAAATCACAAAGTTTTTGCAACATTCCTTTCAGTCAGTGTGTCAGAGATGTGTGTGTTGTGTTATGAGTCCATTCACTAAGAGAGGTCTTTTTTTTTCTCTTTCGTCACATTCTATTAGAGAAACGTTGAAATTGAGAACGCGGATGAAGCCGAGTTCCTGAAGGGTAAACTTTGCCACCTTCTGAAAGAATTCAAGACCAAAAAATTGGAGAAAGCTGCGGTATGCATCATTCAGCACACGGCCATTCTTTCTAGCAGATCTTTACAAATACTGGCCAGATTAACCAAGCGTATGTTCATGTTGTTGTAGCTGGATAGTCAAAGTCAACCAGGAATCTCCAAAAACTATGGTGACTTAAAGCTGAACCCACAACTGCCTCGACAACACCGGTACGAGAGAAGCTTAAGAGAAGATTCTGACCATAGACGACCAGAGGCCCGCGATTTTGGAAGTGGTCATAGACGGGGCTGGAAGCAGAATGAACATAGACCACAGGAACAGTACAAAGAATACCATCGTTTTACACAAAGGGAACCCAGACAGTCAAACAGAAGCCATTATGAAGGTATAGTGTGTTCACATGATTCTTTGCAGACCACGCACTTCTGGGTTAATTTCACACATTATCTCGAGAAGAATCAGGACACTTCCAAGGACGCACAACAGTTTGTTCACCTCGAAAGCAACCACATGACGTGTAGATATAAAGGAATACAAAGTATTTGAAAATCTGAGTGTGTCTTCACTTAAATTAAGATCAGTTAATGTAAGTCGTAGCGAAAGTCTCTTTCATGTTCCAGCCAGAAAAGCTTTCAGTTCTTCCACACCCGAGTGTTGACAAGCCGACACTTTTCTCTTCCAACACAGTTATTTTCTCTTTGGCAAAATGTTCTTCCAGCTGGCAGTTTGTATAAATGGTTCGTTACTCTGCAGAAAGATCTCCTTGGTTCCATTTCTTTCATTTAGCATCCAACATTCCTCTGTACGTCCCCAGTTCATGACCCCATGAATAGATACAAGTTCACCCAGAAATTTATTAGATAAACTGCACCCACTGTGGCGTTCCCTTCTCTATGCTTTACTGACCCTGAGTGGTCTGATTTATTCCTCCCCATCCTCCACATAATCTCTTGACCAAGGATGAGGTCTTTCCTGAATCGTAGCGTCAACAAATTCAGTTTAACCCTTTTCACTGAGCTGCCACCTCACTTTCCTTTTGCAATTTTAGAGATCTCACTGTAAATGTGAGGTGAATTAACAGGATTTATATAAGTTGTGGTGAAGGGTCACACAGGTGCCTCTTGTAGAGTAACTTAAGCTGTAGTTTTTCAGGAGCTATGGTTATGCTCCACTAAGTTTGACACAACTTGTCCAAACAGGGAACAGTGCAGTTCATGTTCTCCCATGTGATTTTGTTGGTTTCTTTCTTTCTTTTAAGTTAATTAAATGTTATTTTGTAACAATCAATTGAATCCTTTATCACATAAATTAGACCCCATAGTATCAGATTTATAGATTTTTTTGGTCTTGAATACATTTTTAAAAGATGTAAATAAAGTGTTAGTTTATGAAAAGTCATTTGAATTTCTCATAGTTAATACAATAAAAAAACTGCAAAACAAAATTAGGCTATATCCAAACTGCAGTCACTGGGTCACCAAGAACGGAGTGGCTTAAAGGACTAGGTGGAGCAGGAAAGAAACTGGAAAAGCAAAGGAGGTGTAACGGAGACCCCAAATTCACTTTGGCTGACTACCAGGAGCTAATCTAATTTGCAGAGCAACACAACAGCTTCTTCAGCTGGTTTCACAGCTGCTAAACAACCACTAGTTAGATGAAGTGAGTAGTGTCCATCTAGTGCAGGGGTGTCAAACTCCGGTCGTTTACGTCACATGCGATGGAGACGTAGAAGGAATACTTAGTTCTTTTCTCAGTTTATTCTTTTTATTTTCATTTTTCCAAAGCCCAAGAGCTCCTGACCTGATGAGGGCTTTCAGTAAGGACTTTTAATTCTTGGCATTAAACACAAGATGTATAATCCTGGCACAATCCTGTCACCACGAAACTCAAACCAAACTTCCCTGTTAGGCAAAAACAAATAAATCCCTTATCAGTAGTGTCAGTGATCCGTAGAGCTACTCTAATCAAGCAGGACCATACTTGCTATAATGATAACTATTTATAAAGCGCTTTCAATCAAAGGGCTCTACATGGCAATCAAAGACATAAACCAAGAGTAAAACAGACTAATTAAGATGTATAACAAAATGAACAAGTGGGTCTTTACCTTTGCTTTGAATACTTTGAATACAACAGAACATGGCTGCCTATGTTCATATATTTCTTTACTTTGATGCTGCAAAGTCCCACTGCCCTGACAAACACCTTTTTAGAAGGCATTTTATTCCGGCTGGGGTCATCAGTTCAAACAGATTAAACAAGACAGTGTACCTTTTACTTTCGTGAAACTGTTTTAATTAATTCAATTCTTGTTTGATAAGCATGTGTAAATGTGCATTGTTAATTGTCGAGCATTGTCAAAGGAATGTTTCTGTTACTTGGTGACTAACAATCTTGCCTTCTTTAGATGAACCAGCACGCTATCCTGAAAGGTTTGAAGAACCCATGGGCCCTCATGACTACAAGCCTGCTGTTGAGGAGTTTTATGAACCTCACTCCTCTGCACCTTCCCTTAACATGGAGCATGTGGGCATGATGCAGAGAGATTCCCGCTACTCTAACAATCTTGACAAAATCACCTCTGCTCTGCTGGAACTTGTGGCGAGAAAATGATCTTTTTCTTTTTTTTGATGATTGTTTAAAAAAGAAAAAATACATATATATTTTGATGGAATGACCAATCTTTAACAGACTATTTGATGTTAAATTTCTAACTTCATTTTCATTTTATTTTTTTATTATATTAGCTTGATTTAGAAACTTAAACATAGACTTAATTTACATTTTGAATGTTTGAGGCTGTTTGTTGGTCAACAATAAAACATTTGTCTACTGCAGCTGTCATTTTTCATTAAAGTACTACATATGATTAATTCAAAAATATTTTAATATTCTGCCATGATAGTTAAACTTAACTTAAACCTATTTACTATTGGCTTTGGTGAATATTTCCGGTTGTTTTTCTTTATTCTTTTTAAACATTTACATTATGTTTACATCAGCCTTTTTTGAACAGATCTGGCATCAGTATCTTAACATTAGCAGTGCAAGAGATAACACATTTTAAATACTACTTTTAACTGTTCTCCTGCTACAATAAAGATTTGAGGAGATAATAAAGACCAATGTTGGCGTCTGAAATACCGGAGTTAAATCTTATTCTCGGTCTCCCGAGCAACGTAACCTCTACGTCATTGCGTTAATGCGTACAGCTATTTCCGGTTCGAGTAAGCAGCCATCTTGTTTCCCTTTGCTAGCTAAATAAAATAAATAATACGCTGAGCCGGATTTCACTTCGAAGCCGTTAAAGAAAGTGAGTAAAAAACTAAAATTATTTAATGTGTGTAGTGTTTACATAAAACTTGTCGGTAAAGGGTTGAAATGGGGGCAATTACTTCGCTTCTTTTCATTTGCTGTTCTTGACCAATAGACGATTGTTTTGGAAGATGAGCATAGGCGCCATTTCCCTCCCCGCTCTCTGAGGCGCTTATTGGTGGCCCGCTGAAAGGATCACGGGCGGTCAGGAAACTGGCGTTTTTTGTCCACCATTTTGGCTCTCATTAAAGTGCTTTTGAAATTCAATGGCTATTTCTAGCGGACCCCGAATGGTGTCAGTTGCAGAACGAACTTAGCCTTAAAAACCTTGATTGGTGGAATCTAGTCCGAGGTTTGATTGGTCTGAAGGACAGATCCAAACGTTGTCTTTATTGGTTAGGCTGTTTCTTCACAGCTTTGCAAACTTTCATATGGTGGCAGGACTCGTAAGCAATTAGTGATTAATATCGCACGTTCCGCGATTAGTCACCCGTACTGTCCTGCGGTCACCAGTGTGCATCTCCAACAAGCTAATATTAACTTCACTATTGATAGCATGAACTCACGGTTACCAGTGACCATCCATCCGTATATTAAACACTGGTGCTTAAGGTGTGTGCCAGACAGCTTTTCCGTTTTTGATAGCTGAGATGTTGAAGTTAAATTGTACGGTTTGTGATTGTCTTGCTAATTATGCCGTCCTAGTGTAATTCATAAATACATACTGACTTTAATCTGCTAGCATAAGACGGAGCATTTGTTTCACTGCCACTGGACTTAACTAGTCATAATGTAGCAGCCTCATTAAAGTGGAATACCGTTAAAGAATGTTTCCTGTGAGAATTTGCCGTGACACTTGTATGTAAATAAAATGACGTATTACATAAGAATTTATCTTTCAAACTTCTTTAAATGCCTGATAACAATTTATCAGAAAAGAGACACTATCAAGATATAAAACTACCAGATAGTAATGTTATATATAATACACAGCATTTCAGAAGATTTAAATAGATACAGAAAATGATTAATTATTAAATGTTTATTTTATCCAGTTTATTATTATATTTTGCATAAGCTACCATATGTGTCACTTGTCTATATAAAGATAGAGACTTAAAAGATGTTTCAGTTTTTCCCCTCCCTTTGTTGGCAGAGTATACAAATATGGTGAACAGTTTAGTCTTACAGCCTCTCCCACAGTTTCAATTTCTTACAACAAACCAAATCTAGAAATTCAGTGTATGTTTTGTCAAGCATTTACTTTGTATTCAAAATGTCAGGATATTTACTTCTTTCGTGGAGCATTATATGAATAATCTTTGTGCAAGTCAGTCAGCTAAGCATTTAGTTTTGCAGGTGGTCATGTCTTTGCATGTTTGTGGGTGAATGCATTGCTTGGCTTGGCCACCCTGAGGGTTCTGTGTGTTTATGAAACCCAACGTGTGGTTGGCGCATGTTTATCTCTAAACAGTGTCAGTGAGAGCAAACATGTCCCCGCTACGGGCTGTCCAGGTCATGGGAAGGTCTCATTTGTGTGGTGACCTTGCCAGGTGTCATTACTGAGGCATTTTGGGTAGCCAGCATGCACCAATAGATAAAACTGCTCTGGCATGGCAGCCATGATGGACAGATTAATCTTTGTGCAGCTCCCCTTTAATCATTAACTGGATGCCTGTAGTACCTGTTCTAGTCCCCATGCACCTCACAAAAATAGAAAAGAGAACATTTAGCTTTGTTTCTCTTGAGTCTCTATCTTGTTCCCCCCCGCTCCATCCACTTGTTCTACCCCCTCCCTTCCTGTAACAACTCTCCTCTCTGTCCTTCATCCTTCCGGTTCCCCTCCCCCCTGAGTTTTTCATTGATGGGGCAGGTTTGCTCTCTTTCACTCTCTCTTTAGCCCGTTCTCTTCGTCACTACTGTAGGGATTTGCAGTCATATGCAGCATTAACTTCAGGCAACACTGTCATTCAGTTGCTTCTTAACACTTAATTGTCTGAGCTGTGCTTTTTAAAATAAGTTTATGTATTAGATATGGAATAACTGATTTAGTTGGTGGTGCATAAAACATCATGAGTTGCACACATGAGCAGCAGTGTCCTGCTTTGGTGTTCTAAAGTAAAGGTTTCTGCGTAGAAAGTATGCACATTAAACTAGTGAATTAACAAGAAGGGCATTGTATGACATTGCTGACGTGGTTTTTGATGACGTTTTAATTGTGGAAGTTGCTGTGAGCATAGTTTTTGGGGTCAAGACAACAATGTCTTTGTTTACAGGCTTTCACCCATATCTGTTAAGTCTTGTTTAACCACAAATGGAGCAAAAATCAAATGCAATCTTTTTTCCCCCTTTATCTTCCACAACTCCTGTCCAGTCAGCTGATTCATGAAAAATTTATTTTTAGAAAGGCCCTAAAATGATTTGCTTCATGGCGACTGTGATTACTTTTTTTAATTCCTAAATTTGACCCCCTTAATTAGTTTTCATAAAATGCTACATCACATTGACATTATTCAGATGAGTCATACATTTGTTTGATATTGTTATTCAGCTCATTTATATTCCAAACAATAACAATTTGTCCCTCTTTAAATACAATATTGCCTGTACAAGAAATGTCATTATTGCAAGTATGCTGGTTAGAGGCTAAATGCTTGCAGTATGTACCTGTGACTGTGAGCAAGGATAAATGAGAAAGCAAGGACAAAATGTGCATTTGTGTGGATGTGCATGTGAGACTGTGTACACGCATGAGACGGGGAGGCTGCCTAGTATGCTTTTGTACTTTAAATCATGTGGATGCAACATGCGGCATCCATTCTGGCACTTCATTTAACCAGTGAGGACCAGCCTGGCTGCCTGCATCACTGTGCTGTCTGCCTATAGCAGCAGAGTGGAGGCGGGGCAGAGGGAGACATTTAGTTTGACATTGTAAATAAGCAGAGACCAGTTGTCAGAGAGCAGCCCGTGGAACCTTTCTCATCCGACCAACAACAGGAAAAGGAGAGATCGCCTGAGAACAAACGATGGAGAGGCAAGCCAACATTAGTACACTATCTGTGGAGCTTTCTACAACTTTATCTGCTCTTTTTAGCCTTTTCTCCTCTCTACTCTCTCTTCCTCTTTTCTTTTCCCTGACCCCTATCCTGCAGCTCAAGGTAACTTAGAGCAGGAAGTTGGCTGTCGGTAAAAGGGGGTTGGGCGGAGGAAAGAGGAGGAGCAGGGGATGTGTCAGTGCTGATTGGTGTTTGTTGCATCCAATGGCACAAGAGCACCCTGTCCTCGCATTCGTTGCATGTGCCAGAGTGAGGTGGGAGCCGGGTGTGAGGCGGGGTTTGAGTATCATGTAGCATGCTAGATTGATTACTCTTGAATGTTAAAGGGGAAGGAGGCAACAGCAGATTTTTGTCTGTGAGTCGGGAGTGCCGCTGTACTGTTTGCCTGCTGCTGTGCTGCTTTTCTGCTCCTTCTTCACCCTCTTCTTTGAACCAGGCCATGGGTCAGCTCAAAGACAAACACACGGGTCACTAGCCAAGGAAAGGGTGAAGGGTTAGAGTAAAAAGACAGATAAAGGGATGGTGATCAAGTTGAGGGGGACTTTGTGAAAAGAGAAACAGGAGAGAAGTCTAGGACATTGGGGGACTGTTGAAGGAGACAGGGCAATGTGTAAAGGGAGAGTGGGAAAAAGAAAGGGGGAGGGGTAGAAGAGAAGGGGGTGCTTGCTCTTCACTATGTCCGGGTTTAGAGCTTTTTTAAAGCCGTCCAGTGGAGCCAGAGTGCCTTTTGTGTGTTGATACGATCAGGGGACTAGAGGAAGTAAAGGAGCATGAGAGAGTTTTTCCTGTCAACCTCTGTGCCGCTGCTCTCAAGGAGACTTGAGCAGGGCTATCTGTTTCCATCTATTCTGCCGTGCTCCAACTGGGCAGACCGTTTACCATGAAGGGCATGGGGGTAAGTCTGACGGCTGAAAACACACACAACTGAGTTGCTCTGAGTTTTGGAAGAAATTGTTCATCTCTCTTTACTCTTGGATGTCTTTCCATCACTCTCTGCAATGAAGAGAAAGCGGCTGTCCTCAATCCCCCCCTCGTCCTTCTTGTCCTGTAGTTCTCACCTTGGTAGATTTGGTGTTGTATCCCTCATCCATGTCCTTCACCTGTCACTTCATCTCTTTTCACCAGTGTTGATGTTTTAGATAATCATATGTGGGTGCAAAAATTCTGTTGTTTGTTTTTGTTTGAATGTTTGTTTTTCCCAAATCTTCAAACTAATAATGTAAAGTATAGTCAGTCTGTCTTTGGATGTCACTTGTTTTGACTTTGGACTGTCATGTACACAAACTGCCCTCTTATTTACTGTTTGGAAGTACATAGTTGCCAGATACTGACTTAGTTGGTGGGGTTAATATCCTTGGGGCCTGTAGCTCCAGTGCATCACTCCTGACACCCCGCTTTTTTGCCTGACCTTCTTGTTCACATGTTGGCGTCAGACAGTGACGCAGAGCTGAGCAGCAAGGAAGGCATCCGTGATGAAAAGAGATTTGATGTATATGGAGAACTCTGAGAAGATATCTCACAGTGTTATCACATTGTTGGTGTCAAGGGGTCCCCAGGGGTGGAGGTGCAGCTGGTTGCAGTGACCTCAGCACCCCCCAGGCCCCCTCCCCGACAGTGCCAGACGCCCAGATGGGACAGACTGTCAGCCTGTCAGCTTCAGGGGCAGGGGAGGCTAATAGTTTGATCTGATCTCTTCTGATGGAGTCTTCGGAGGATGCCACTTCTCTCACTTGCCTCTGACTCTCTTCTTTTGCTCTCTAATTGAAAGTTTCTATTGGTGCCTTTGACAAAACAAAGTCCCGTTGGGGAAAGAGAAAGGGAGAGATTGAGAGAGAGAGACTAAAAATAACTCTTAAGTTGAAGCCCTTGCTGCCAAATCCCAGGGTTGGCTGCTGTCTGCATGAGATTTGAATATTATTTGTGCCCTTGACTGAATTATAGGCACACCAGGGTAAGAAAAAGAAAACAAAACAAGCCAACCAACTGGCCTTTCAGCTCATCAGTAAGGTGACCACTACTGCTGTACGCTTACTCCTTTTTTCTTGCATTCACTGGGATTTTACATGTGTACACTGTCACGAAAGATGGTGTGTGGGCTTCCAGGGGGAGTCAGCTGTGTTCCAGCTAGTAATATGCAGGTACCTTTAGCCCTGCCTACTTTGACGCCAGAGACTGGGCCTAGCATTGGATGAAGGTCACAGGAATGTGAGATTGACTCCTGCAGTATCTCTGTCAGCAATGAGAGGTAGGCATAGGGAGGAAGATGAGAGGAAGTGAAATTCAAAGAGGAATGCAAAACACAGCTAATATGTACAGTCTGCAATGTTTTTATTAAGCTACTTAGAAAGTACAAAGCCTGAACCACTGGGGTCACTTAAGTGCTGCAGTGAAAGTTGGAAAACCTGTCCTTTTCTATCCTCCCCCTCTCCCTCCCCTTCTCTCTTTCATCTCTTTTTCTCCCTCCTCCCTCTCCGGTTTCTCTCTCTCCTCTGTTGAATGACCTTGGGAGATCAGTGACTAGCACTTCCTGGAGTTCGCTTGAAGCGGAACCAAGGGCAAAGTTTGCAGGCCCGTTTGGTCTGCTACTTTGGTCCAGCCAGGCCAGAGAGATGATGTTGCACTGCAGTGTACACTGAGCATGTCCATTATTAAAACCCTGACTTCTCTGAATATATACGTATATAGATATTTTGAATAATCAGAAATTTGCACCAGCGTATGTGAAAATATTGTGTGCGTCTGAGTAGTTAATCTATAATTCCTGGCTCGGAATTTCTTCTTTACCCGCTTTTTTTCTTTCTTTTACCAGAGTAAATCATCTACCTGCATATTGTACCCATGCCAGTCTGTTTTTGTGTTATTTGCGATCGGGGTCGTCTCTTTGCTTCAATAGTTCCTGACTTGCACGCACATCCCTTTTGATTTAGGGCAATGCTTTAAAACTAATGTTATCATGACGTTTAGTACTTGGATCTTGTTTATTCCATCAGCATAAAACTGTCTTATTAAAAAAAAGTGCAAATTAATCATTGGGTATTTTCTCAGTTGACTAGTGATTTATAACAGTTGATTTTGTCTTTGTGCTTAGGATGTTAGTTAAAACCTAACAGACTTCAATCTTTTGTGAACCGACCTTCAGAACTGCCCAGTCTGCATCAGTGACAGTTTGACACATCAGCTCATTGAAATCTGACCTCTTGCTCAAGACATGGCATTGGAGAAAGGATCTTCAAGATGTTTGCATTATATGATTAAATAATTTTCAATGATATAGCTGTGCTCAGTCTATGTGGGTACTTGCTCGTTGATTATTTCTGTCTGCAACTCTTAGTCACCACCAGGAAGAGAAATGGTGTAGAAGGTAACTTTATAGTGATAATGTGAGGCCAATAAATCATATATATTTGTGGCTAAACTATTGTCATAGTCTATTGATGTAATTGTTAATGGGAATTGAAATGCAGAAGTAAAAATAAAACTTAAAATTGTGCTCTTGGTTTGAATAATCTGAACAGTTTCAGTGCTTGCAGCGCATTTACACATGAACTGAGTACATATAATGCTCCTCTATATGTCTTTTTGTGGGTCAGATCCGCTTGAAAAGACTCTGCCTCCATTGTGACAGGGATAGTGATACCTGAATTTGAAAATGTACTCTTTAGCCTGTAATGGACCTGAGGGTTGTCATAAACTACATCATCTCCTGGACTTTTGACCACACTGAGCAAGATTTAATTTTTCATCATTCATCGGATCAGTAAGGGGGGGAATACACTGCAAAACACTGAATGATGCAGCTGTGCAGGACAATGCTGATAAAGTTGATTGTGCCTAACTTTCTGTTCTCTTTCACAAATCTTCAAGAAGAAATGATTGGACATACAGCTAAGTGATAATATTTGTTGTTTTTTTCCAGCCTTCTGCTTTGCTTCCTGTGCTAAACCAAGGTCCTACCAGTTTTTTGGGACATGAAGAAAAGGCTCATGTAAAATTGTGTGATGTCAGAGTTTGAATGAGTCCCTAGTGATGCCATGAATGGCCAGTTGATGTGACGTGCCAAAAAAAGAGAGGGGGAGGGAGATTAGGATGAAGTGGAAAGAGGAGAGATGCAGGACTGGGTCGGCAGAACAACATTAGCGCTGATTCAGCTGCTGTAAGCGGAGCAGCATCGACTTTCTCTGAAAGGTTGGAAGAGGGCGATCAGGTGAAAGTAAGAAAAAAAGAGAAGCACATAACCACGAGGCAGGAAGTAGTTAAGAAGAGAGGTCTTGACCCAACAAAGATGGTTGGGGGGGGTTGAAGTTGTTAAAGCAGACATGTTGGTCTTTAAAAGACACCAAGATTGAGGATAGTTTGTTGGAAACCCAACAACATCATTTTTATGTCCCTCTGACCTGATGAAGGACAACAATGCTGCAGGGAAGAGGAGAGAAGCACAGCACTTCGTATCCTAATATAGCATACAGTAGCAGCTTAGAACAGCACAGAGGAAATGAGCTTGTGAGGTTCAGGGGACAGTGCAGGAAAATGGAATAATGCCTTTTGAAAAACAGCAAGTTCTCATCTAATGAGATAGACCTGAAAACATTTGTGGAAACTATCTTGAGAGATTTACAATAGGTTCATGTTACATAACTGAAGTCAAATAAGCTTAAAAAATTCTTTATCCAAGAGTGTGATGTGAATGAGCAACCTGAAATGCACAGACTTATAGCATTCTTCCCTGCAGAAAAAGTAAGATACCAGCTTTTGGGGAGATGGTCCTGCTCAGGATTGTCTGGATTGCAAGACTAGATCCAGACCATAGAACATGTTGCAAGAAATCAGCAGAACACAATGTGTCGTGTACTTGTGTATGAGACATTGATAGGCTCCCACACAAACTTTCCATTGATGCAAAGCATTTGGAAATATGTTAATATTGGTAAAGTGTAGGTGAAAGATTTGCTAGCTGTAGGAGCAATGCTCAGAGACATGTTGATACTTAGCCCCCTTCTTCACTCAGATGTTTTTTCTTTTTTTTTTCTTTCCCCTCTCTCACGCTTCAGCCTGCCTCTTGTCACACTTGCTTTCTCATCTCTTCTCACATATTGACTTGACTTCCCCTCAGCCTGCCCTCCTCCTTCTACCACTGTGGTTAGTGTGTGACTGTGTATTTACATTCAAGGTCACAAGGTTACGGAAAAGGGTGGGTGGGTGTAAGTGAGATTTAATTACAGCTTTAACCTCAGAGTGTTTTGAAAGTATAGTCAGGAGTTTAAGCTGTGTGAGATGCAGAAGAAGGAGCAAGGCATGGGAGTATTTTCTGTGCCAAAACCTTATCACGCTTAGCAGCCTGATGGTCGACTGTAATGTTAAACGAATTGCCCCTTTATTGTTTCTTATCAGACTACCAGCTGGAGATAGCCACAAAAGCTGACAGACAACACACAAACAGATACACAATATTGTCTCGTTCACAATTATCACAAGATTTTGCGGCGATACTGCTGGTAAAAAAGGCCATTTGGCCGGAAGAGCCAAATTACTCTGTGAACTTTCGGAGGTCACTTCATCTATTGCACTGAAGAGGGAAAAACTACAGTTCCCATCAGTCATCCCAGTCCCATGGAATGCTGGGATTGTTCTGGAGACTGCAGGTTTTCAATCAACCTTGAAATGCAACTGGACACTGGAGCGTCAGACAGGGAAGGGGAGACACTGTCAAGGTCAATCACTAGCCTGGCATGCCATAGTTACAAGCAGCCTGATTGATTTATATAAACACAACCCCCCCTCTCGTCCGCCATTCTGTCTTATTGATTTAGGCTACTGTCTGTCGAAAACTGAATGACAGAGCAGGACCCAGCAATCCTTCTGTATTATTCAGTAACTTCTAGCACTGCCAGAGAAGCGATCTCTCCTGTCCAAAATCAATCAGGTGAAAGGCTTGTGCTCTGAATCAGTGATTTATCAGTGTGAATATTTACATCTGCACTTAGGTGGCCTGAAGAAAGGAGCTGATGCAGGCCTAAGGTCAAAACAATCCCATACCATGAAGCTGCAATAGAACCTAGCAGGGGAGACACTGGGTGGAGTGTTTGAAAGGCTGTCTTTTGTATAGTAATGGTCTGTCAGCTGGATCAGGAATGGAGCCATTCAGGCTTGTTGGCCCAAAGTGAGAAAAAGAAAGAGAAGGTAAAGTGGAGGCCCCCCTTCTCGTAACACTCTTTCTTTGTAGTGTCATGTCTCGCTTTCTCTCTTCTGTGTCTCCCTTTTTCTGTCTTGTTTGACCCACATAGCTGTTTTTGCGCAGCAGTCTGTCTGTGGCCCTGTCTGTCTCTTACCTCCCCCAGTTAAAGCCTTTGGCTCTTTGTCTTAGTGCTGGATTAATACTGAAATGGACAAGGCACTACCCCTCCCTTTAGCAACACACACAAACGGATCTCTTCTCTCTTGAGTAGCTCCACACACTCATCGCTTGTTCCACCCCCCCACATTTTTTTCCCCTTCTCCCCTCTTCTGCTAAATCTTTTCACAAAGGTAGGGAGAAAAGAGGGAGTGTGCGATCAAGACACTCTAAGCTCTACATGCTCAGACAGGCAGGCCAATATTCCCCCACCAGATTCCTGGCATACCATAGTAACCTGCTGGATCCTCTTTCAAACCGTCAGACCCCTCGTTGAGGCGCGGGCTTTATATCTACAAACAAGTGCTTGCACTACTTAAATTTCTCCTTACAACTATTGACTTTGTTTGCGAGTGCGTTTGTGTTAAAAAATTGTCAGTTTATCATGAAGTTGTTTCTCTATGCCACAAACACTTATCTCTGCATTAGCGTCATCATTGCCAAAGTCACCAGCTGCATTTAATTGCACATGAAATGCTTGTGTTTGTAGAGGAGCTGCAGTTGAGTGCTGAAGGTGAGAGAGCCATTCATAACCAGGGAGCGTGCAGCTGGTCTGGTGGTGGGTTCTTGGGCCTGTCAACATCCCACAAGGACAAGAATAGAAGCCTGTCGGGGCTCTCTGTAGATTTCAGTGTATTATAATTATAGGCTGTGATAGGATATGTGGTTCTGACACACAGGAAGAGCTCTTGGCAGTGCAGGCTTGGTTTGGACTGACGTTGTGTCTTGTGTCCTTGGCCTGTTGTGACTCTCTCTGAATTTCCACATCACTTGTGTTTGATTTTAGTGTTTTCTAAAAATATTTTGTTTGCTTACACCTGTTTCATCCTTTGTCCTCCTCTCTTCCACACTGCAGGGTAGAAGATGTCTGCAGATGCATTTGGAGCTGGAAGCAGCGATGCCCAGCAAGCCTTGCAGTCCTTTTGGCCTCGTGTCATGGAGGAGATCAGGAACCTGACTATGGTACGTTACACTTGCTGATACAGACAAGACATATAAGATTCGAGTATTTCATATTGTCTCTTAATACTCAAATATATACAGTTTCCTTAAGAATAGCCAACATCTATCTGTTATTTTCAGAAGGATTTCCGTGTGCAGGAGCTGCCTCTGGCTCGGATCAAGAAAATTATGAAGTTGGATGAGGATGTCAAGGTACATGAGAACATAAATAATGAGCTGCTTTGAGGAAAGTATTGTCATTTGGGGAGTGTGCGGTGGTTAAAAAAGATATGAATATAATTCCTTTAAGACTTTTAAGTTAATTTCTGAAATATAATGCAAAGGCTGGTAGATGTTAATGTAACTTTGTGAAAACCTGACATTGCAGTCATTAGAAGTATATGTTGAATTGTTCTCCAGTAATTGTAGCTTTAGAATAGGTCCAATAGGATTCTCCTGTAGTTTACTGGGTTTAGTGTACATCCCATGTGCCATAAAGGTCAATGTTTACTAGAAATTAAAAGACCCAGAATCCCAATCTGGGGCCTTTGTTGCATATCGGTCCCCCACTACTATTCCCTTCCTTTCTCCTAATTGTTGCCATC
The DNA here is from genome assembly GCA_028567055.1 of Leptatherina wallacei. NCBI lineage: Eukaryota > Metazoa > Chordata > Actinopteri > Atheriniformes > Atherinidae > Leptatherina > Leptatherina wallacei. The sequence continues at coordinate 13,631,724 of JAOXYM010000018.1, forward strand.
TACAAAACACTAAATAACTCTCCAGTGTAAAATAGTAAGTAAATATAATTGTTGAGTAAAATAAACTAGCACATTCGGACCAAACAGTACAAGGAGCTCTTTGAGGGTTTTGAGAACTTTGGAGCTACCACTGGAGAAACATTCAAAGTTTTTCTCTCTATCTACATTCGTACCAGAGATTGCTGTGGTCCCACATTAGTGTTTAACCCTTTAAAGCCCAACCCAGGAAAAACTGGGGAGAAGAGTCACATTTTTAAAATTTGAAGTTTTTATTTGGCCCTTAAAGAAGATTTGGAAAAAATTCATAATTTTTTTGGAGGCTATATCTACCATTTATTACCATGTGACATGTCAAGAATATTGTAGTGCAGTCTTATACTTCCTATTAGCCATTAGGGTGCAGAAGACAAGTATCATGTTTTATACTGCAGAGTTTTGAGCAAAGTTTTTAAGTTGTCTAAAATGTCTCAGAAACGTATGTATCAAATATGATACGTTTGGCTTTATAGGGTAAAGTGCTGTAATGGCCAGACAGCAGTTAGCAGAAATGTCAAAATTGCATCATAATTCAGAGGTAGGCTCATTTAACCCTGGACATCACCGCCTAGCGTTTTTTTTTTTTTTTTTTTTTTAGCTTTAAAAAAAATGTTTTTAGAGGACAATTTTAATAGCTATTGTCCGTATGTGTGATTGTTTAACTCTTGTTAACTATTTTTATGTTTTGTTATTTTTATAAATAATGATTCAGTTACTTACATCACAGATGGATGGTCTTATGTTAAAAAAGTTCTTCGAGTAGGAGCCAAAATGAACCCTATGAATGGAGTTCAAACAAACCATCTCCTGACATTTGTCATCTGTGTACAGTAATGGGTCATTCAGGTGTTATTATTTTCCTCCCTTTAGACCAGTTAAACATTGACTGTTCAGATTCCAACAAAAAGCCTTGGAAAGTGCTTGTATATGTGCTTTGAATGTACCGTGTCTACAGTGCTATGCTATCCTCTTAGTTAAACAGCAGCTTAAAGCAGTAAAGCGATCAGGAGATCACTAACATATCTGAGGGAAAAACCCTTCTGTCAGCAGCTTTTACTGCATGAGTGCAGGACATACGAGTGGTGAGTTAATGCGGACGATTATGTACATTTAGGCTTTACTTTTCTGTCCATTAGAGCTCAGTTTCACTCAGTAGAGCAAGGTAAAGTTAAATTAATTTTATTTTGATTTTAATATTATTTATTTGTTGCTGTGAAAAGTTGATGTCAGTGGTTGTTTGATGGTAGCTCACAACTATAATGAAGAGTCTAAATGTTGAGAAGTTTTGAAAAATATTGACACATTTTGCATGTTTTGGATTTGCAGACAAACATATAAATTACTAAATAACAAACAGAAAGGATTTCCAGAGTCTTTTAAACGTGTTTGACATCATGTCCTCCTTACAGATGATCAGCGCAGAGGCTCCAGTCCTGTTTGCCAAAGCTGCTCAGATCTTCATCACAGAGCTCACCCTCAGAGCATGGATCCACACTGAGGACAACAAGAGACGAACACTACAGGTCAGATACTCATTTGAGTTGTGTGACTTATTTTTGTTTTTTTTCCCACTTCCTTCTTGTGTAAAATGTGTTAGTTCCTAAACATATCACACTTTTGTTAAAGAAACGAACTTCCCTTTCACTTGGAATTTTTTTTAATCTCTTCTCCCACATCCTTGCATTCACTTACGGTCTTTTTGTTTTGTTGTCTTCTGTTCACTCAGTGCCCCTGTCTGCATGTGCATATAAGGAGTGACCCCATACCAATACCCCCTTGAGGACTATCTCTCTGATAAGACTTAGTCTTTCCATTGACTTTAAAATCAAAGCTAAGCAGACACCAGTGACCCACTTTTCCCCCCATTGCCATTTATTTGCTTGCGCAGCTTTCTCAAAGTTGAATAACATGGTCTCTGGACAGATATAAGAGCAAAGAAAAGGAAACTATGACAGTTGGGAAAATCAGGGGCTCGTCTCACATGAATGTCAAGAAAGAAAATCTGTGGAAGAGAATATAAAAGTCCCTCAAATCCACTTAATCCATTCACATACCTTTGAGATATTAGCAGTTCATGGATGTTTGTCATATATATGTTACCACATTTAGAAGAAAAGAGAAAAAACTTGATTAAATGTTTTGGAATTAGACTCTTTTTTCTGTGTGTCCTTCATGACAGTCCTGATTTTTATTATAAATCTGGGATTTTTGAAACTCTAAACTGCATGCATTCAGTAGAAAACGAATTGTCTTGGAATTTTTACATGATAATTGCATTTTACACCAAAGAAAAGTAATCCGCTATTTGTAACACTCCACCTGATGACTGTGCGATATTTCTTTTGCCCAAGTGAGGAAAAGCAGCATCCCATTGTGAAGAGAGCACGCCGATTGGGTCACCATAGCAACACTCATCAATAGAGCAAGTGTAGATGTGACCTGATGTTACCAGATATTAATCAAGCTACTATAAATAGACTGTTGTTCAGGGAGGGCCACAATGGGGGGGTCCTGACAGCCAATATCCTGTGGAAAATTCCACAGAGACGGCAAACTGCTGTGGATATAGGAAGGCGTATGGAAGCCGAGCACGCACCCATGCCAGGAGGAAAATGTCATTCCTGTTGTTTTCTACTTTATCTCAGACACAGATTTCTGACAGTGATGATAGGAAAGTGTGTGTGTTTATGATCTGTTTGCCTTTATTCACGGTTTGTTAATGTAGAAAGTTGATTAATTTTCATATAACCATGTAATCTGAAGTGAGGCTAGTGGTGTTAATTTTATTTTATTTATTCATTTTAAATATTTGGCAATTTTCTCTTTTCATCTCATTCAGTTGTTTTATCAATAAGAAATCACATTGTTGAGAGAAAAGGCCCATCACAATTTACCAGGGAGCAATATGATATAAAGAAGTTGCTTGTTTTATCCGCCAAACTTCCCAAACCAAAATATGGTCATTTGACTATTTTAATGACCCAGCTAACCAACACTCGATCTTTGAAGCTGTAATGAGAAAATATTTGGCATTTCTCTTGAAAATGACTTATTTGATAAATCAGCAATCTGATTAATTCCCTTTTAAACTTAAACTTTCTTCTTTTCTCTTCTTCTTCTTTCAAAGATGAAAGCAAACAGCTGTTTCACTACTACTGGGAACTGTACTTGAATCCCACTGTAGCCTCTTGTGTGGCTATTTTGGGAGTGTTGACCTCAAACCTTGAGGCATGTGTATATATAGGTTGCTACATTTATAAAATTAGCATAATTAAGGTCTGACCTTTTGTGTCTTGTTTCACAGAGGAATGACATTGCCATGGCAATAACAAAGTTCGACCAGTTTGACTTCTTGATTGACATTGTGCCCAGGGATGACTTGAAGCCACCTAAACGACAGGTAGGGAAGCAGACGCTGTCTTCAGTTTTCTTTTAGCCAAAACACTTTCACTGTTAGTGGAAAACTGCTTTGAGCTTTTAGAAAAAATACCTTTTACATTTTCAAGTTGCTGCGGCATAAAGAGCTGATTGTTCAGGCGCTCATCTCAGCTACTCTACTTCCTTTGTTGGCAATGTGGAGGTGCTGTAAACATCCTTGACTGGAAGCTGGGGTTTGACAGTGAGGGCTTTCAGTCGGATGTTTGCAGCATCTTATTGCCACAGACAGACAACGGTAATCCCAACTATACAACTAGTTTGTACCATTGAATACCTAATTGTTACTAGCACTACTAAATATCAAATTCATGCTTCCTAACAGGATATAAATCAGTAAAGATAGTGAAAGAAAGCATGTAATGTTGAAGTAGGCAGTTGATGGACTGTATAACAACTTAGTGTACCAGATGGAGAGGTGAAACATTTAAATTAGTTGTCAGACTGTCTCCAGGCATGTAAACATCCTACACTCTCAGCTGTGTTGTCATGGAGCTGGGAGAGGGGTGTTTACTCTTCTGGTGATGGAGAAACATCATCAAGATGAAGCCCTGCTCATTAGTCACATATAAAACAGAATGCTGCAGTTCAGTGTTTACCAATGATTGATAATGGTAAGACTTGGATTCAAGTAAGCATCTAACCTGCTGAGCAGTGCTGAGTAAACTGGATACCAATAAAGTCTGATGTTGCCATTTTTGTAGCTAATCTTAGAACAGCATATACATGAATAAATTTTGATTCTAGTGTTAAATTGTTTAGTTTGATTAAACGCACATGAGGGTCGCGAATGGTTCTGAGTGCAGCTTTGTTAATGGCCGGTATGATGGTTGTCCTGGATCTGACATCCAGATTACATTACTCTACTCCAGCCACATCCCATCAGTTATTTATCAGACCTGCTCTCCTCTACCATTACACCTGCAAAAATAATTCATGGAGATGTAAAGGACTGATAGGCCTCCAATGTGTGTGTGTGTGTGTGTGTGTGTGTGTGTGTGTGTGTGTGTGTGCGCGCGCGCGGGTGTGCGTGTGTGTGTGTGCGTGTGTCACACCTTCAGGAGGAGATGCGTCAGTCAGTAGCTCCCGCAGAACCGGTGCAGTACTATTTCACCTTGGCTCAGCAGCCTGGAGCCGTACAGGTGCAAGGAGCACAGCAGGGTCAGCAGCCTGGTGCACAGACGGCCACAACCATCCAACCCGGACAGATCATCATCACACAGCCACAGCAAGGACAGGTGCTCTTCTTTTTTTTGGGATTTGATTTATTTGAAAACTTCTTAGGCACCAATATAAGAATTACATGTGGGATACAATGAAGTTACAACAACCAACAGAATGGAGAGAATTTCAGTCTCCGGAGCACGACAGACAAAGGATCTGATCAAGTTATCCAGACATGTTTGCACTGAGATGGTCGACAAAGTGTCTCCACATTTTATAAAAATGTTCAGTCTGGAAAAGTCTTATACAGGTTATGAAGTCAAATGGGTTAGGAAGGACAGGTAATGCTTTCCTTTAAGAGCTTTTCTCAGGATTTGTGGTAAATCAAAGGATGTAGCTTACGAGTAAAGAGTTGCACCAATAAAATGAAACCCCAGTCAGATATGAGATCTAAAGACAAATTAAGACATGATCTGTACAATGTTTCTGAGTGTATGAGTGTGTTTCTGTAACAGCAGTTTAGTATTTTCTAACTCCACCCTGCTCCAAAAGACTTTAGTTGACATTGTGGAGCAGACCACTCTCCCAACAACAAATATAACAGCACGCAAGCTTACAAGTGCACACCCTCTCACTGAAGTCCTGCAGCAGGAACATTGGATCTTAACTCAAACTAAATATTTTCTGCTTTCTTACTCACTTATTTGTTATTTCCACTTTAAAGTGATTCTGACTGTGTAATTAATTAATTGTACAAAGAAAGAATCATGGTTTAGTTTCTGGAGTATTTGTGTTGCCATAAAAATAAAAGACAACGCAAAGAAAAAAAGAAAATGTTCTCCTAAACTTGAAAAACGGTCATGTTTATTTCCCTTTTTGCGATTATCAGAAGTGTTCTTTGTTTCAGGAATACAAAAACAAGCTGAAAAAGCCCCATCCCTAAAACACACATACAGTTTCTCACACAGTCCATTGGCAAATGTGCATTCCTCCTCAGGGTTATAGTTTTTTTGCCAAACATTCATGGTTGGCGACATCATCCAATTGTCTCTCTTTCTAATGATTAATTCCTTCTATTTTTTCCTGCTTAGCACTCTTCCTCTCTTGTTGGGTCTCTGCATGTTGTGTAGCTGTGCTGCTGTGGGGCTTCATGCTGTTTCAGCAGACTGCCTTTAGCTGAGCTGTCATACTTGTTTAGAATTGGTATGATTCACCATCCTGCTACTGCTGCAGTCCCTAGTCGCACTTTGACACTCACCCTATGTAGATGCCACTGTTGGGTCTTAACTCAGTGAAATACAAAATGTTTTTTTTTCTTTATGTCAAAGTGTTCTCCAAATGAGAGGCATCATCCTCACTAAATTGTGTCATTTGAATATTTCTCCTCTCCTTCATGTTTAAAAGTAAAGCCAATATAGCCTAGCGTCTTTCTATACCATTACATCTCTCTCCTCAGTGTATTGTGATTACATCGTCCCTTCTGTTTGGGTGTTAAAAAAAGCTGGTTAAGTTACACACGGATTAAGTATTTAACATGCTTGGTTCATGTTGTGCTGAATTGGCAGCAACTCCTGTAGAATGAGGAGTTAAATGGGAAGACATTTCATATCCTTGGTTCTGTGTTTGACTTTGCTTTCATCTCTCACAATTTGTTGCTCTTTATCGATTCTTTTATTAGAATAATATCAGACATTTATTTGTGAAATCTTTGGGATCTGTTCTTTAGCCACACTAAATGTAGCTGTAGTGTAAGTCTATTTGAAGAAGGTAACACTTGCTCAGCTGGAGGCTGGAATCAGATGATTTTCAGCTGGACCGATTATCACCGGTGACTGGCAGATCAGGCTTAAAGCAATAAGTTTTTTTCCTGATCATCATGCAGACAGCAGCACATTGGCCGCAAACATTTGCACACAGGCATATCTTTGGTGCGGAAATTTTTAACTTGGAGTCAGGAAAAAACAAATCTCACAATCAGGAATATCTATAAGGTACAAAGGAACTGTGTTCACCATGTCAAACCGGCCAGTAGTCTCTGTTCATTGCTGACATCAGTTAAAGATCCCAAAGTAAAACCGTTATGAGGAAAATCATTGAAATTTCTAACACTAAGTGGACAGCCATTTTCTACTCTCAAGCATAGAGATTTAAGGGATTTAATACATTACTTGATCCCAAAATATGCAACCCTGAGCAGGAGATACTTTCATGAAGTTGTGTCCAGAAACCTCTTGTCCAACAACTTGTCCAGAAAGTTGTGACCTGCATACCTCTGTCCAGCAAACTGGGCAGTAGCTTTGAATATAAATCAGTTCAGACTGGCTTTTCCTTTTTTTTTTGGTTATCATTACACTTGAGCTTCTTTTATCATTTTCCCAGTTTGGCTTCATTCCCCGATTTAGTGTTTTTTTCATAAACATACCCTTAAATGATATTTGCTGCTTAATGCAATCTTTGCCATTCTGTCTAATGCTCCAGCTTTCTCTGCATACGAGCCACTCATGCTTACATTTGTGCTCTTAAGTTGTTGCAGTCGCTGCTTTCTCACTGTGTTTCTTTCTCTCATTTTTCATTCTGTTCTGTCGGCCATCAGATGTTGCAAGGTGCCACCATGCAGCAGTTACAGCAAGTACAGGTGCAATCACAAGGCACACCCATCACGGTAAACACATAACTTTTATATGTTCACTAACCACACACTTGGTGCTTCAGCCTTGTCTTGCTCAGGTGACCTGAGGTTTGCAGGAACGACTGCAGTATAAGATCAGATGGCCTCTGTTAGATAACGTGACAGACAGACAGAGAAAGAGAGGACTTGAAGCTTGTGTTGTCACCTCATGTCGCCATGTCTTTTATTCCTGATTATCTTTTAACAGGCTTTTAAAATTTAAGGATGCCTAAGCTTTGCACCGCAGGGTTAAAACTGTACTCCCATTGATTTCCTGCTGCCACTAATTAGTTTATTTGTTATCTTTCTTTGTTTTTTCTCTTTTTTTCTTTGTTTTTTCTCTCTTTCTCCCCAACCCTCTTTTTCTCCATTAGAGTGCACCTGTCGCGATGCAGGTAGGTGAGGGCCAGCAGGTGCAGATTGTCCAGGCTGCTGCTCAGGGTCAAGCTCAAACCGCTCAAGCCCAAGGCCAGACCATGCAGGTCATGCAACAGATCATCACCAACACCGGAGAGATCCAACAAATCCCGGTAAGAGGTTATCCCAGGCTGGAAAGGACAAGGAACGGGTATTAGGCGAAAGAGATGGAGGGGTGGGAGAAGCAGAAAGCTGGAGTTAAAAGAGAAAAAAATACCCAAAAGACATCTGTTTTTGGTGGCATTAATATTCCATTTAGAACCATAAATTTTAGACAATTAACCATCCACCAGGGGGGAGTGTGCTGTATTGTCCAGAGGAGGAAAATGGCTGTGTCCTCTGTGTTCAAATGACCTTAGCTCTAAACCAAACTCTGTCTCCTCCTTGTGTTGGTCGATTGTAGGTGCAACTAAATACGGGCCAACTACAATACATCCGTCTAGCCCAGCCTGTATCTGGAGCACAAGTGGTCCAGGGACAGATCCAGACTCTTGCAAACACCCAGCAGGTAATCACTACATCAGATGTACTTGCAAGTGTTGTGTAAAGGTGACAGGATGGTTTACATGCTCGAGTCATGATGAAGCCAAAACACATCGTGTTAATAAGCTGTTGTTGTTTTTTTCAGATCACACAGACTGAGGTGCAGCAAGGACAGCAGCAATTCAACCAGTTTACTGATGGACAGGTAATGGACAACTTTATCATCTAGTACACAGTTTTTTTTGTGTTGTATTAGCTTTGTTAGAATTTCTCATTGTAACAATTTAATGTGATATGAATATTGTGAATAACAATTATTAAACCAAGAAACCCAGAAAGCGATAAAAGATTCTGGCCAAAGATCAATGATGGTGTCCTACACTACACTGTCCAACATACCAGCATTAGAGAAAGATGATAAAATTATACTGAATATGCTATCTAGGAACAACCCAAACAGCTTCAGGACACTCTTAACATCATGTGTGATCACATAATCACTTAACAACATGCACAAGCCTTCAACCTGTTTTTCTGTGTTTCTCAGCAACTGTATCAGATACAACAGGTGACAATGCCAGCAGGACAGGAGCTGACCCAACCCATGTTTATCCAGTCCACCAACCAGACAGGTGAGACACAGGTCACGCAGGTCAGCACCGACTGAGTCCAACCAGGAAAATTCTCCGCACTCGAAACACACGCACCAGCCCATGTGACATCAACACATGCCATCAGCTTCAACAAGGGATTCTTGATATTTTGATTTTTACGCACCACTCATTGAACTCGTGGAAATGAGGGACCTGACATCTTGCAACACTCATGTTTTGTAATAAATTTAGTACTCTGGAGCAGAAACCAAAGGGACAGTATTTGACTCTATCACAATCATTATGACATTGCATCCACGCTTACACATAGTTTACTTTTTGTGCTTTTTGTTGCTCACTTTGAAAAGAGAAAATATGCATCCACTTCCACAGTCCCTGACAACAATGTTTGTATAGAATAACTTTATTCTTCCCTTCATCTCATGTCCAGTCTTCAAATATATTGTAAGTACAGGAAAGTATTGCTGTAATGCTGGCACCTGACTTTCTGCTCTTCATTTGGAAATAAGCTGGGAAAATGTCCGTCTTTGTCTCCAACATATCTTTGGTTGAAGGTAGTCGGGGGATTCTTCGCCTCATTCTTTTCTTTTTACAAACGAGTCATATTCTCTTCAATGTTTATTAAGTAATTAATGTGTAAAATGAAGCCATATACCTCAGATATCACTTTTACAGCCAGTCAGTCTAAGAGATGTTGACAAGAGGTTATAAGGTTTGATGATTTTATGTACTTTCTCTGTTGTGTTGTGTTCCACACTGATGATGAAGCATGAGTTCATTTTTTTTTGGTTTCAGACTGTATAAGAGAAAGTGTATGCTTGTGTTTTAAATTCCAACACTCGTCCTCATGCTTCCATTTTCTTTTATTCACTTTGCAGAGCAGAGAAACTCCTCTCTGCCTTTATGCATTTGAACACAGTCCTTTCTGCCTGGATGGTTTTGGAGTGTTGAGTCTTGTGCCCTGGTTTAAGTCTTATGTACAAACACATGACTCCATCTGGAGTGGAGTAGGAAAAAAGCCCTTTTTTCGAGCTCCTTTTTTCCAAAATGTGTTTTTTTTCTTTTCAATAATGTTTGATCTCATAACTTTCCCATACGTTTTTGTACAGTAATTATTATCCATGTTCTTATAGTTTTTGCATGTAGTTCGAACTTCAAGCATGACATGCAATAGATAGGTACAATTTTATTTTTGATGTTCCTTTTTGTAAACCAATAATGTTTGTGGGAAAAAAAATAAAAAACCGTAACTTGTCTTAAAAGTGCTGTTTTCTGGTTATTTTGAGTTTGCATCATTTTGTCCAAGAACCTGATTTTCCATTTCCACTTCTGTAGTTTTGAAGCATTGCTGTTAATTACTGTTCATACCAATTGAGACTGTTGCTGTATTGTCAAATGGCCACAAGAGGGTAGTATTCACAGATCATACTGCAAGTACTACAAACATACAGCATCAGGGCATCATTTTTAAGTAGGAACGTTGTTTAAGCAGCATTGCTGTGCGAGCTGTGCACAGCTCTCTAGATATCTATTTAAAAACAGTGTCTATGTTGCATATAAAACCAGCCTATATGAACACCACTAATCTTATTTCTGCTGCCTGTCTGGAGTGGAGGGGTGAAAAAGCTTCATGTTCCACAAAGGGAGAGCGGTTAACAATCGAGTCACGAGTTATTTGGCTGGAGACTGCTCAGCTCTTGTGAGATCAGACGGCATTCCTCATCTGACCTAAATCTTGAAAGGAAAAGAGGTAATTATGGTGAAACTGAAAATTAGGCAGGCATAATGTCCCGAGTTTGCTTTAAATAAGGAGTCTCACATTTAACACGGTGACAGTGCTGAAAGTCAAAGCACAAAAATTTCAAGCATTTTAAAAATGATTCTCTATCAAGTTGTGTTTAATAAAATGTTTGAGTCATTTACTGTTTAGTCGTCGGGTAAACAACAGTAGTTCAAACCAGAAGCAAACATTATTCAAACTGGAAGGACGTTTCCTAATAGACTTAATCACCGAACAATAACAGCATTAATGAGTGCAGACTCATGTTCAGCTCTGCCTAATAAGAGGAACTGAGATTGTGAGAATGTTTGTACTTAAGTCAAGCATGAAAGGGATTGTCTGCTGGTATTTTTCTTGGCCGGCTGGTCTGGTCAGATCAAGGAAGCTTTGGCCTTATGAACTGGAGCTGACAGCTTTGGCTGTGGTCTAAAACCTTGTGATTGGGCCCCAACACCAGCTGGTCTTACCAAGCTCTGTAACAAACCCATAAGAGGACAGGACTTTCACTGAGATGGGCTTTGTGCTTGACCCTCTTTTCTGCCTCTTTGAGGTGTCAAGAGATTTGTTTGCAATCATCAACAAACTGATGTCAACTAGTAGGTCTCCAAATAACATGACAGTTCAAGGTGTAAAATGTTCCTTTTGTATAAGTTCTTTAAAAAGTTTCTGCATTAGATCTGAAAGCAAAAACAAAACAAAGATTATTACATCAGTTTAAAAAATAAAAGGAATGTTTTTTCTGCTCATGAACACACTCCATTAACATTCATTCATCTAGAGGAAAAAATATTGTGTTCAGCTGCTGACAGGGAGGTAGAGAGTGATCCAACAGTTCAGCGACAGCCCTCCTAATTGTTCAGACTAAATCATGACAATTCATGACAACCTTGAAGAAAACTAACTGTGGCTGCTTAAGGTATTCGCTGCCTCCACAAACTTCTTCTGGCTTCAGATTCAGAACTCATGTGACTAAACTGGACTTTTTCACATGCCCTGCTAATCATACATTTATATTACTATGATCAGCAAAATAGTCCCACCCATACTCTGAAGATTATGTGTATACATAATGTATATAAGTCACGGTTTTTATCTGACAGAAGGAAAAAAGTGTAATCCCCTCCATATTTTAATATGTTTTCCCTACAATGCTCCTATGAGGAGCCTTTGAGCCCTGCAGTAACATCTGCAGAGACTCTGAAAGTGGCTGTAAGTTACAAAGGATCTTTTGACCAGTAATGAATGAGCTACTGAGTGAGGTCTCTTGCGAACATAGTGTAATTTCCTTCCTCAATCCCTGCTTGTTGTGGCCGACACATTCATGTTGCTGAATTGTCAGATTGACTAGCTGAGGAAAACTGCTTCATGTCAGCTGACATTTTCACAGTGTCTACGTGATGGTCAGCGTGAGCAGCTCCCCAGGGGTTATTGCTCCAAACACACCACTGTTTGACAAACTCATTTCATCCCTCCAAAGACTATAACCAGACTTAACAACATCATCAACCCAACACAACTCATCTGCCCCCTCGCAAACTCCTCCCTTTTCCGTGTTCCACTGAGGTTTTCCATTAAGAAAGATGTGTGTTAAAGAGAAGGAAACAGATGAAAAGAAGAAGAGAGAAGAGATTAAATAAAGACAAACAAGGCTGAGGTCTGGGAAAGCCATTAAGCGGCGCAAGTAAAGGTCCAAGTGCGCAAAGGAAATAAAAGGTTGGTGGGGGTCGGACAGAGTGAATTTGCACTGCATGTGTAATACACAATTGCTGATGTGAGTATTTTTAAGTTCCCATAGATTCCCTGAGTGGCTGTCTACTCCCGGAGCTCAACGGGCTCTGTGGGGCGTGAGTGAATGCTTGGAGTCAGGAGTGTGCTGGAAAAACAACAGAGGGGAGAGGTGGGTGTTAGGGGAAGTCACAGCAGCCTCCTTACACTGGGCTCCTAATGTCCACTCTGGGTGACTGTAATTCCACCTTCACGCATAAGCTGGTAATGAGTGCCACTTAAGCTTTGCACAAGATTGTGGAAACTCTTCTTTGTGGTTTTGTGCATTTGTGCCGTCAACCACCCATTCCACCATGCTCAGCTGTTATATGTTGTCACATGGCTGTTTAGAGCCCAGAGGCCACTCTGGATGCTCCTCCCAGATCACAAGTGTTGATTACTGGATAAAAGTACCACTGAAGCAGGGTACTGTAATAGAAAGTGTGTGGTTTTGTCATGCTGAAAGTTAGATTTTTAATCCCAGGGGTACAAGCACAACTAGCCAGTCTATTAACAACTTTTTCTTTAGTTTCCACCTGGCCTGGTTTGGCAGAGAGGAGAAGAAATCAGGCAAACAGGGAGAGTTGTACTCGGAGAGTCCAAGAACAGGAAGCAGTGAGTTGAAATGAAGTTACCTCAAATGTTTATCATGAGGGGAGTAGGATTGAAAAAATCCATCAGACAAAACATCCTAAGATAAAACCTGCGGTCCTTCATCTCTCACCTACATCGGCAGTAATACTTTAAAAAGGGAGAAATTTAACTTAAGCTTACTTCCGGTCATGAATGAATTTCATTTGACACGTTTTGTTAGAGGGCCTGTGACCCCCCCCAACATTATGTCTCCTTAATGGGATCTCACAAAAAAAAAGAAAATCTATTTTTGAAACAAATCAACAAACACAAACACCCCCACAAGATAATATACACATCATGTACCTTTCAAAATACAACACCTACTTTGAGAGTTTCACCTGATTTGTCATACAGTATATCACCAGTCACCTGTCTGAATTAGCACATCGGTGCAGAGCTGTCAACAGTTGATTGTATTTTATAGCCAACAATGACTCCATCAGTCTATATATGTGAAGCTAAGTCAAGAGTTAAGGATTAGTGATGTTACGTTATGTAAGGGGAGAGGGCCCTGGGAATAATGTCTAGATTTGACTTGTGAAAGACTCCAGCTGCATTCCCACACGTCATTCCGGAGACTCCATGTTCCATAAACTGCTGCACAACAATTGACAGGAGCATATAGTTAGCACGACTAACTCTGCTGTTGTTATAGAACAGTGTAAAGCTTGCACAATGCTTGAATGTTGGGTTTTCTATTTGATCTTAATTCAGACGTTCAGTTTTTCTGTCAGGAACAGGCAGTAAAAATTCATTGTTTGCATCTCTTGCATCTATTTAATTCAATCTATGAGAAATTTTAAGATGTAACTCTTGCAAAAAATGAAGTTCTTAAGAAAAAAATGTAGAAAGCAGATTTTATGTCAGGTTTGATGTCATATGATGAGTTTGTGGCCCAGCACACAATGCATTCCTCAGAGACCGTCAGACAGCTCAATAAGCCCCTGTTTGTGTCATAACCACAAGCCTCTCAGTGTGTCACAGTCATAGATTTAGATAGCCAGTCCACTGAAGAGGAGAAGGGAGGAGGAGGCTGGTTGTCAGTGTCGCTGTGTCCCGCAGCACCTGTCTCTGCTGTTCCAAACTTCTGTAGCCATGGATTCAGTCCTCCTCCCATAATAAACACAAGTGGCATTTTAATTTCAAAGAAAGGCAAAGCTAACTTTTGTCTCTTGAACTTTACCATTGAAAAGCATGTTGTGGGACTCAGAAACTATACTCTCCGGATCATTTCGGAACAGCTGTAAAACATTAAGGCCCATAATCACACATTAATGTTAATATTATATTTAAAAAGCAAACTTTTCTTCCTGGAAAACTTCATAAACAAGAGTTCCACTGTGCTTTCTCCCTCGCCCCCCACTGCTGTATGCATCCAACACATACTCATCCCGTGCGTCAACTCCTTGCCTCCAGTCAGTGCTTCCGTTTTCTAACTCACCGCTGAGAGGGTTTTGGTTTGTTACGCGCCTGCAGACCAGATGCAGACATATTTTGGCGTGTATTCGGAGTTTTTAAAGTAGGCTACTCGTTTCGCAATTCTTGTCGTCATATTGATGTTTGTGACTTCTGCGCGCTCCACCCCGCCTGCCGAAGTGGAGGAGCGCTGTACCAGAGAGGCGCACGAGGAAGGGAGAGCAAGCTGATGTTTGCCGTTGTGGCGAGGCTCAGTCTGCCAGTTCAGTCAACACGAACAGCTAAGACAAACTCAGCTAATTAACTGTATTTACGAAGAGTTTTTTTTTTGTTAGTTTTAGATATCTTGCACTTAGACACTCGCTTTGTGTCTAGTCTTTTTGTTTGTTTTTAGAAATGTATTCGTCTAAAGGGTGTTTTATAGGAAACAATGTTTGACCTAACTGAGGCCAATTCGTACTTTCACTATATCAAAGTGATTTTAGGACGTTAGCAGGTTACTTTTCGGAGTTTGCTCGGAGTTGATGCATGTGTAATTACTACTCTGCACCCCTCTGATTACTTCTTACACCTGACTCTTGGCAATGGACACTGGAGGTCGCGTTTCAGCGCGACGCACTTATCCAACTATTGTGCAGTTCATCTTTTGCGACCGTGCGTTGATTTACAGATAACTTTTGAAGCCTCACCAAACAACTGAGAGATTAAAAAGCAAAGACAGTAGGGGGTGGCCGGTTTGTAGTCCACTTTAAGGTAAAAAAGGAAAAGGAAAAAGGAAAAAATAGTTCTCGGAGTATGACTTGGTCAGAACTAAACTCTGCGCTCGCGCTAGTGATCCAGTGAAAGGTGTCAAATCATATGATTAATTGTGAGAATGTTAGGAAGTCCTTCCAATAACGGCGGCATCAGAATGCTCGTGCCCCCTGCTCCCAACGACGACAGGCGGGTAGAGTTTGTGGCTCTGACCGCCGTCCACACGGAGAGAAGCGAGCCGTCCTCTCCGGAGCGTGGACACCTGTCTCACCGCACAGGTCTGCTGGGCACACCGCTGCCCGGACCACCCGGACCCCGAGCCAATGCCTCCGCTGCAAGTAAGCGCTACAGAAAGTTGCAGAATTGCCTGTACAACGTACTAGAGAGACCAAGAGGATGGGCTTTCATCTATCATGCATTCATGTAAGTGAATCATTAACTTACTATTATTATGGTCAAATGTTGCACATTTAAAACTTACTCATTGTTTTTACCCTTTTATACAAACTTATTAAAGAGTTTCAGAAGGAAGCTACTTGCTATAGAAATTGGAGTTCTCAGTCCAACTTTTTGATGACTAGAAGCCCGCAACTATTTGATGAATTTTCCAATTAACCAAGCAGAGTTGCTTATGCGGCAATTAGCTGGATCATAAGCCATACATCATCTCAACATGGGGTCTGCTGTTCAATTTCCCCTTGTCTTTGTCTCATTAAATCATCAGGAGGATTTTGAATATTAAATTCAATTTGTCCAAATCCACAGGAGGCTATGGATCAGACTCCTTTTTGTGAGCATTCTGGCTGTTTTCTAAGTTGACAAGCTTGATAGCCTACTCAAAATATTGTGATGACAGTTTGTGAGAAATAAAAAATATGAGGAAAGCATAAGTGCTTGAATGAAGGCAACTTCTTTTTCTTGGGTTTCAAAGACATTTTACCTCACATAAATTGTCACAAGTTATATAAATTCTGGCATCACAGGTGACAATCACAATGATTTTAAACAGTCAGCTGAGCCAAGGGACACATGAACTTAACAAGCCTCAATATGGAAATGTTCCTTTTACACATAACCAAAACTCCTCATCTCCTAAAGTTGGAGCTGAAGTGGCCTTTCGGATGAGGGGGTAAACATCTTCAAGAACCAAGAAAAAGAAGTCCCGTTGGCTTTATTCAGGCTATTAAGATTACCATGACTTGGATGACTGAGAATTTACACCAGCAACAAATATGACAGGGTAGTAAGTGAGAAGAACTTGAACCAGATTGGCTTGCTGCACTGTTTTTTATTAAAGTCTGAACGATTACACAGTTTAACCAAACAGAGATTTCAAACTAAAGCAACCCCTCCACTGTTGGAAGTATGCAGTCAGGGCCTTAAAGTGCTCATGTGCCATATACTTGAGAATTTATACAACATGTAAACACTGGAAAAGTATGCATTCACTCGTGGTGGTGCCTGTTCTCCTCTGACACTCCAGCAGCGCTAGATAAGTATGGGTACTTTTAAATTCACATGAAACCTTTTGAAAAACTAAACAGCTGTCAT